>VXBQ01007960.1:283431-424183 GCA_013400175.1 Phainopepla nitens | reverse complement strand
CAGGAGACAGAAGTCACAAGTAACAAATTCCCCTTGCCCTCCCCTTTCCTCCTTTCTTTCGGCTTTTATTGTTGACCAGACAGCATGTGGTGTGGAATGTCCTTTGGTCAGTGTGGGTCAGCTGTCCTGGCTGTGTCCCCTCCCAGGTTCTTGCCCAGCCCCAGCCCACTGATGGGGAGACAGCGCCGATGCCGGGCCAGCACTGCCCAAAGCACTGGGTGTTACCAGCACACCTCCAGCTCCCAGGGCAAAGCACAGCACTGTGACAGCTGCTGTGGGACAATGAACTCCAGCTCAGCCACCCTCAGTACTCTGCCACTCGTTTTCTTGCCTTTTCTGTGTCCAGCAGCCACTGCAGTATAAGTGGACATCGGTGACATAAATGTATTACACTCTCTGAACATCATCAGTTTTGCTCTGAGTGAAAGCCAAATGTTTTAAGAAGTGAATTTAATATACAAAGTGATTATTTTTTGGTTTGTAAATGTATGTTCTGATTTCTTTGGATCTGGCTTATCATACTAGAAATGAAATTTCCAGGATTTGCATTGTTACCGTGCTGCCACTTTTCTCCCTCCATGGGGCACTAGAACATACTTCCAGGAAAGAAGAATAGTGTTACAAGCAATACTGAAAGCTAGCATTTGTAACATTTGAAATTACCACAGTATAGAGCTCTACATTTTTGTATCAAAAATTCTGCATTAGAACTTGGTAGTGTCCCTTAGACAATATCTATTTGAAGCCTTAAGATGCAGCAACAGCTACAGAATTAAAAATAAATTCCAAGGTCAACAGTACTAGAAAACATTTTAGTAGCAACAAAATTAGTTTCCATTCATTCTTTACTAAACATTACATTTAGCCATTACAGGAACTATTAGGACAGCAATGTATCTTTCAAAGGTAAATAACCATACTATAATACCATAATATAGCACGTAAAAACATTTTAAAGTATAGTTATTTAGTCCTAGTATTTATGAGATAAAGCTAAAGCATTATGATAAAGGGGGAAAAAATTAAATAACACTACATATTGAAATTCTTGAAACAGTAGGTCTCATCTGTAGTTGTCTGAGCCTGTGATGTACTTCTAAGTCTAACACAGCCATATTACTTTTTCTTTAGTAAAGATAATTAAAAAGGTTGTGTTCCACACAGTGACCACAGAAATTGTTATTACATGTTTTACATATTAATGCTGAAGACTTGTCATGGAAACCCCCTTGCTGTAGCAAACCAAATATAAAGATAGTTTGGGTAGTTTTCCAAATGACATTGGAAGACAGGGTCACTACAGATCCACATATGTGCCTTTAAATTACATTGAAGATAATTTTAAAGGCTTTTGGCTGCGACTAGAATCTGTTCATGTTATAACTTTTTAAAGGTCTCTCAGTTGCTGTACATCTTTGTGTCTCAAGTTGGGAATTCATCTGAGAAGAGGACAGAAAATGAGATGCAGAACAAATGCTTTGGTCATTAAATAGTCATTTTCCACATATCCCACTGTCTACAGCAATGTGTGATAGCCATTTCCCTGAAGGACTTCAAAATCACCCACAGGAGCGACAGCTGCTGACATTTGATAATGTAAACATGCAGAGAGTGGAATATTCTAATATTGCAGTGTATATTGTTGTTCCTTGGGTTAGCATGTTAGCTAGAGACTGTGGCTGTGACTAATCCCTCAGGAAACAGGTGCTCATTAATTTCAATCATAATTAACTAACAAGACTAATTATTAGAAAAATTAAAAAATTAAAAGGTGAGGAAGGTAGACATGCAAGGTAAGGATAATTGTAAACAAAATCATTTGCTATCTCAAGATAGATGGCCTCGAGTTGACTATTTTGTACAAGTGGACAATCTCAGAAAGACTAGCTTGACAAAATAGCTCATTGAAATATTTCAGCTCTTTGATTCAATGCTTGACAAATGGAACAGACATGATTAGTTTTGGTCTACAAGTGTGATGTTTGCATTGATTTTCCTTTGCTGTGAGTATCATTGCTGAATTTCAAAATGGAAACTGTCATTAGTACTTCATTCCTTCATATTTCCCACCCTCAACCATAATTTCACCAATTGCCTTTTTTAATGAAGAAAAGTGATGAAAAACTGTGAGCTGTCAGCAGCTGTTTTTCCAGCTACAGCTCTATGCATGTAGCCACATATTTATTATTCATCTCTTCTTCTCTCCGAAACTGTCTTTAAAAATAACAATTTATTTTTGAACTACTTGTAGCAATATTTAACCACTGAACCCTTTAATTACTTAAACTACCGACAAGCAGAGCTCACTCAAATGCTGAGATAATAGTTTTTTACAGCCAAGCTGAATTAAAAAGGTAAATGAATGAACCTTTCAATTTTTAATAACCTGTCAGTTTTGAGTAGAAGCTGAGTGCTCCTGAATGGTAAAGATGCCACATAAATATATACATGTGTGTGTGCAGGTATGTATATACATACAGAAGTATCTAGTTCCTTCACCAAGTATTTTGTGTTCAGCTTTTTTTTTTCAGCTAGGTATCATCATATAAAAGGTGCACATCTAAACTAAGGTTGTCACCTACATGGCTTCCTGGTACACTGAAAGAAACTCACCTGCAAAGGACACGTCACATGACTTGCAATCCTAATTTAGCACAGGATTGAATACATACAAAAAGGGTTTAACTTTCCCCTTCAGCTAAAGAGGAACTCTAGATTTCTTTTCTAGAATAGATGCTTTCTTTAAGAAGGATAAAATGCTGGGAGAACCCCACAGCATTGCACAGAAACATATAGCCAAAAAGAGAATCTGTAATACTGTCAGGAGCACTTACCTCAATCTTCATACTTTTCTTGGCCCTTAAACCCAGTAGAAGTCTAAGTTTTCCATTTCATCAGCATTATATTATTTATAAGTGCCAAATACCCAGGATACCATGAAGATAAATGGAACTGAAAAGTGGGGATACCGATTTTTATTCTGAGTTGCAACTTGATGTGAAGAAAGCAGATTTAAGATCCCTATGTGTGTCACATGAGACTCTCCAGAGCCATCAAAGCTCACAAGCCCTGTGGACCAGGACTTGACAGAGAACAAGTGAGGCCAACCATGCAGTCTGCCCTATGCCATCCACAGCCCTGAGGCTACAGAGAATTCAGGTATTCCTATATTTCAGGCCCACTTTGTTCCCTCTGCCTCACAGGAAGGGATACATGTGTGTTCTTACCAACTAAAACACACACAGATGATCTTCAAGCACCAAAAGCCCACAAAAACCGCTTTTCTTTTTTTCACAGAAATCACTTTTCATCCAAGTTTTTCATGCAATATAAACGTGTTCTGTGCTAATGCCCTGTTTAATTACCATTTCTCACTCTCTAGTGAGAAAAAAATTATAATAATAGTAATAATAATGCCATGAGAGACAAGAATGATTCTAGGGTCTTCTAAAGTATTCTTTCCCTACTCCTATAATAGAAGTGATAATTTTTTAAATATAACAGAAAAGTGTGCTCTAGCTAATTTACAAGATAAAAAATATTTTATAGATAAGGAATAGTTAGTTCAGATCTAAGTACATAATGGAGACTGAACGTTATTTAGTTGTGTAAATTCTAAATTACCCCATCTTTGACCTCACAGACACTTGGATTTCCTCAAGGTCTGATGTCCTCACTGCTCAAATGTCTCATTTTGAACATGATGCTTTCGCTTACCTAACTAATTATCTGTAGGATTATGTTTGGCATATTTCCTAAAACCATTCCTATGAATAAAACGTCTTGTAAAACTCTTCCAAAAAGAGAACAGCAGGTGCAAGAAGGAAATGTGGTGTTGCCATTTCAATCAGCTGAGAACTAGGAAATTTTCCTGGAGCTGGAGGACTGGGCTCCAGCTACTTTCTTTACAAAGCATCCACTTCATGAGGACATGGCAAATTTCCTTCCTTTCTGCCCACTCCATCTGCCATGGATGTTAAAAATGGGTTCAAATCTCCGTACACAGAGAACAATCTCTTCCTTTCACCTCAGAAAAGATCTTTAGCAGTAATCTGCCAGAGAAAAGGCAATCTTCCAAGTTAAACAGAATTTTGTGAGAAAGGGATGAGTGATAACTGACTCCAAGATAATTTCACAGCTGTGAGCCAGAAATGGACAGAGGTATTCTGTGAATTATAAACTGTGCATCAGAGAAGACAGCACTTAAAAACATCCTTCAGAATTCCCCACTGACTATTTACAGTATTTTATATTTAGATCCAGGTTCAGCTTCGTAACTTTATGGTATGTATAAATGCCCAAGTAAGGAACAAAGTCACTCAGTATTCCTGTTACACTACACATAGAGACAGACTACACTGTACAAGTAGGTTAATTTTTGAGTGATCTGATTTACTACCCCACGGAACACGTATTTCTTCACTGTCTACAGAGGGAGCCCACAAAACTAAGAGATTCTTACTTCATATGCCTAATCTAAGCTTCTGAAATACAATGAGTATGGATTTGGTTTTGCAAGATTTATGTTTATCTCTTTTCAGTACCTAACTTCCACGAAATTGAGTTAAATCATTCGTGCCTGAGCTCTAGGTTACATCAGCCAGTCTTTCAAACCAAAGTGCTGTTAGAGCCAGCAATCATGTTCTACTTTCCTGAGACTTGGATCCAGTCTGTTAACTCAAAGACAGAAACGAGGATGCAATCAGAAATTATTTTTAAGTGAAATGCCAGCAAAAAGTGCCAGGAATATTAATGACAAATATGTCAACCAGTTCTAATAAACATCATAAAGAAAAGCCTGGTAAAAACTGACTACACCACATGCAATTAAATATAAAACTATTAATGAATTTCAAGTTTTGTGTTCCAGATGAGAGTACCGACCATTACAGAAAAACAGCTAATGACACATTTGCATTGTTCTCCAAGGATATTTCTTCTAATTAAGCTTTAAAATCCAGTGTAATCAGAGAAAAAAAAACACTTGAGAACCAAGTTTTTGAAAAAATAGGTGTTCACAATGTAAATAGCTAGCAGATACATTAAAAAAAGAAATACATAATTATTTTTGCAATAAGAGACTGCTACTTATAGTTTACTTTTTGAACAGTCAAGTATCTATTTGTTCATACAAGTACACAAATTTTTTTACACGAAAAATAAGGATTTTTTACTTTTATTGCACTAAAACAAGACCCCTCTTTCAACTGATATATCTATGCATTATGCTACCACAGTAACAACTTTTTTATCTTGATCAAAAATCAAGAAAAACATTCAGTCAGAAATACAGATTTTTGTTCTTGGAAATAGTTTGTAGCATCCTGTAAAGGAGAGGGAAGCTTCACTCCATTACTACAGAGAAACCAAAGGGCAAAAACAAACAAAAGAAACCAAATTCTAAGGATCATTGACTTGCAAAGAGGGAGCCTGCAGAGGTACTCAAGGCACAGTATGGTTTAATTTTACAGTGTGGCCTGAGGAGGGGACAGTTCCAGGGAGATAATATGGCTCCAAATTTTCACCAATACATTCCAAAATCCATTGACTCCATAAAAAGGTTTTGTTGTTTGTTTTTTCTTTTTTCCAGATATAATTCTACTTGCACTAGAGAATAAATTTACGAGTTTCTAAAGGAGATAAAAAGACATTAGGAAGCAACATGTGCATGTCTATGTCCAAGTGACACAGCCTGGCCACTTACTGTCCAGTCAGAATTCAGATAGGCACACTCATATTTCCTAGTGCACATATCACTATTCCTTCCACATAACGTGGTAACTGCTCTTCACACACTGGCAGCCACAGAATTCCCTCAGTTAGACCCTCCTGGTTTTGCCATTAATAGCTGCACTGTAAATGAAAGCACAAGCCATACCTTCCCTATGTCCCAGCAAGGGCTCTTTCTGCATCCCTTCTTCTCTGAGTCCTATGTAAGTTGTGAAGAAGAGAACCTCTTTTTCTGGGGAATGCAGCACTCAAAGACAGCTCTAACAGAACCACTAGCCTTAAAAAGAAGAAAATCAAGTATTACACTGTGAGCTAGTATTTTACATTTTCCAGGACTATGCCTATGTTTCTAAGTAATAATTCTGAGCCTAGCTGACCTGAAAGTTGGCATGGCCACTGTATGTGTCTTCAAAACTTAGCAGTTTTCAAGACTTAGCTTTACCTCATCATATTTGCTCACAATAGACAAGTTGTATCTAGAGGTCCACAGAGATTAAAACAAGTACAAATTTTCATTTTCTTTACACCGGTAATGGGAAATCATTACCCTCACCAGGTACTTCTTCCCTTTCTTCTTTTAACTTGAAGCAAGGGAGGTGTCAGATGAGAGACAAACTTGGGGATAATTCTTCAATGAATTTACCCAAAATAGCAACAGATTGGTGCTAACTAGTTCTGTTGCATGTCCTGATTGTTCTCCACCAGCTCAAAGAAGACTTTCAAATTGAATGGGAAAACAAGGGTTCAACCATCTGTGTGTTTAGTGTTTCGTTTTCCCTTAGCTAATTTACTGTCATGCATGTGGTATGCAAATGAACTTAACTGGACACTTACTATCTAGTCCATAATAAGGTGATTCTCTATGGTACATTTAACAGAATTAGTAGTTTAGATATGCATATGGTTCCCTATTAGCTTCAACCTTCAACGGGTAAAGTAAATTTCAGCTTTTTAGATCATATCACCACAAAAGTAGATCACATCTTTTCAATAAAATCTCTGTCTGAGAAGCTGCCAGGCAAGTAAATTACTAACTTTAATTCACTGACATCAAAACTAATTGAGGAGAGAGGGTATGGTGAAATCAGGAGCAGTTAGGTAGCTGTGTAGACTTGAGGCAAAACTTAATATTAAGGCCCAGGTTATAGATACAATTTATTTTTCAGCAGGCCAGTGCACTATAGTAATATTTTCAGGTATCTAATGCAACAAATAGATAATGTGTGCAGTTATCTGCTGAAATGACTGAAACTTTAAAACACTTAATTTGATATTTATCTTGGTAGATTAGTACCATAAATTGCAGAAACATCTACACAAGATGAAATTAATGCTAATTTGAAAAATAAAAACAATTTTTTAATTATTTCATTTAATATTTTAAAAACTTACTAAGCCTAACAGTGATATATGAGAATTATGCTTTCAGAATTAAAAAAAAAAAATGGGGCAGGAATAAGATGAGACTACTTGCATTCAGGGTTTATCCATATAAATATACATTTTATGTAGATAAGCAGTCTTCATTCATCATACATTTGTGTCTAAAATGGCTGTCTCTGAAAGGCTGTGCCTCCACAGTCATTCCTGACTGTGAAGAAAAATATGCTTCAGTTTTTCTCCATATGACTTTGCCTGATGTGCAAACATAAGGCACAATTCAGCTGCTCACTTCTCAGCTGTGAAGGGACTTTGCTGCCATTGCTGCAGGGAAAAATAAATTAGTCACAAATTGTATGGCTGTTAATAAACAGCCATAACTAACTAGTAAAAGACAATCTTTCACGGGGAGGAGGGGGAATCCTTTGAGAGTGGCTTTTTTGTATTAATACAAACTGTACAGGGCTACAAGGTACCTTTCAGTGAGTGACCACAATAGTGGGCGTGAGAATCACCTCTGCAGCGTCATCAGCTCCTGAAGGCAGAGAACTGGGGCAATGAGAGCATGTTTAGGCTGATTAAAGGTTTGTTACTCTCTACCTGCTCTTTAACATGTCCCCATATCTGGCTTTTGCAGCCAGAATATCTTGTATTCTGTGAGACCCTGCATTTGCTGTTCAGAGACAGGAGGTCATCCCTTCACTAAAAATGTTTTTTTTAAATCCTCCTTTATTAATCCTGTCATGTTGTCTCAGCATATGCATTTATACTAAAACACGAGGTGAGACCATCCTTTCTTAGATACAGTCTAGTCCTTTATCCTTATTCCACCGTGTCCCTTAAGCCTGCTGTCATTTACACAGGTAAGACAATCTCTACTGCAAACTGTGCAAATAAAAACTAAACAAATTAAAGTCTCCATGAACTGTCTTGAGGAAAAATGCAAATATGTTCAAATTACTTCCTGGCCTCATCCACATTTAAAAAAAATGAAAATCTCAGCAAGGTAGCATAGCATTATTAAAATTCACATTGCCCTGCAATTACATATGTGGAATACGGATATTATTATTATTTTTCCCTTTCACATTTGCTAAGACAGTGTGGTGCTGTATCTCCTATGTCTTAGCAATCTGTCACTTCCTGCATCCTCTCTGCCAGGTTTCCCTTGCCTGCTTGTGGGTCTCTCAAAATCTCCTTGCAACCTCTTCCACTCAGAAAACTTTCTAAGCAAGACAGAATAAAACCCTTTTTGTTGTCATTCCAATACTCCTCTTGAATTGTTTTGTCTGTGGGACCTACACAGCTCTGAAGGTGAGATCACCATTATCACACTAACCATTATTAGCACTTTGGAATCCCTCTCACTCTCTGTTCCCTCTCCCTAGAGAATCTTAAAATTAAAAAATTATCCTTTCAACATACATGAAAACCACCTAATGCACAAGATGTGAAGTGTCATTGGCAGATCCTACCAAGAACCTAAACAAGTTAATGGCAAAAGTTAGTATTGGGAAAGGACATGAAAGAAAAGGAAAGCAAGAGCACAGCTGAAGAAAACTAAGTATAAGGAAAGGTACAGGACAGAACTAGAGTGAATATCTGAGCAGGGGGGAAACAACACCCTAAGTTAAAATTATGAAGAACATTTAGAGAGAACTGTGAGAACCCCCTGTGGGCTTCAGATTCCCCCTTTCTATTTGTGACAAAGCTATTATTTGCAGAAACCCTTTGTCTCTGCTCCCAAAGACAACTTTCCTGGGCACAGCACCTTCCCTTTCACCTAAGCAGAAGTAGATTTTATTTTTTTTTTCCTTATGGAAAGTTGGTCTGAATGAAGCATAAAGGCCCGAGAGGTAGAAAAACTCCCCCAAATATTTCTGGATCAAGAAACTGGGGAAAGAAATAACTCAATCCAAGTTGTAGTTTTCCCCTCCCACTTCTTTTACAGTTTGCAGTTGCTTTCCTCTCCAAAAGAAAGGTAATAGTCCTGGCATAAGAAACAGACTATAAAAAATGTATTCAACCCAAACGCTAAGCTTCCTCAGTGCCAAATCCTCATTTAAGGAAACATGTGTGCATGCTGGAATAAATTTTACTACAGTTAAATGGAGAGAAATCTTAAAGCAAACCAGTCAGGCTTGAGGCAAAAGTTGGGATTCACCGTGATGAACCCTGCTGCTCTGACTTGGAGGCAAAGTTTACCTCCTGATTGGAAACAGCTTAGAAGTAATTTCAGACACTTCATAATACAAGCACCCTGGAACAAGAACTAGAACTCAGGCATCCAAAATCTTCAGGAAATCTTCGGAGTAGATTTCTAGATTTAAGAAATGCACTTATAAAATCCTAAAGTTCCTAGAAACAAAATCTAGAAATCTGATTTTCCACCTGAGAATATTAAGCATTGTCACCTAAGAGCTACTGTTGACAAGGTTTGAGAAAAAACTCTTATACTCAGACTAGGTGTTCCCCTTCACATCTTACTTGCCAGTTTCACTCTCACTGATATCAAAAATTCTCTTTTTGATACGAGATTAATGAAGCATACAGTTCCAAACACATTAAACAGCCCAATGGTTAAAGTAGTTTTGCATTTCTCTTCTAACAAATTCTTCATTTTCAATTTCAATCCAGCACAACTTCATGTAAGCTGAAGGACCTAACAACCAAGACATTGATAATTCTTCTAGAAAGAATTTTTAGAAATGTTCTACAGCCCACAAATAAACACGTATTTATAGGCTAGAGGGAGAAAGGACCGGTGATAGACTGACACAAAGGCTTAGGGAATTGGTCAGGATACTCCTGTGGGAGAGTTCAGTTCAAATCCCTGCTTCAATAAATATTTATTAATCTACACCATCAGAACAGCTTGGAAAACAATGGGTGTTTGCTGCAGAATACCTTGCCTGACAGCTATGACATTCCTCCAGGCTTACTGTGACAGTGAACCAAACTAATTCTTACTGTCTTAGGATGGGATGCAGATGGCATGAAAATGTGCTTCAAAGAATACTCTGTGAGAGCAGGCTCCAGAGCTCAGCTTCTCTGGTGGAAGTAATTTCTTAACTGTCTTTGAGTTCATGGCCATAGGCTCTATTACTCTCTTCAGTGTTTCTTCCTGTCTACTTTGCATTATTCAGCTTTCAAATTTCTGTGATTTTTCTCTCGGACAACTAATTGTCTCCAGACCAGAGGATCTTACTGCAGATAAGGATGCCCAACCCAAGGCTATAGTATTTTCAATTTTACAGCAGCTAAACAATTTTCTGAACCTAACCATACCTATTTTGGTTAGAATGGATATTACTGATCAGAGATTTGTTGTTTTCATCCAAAAATATAATAATGTAAAAATAGGTTTATATGAAATATTCAGAAACCTTGCTGTATGCTGTCTGGAATCCTGCACTCTATCTAGCAGAATTACATCACTCCAGGAATTATTCAACCAGAAAAAAAGTAAAATCAGTTTTTGACTCCAAGTAAATCAAGCATGCATGAGGTGCTGGTCAGATTTTCACTTCTTGTTTGCTTCAAGTTCTAATGCTCTTGAGAAAAGAAAACATACAGACTAACATTACATAAAAATATTCTCTATAGGTTAAATTAAAGACAAGAAGATGCCTCCTTCACTCTCACAGTGTTGTGAGCTTTGTAGGCTCATACATGCTTCATGTTACAACCAGATTCACAATCACTCACACATTTTTAAAGTAGTAAGATTTCTTTTTGCATTCTCTGCATTCATAATTTCCCTGCCACTGTTACAGTGAAGGATCAGTGCCACCTACAGACAGGGATCAGAGTGGAGTCCAACTCAATGTTAAGTAAGAAAGCATCTCAAATGTTAAATCCTGGAACTTCTAGTTAAAACAATCCCTTAGTAAAGAGCAAGAGCTGACATCAAGATTCGCAAAAATACTCAGACCTTTTTATCTGTTTATATTTACTGATCACAAGCATTTCCTTTACAAGTCACTACAAAAGATGTATTCTGGATGCTGCATTTGGCTGTATCACATTTCCAAATGGAAATCTCATGCATATCTGAATAAAGCAGAACACACTGTTGTCAGCTCCTTTTCTGTGCATCTAGCCAATTTTGGTCGGTTGTTATCTGAGTCAGTTCAAAGGGGAAGAAGTCTTCCCCCTCAATTATGAAGGCCAATTAGATTCTGGTTTAATGATCCAGATGCAATTAAACTCAGCCAATTTCTCACCCCAGACTAGACTGTATTAAACCAAATCTAAAACTCCAGAAGAGATTACCAGGAGGCTGCCAGAACGGAGGTCATTAATCAAGCTAGTTTAAGTGTTGGCAGTGTCATGGTTTCTCTTCCTTCTGGAGAAAGGAAGATAGGAGCAGGGGGGACTATTCTAGTCTAATCTCTTTAAACCTAAACCAGTTTACCTATCCTTCCTGCCCTCGTACACATATAAATCCATACCCCCAGCCATGTGTAAACATGACCAGCTGTGATGGAAAGGCATTAAATATTTACATATAAATAACTCTGCGTGTGTGTGTAGGAGAGGCTAATCTAGCACCACTGATACAGCACAGAAAGCACACAATTCACCCACACCACCAAGAAACCTGTGGCCATCGTAGCACAAAGGCTTCAGTTCAGAGAGGGGGGGCTGCTGGAGGTGTGGAGAAACAAATGATCGCTGCAGCCTTTGAAAGCCAGCACATGACTCGTGGCTGGTGAGGGATAGAAGAAACACAGCATAACCAAGGCTCATGAGAATAAGGAAATCAAGCCTTTTATTTCTTCTCCTGCTGTACACTTCCTGCATAACCTTGTTGCCAGTCTCTCAGAGAGTAAGTTTTGCTGTGTGCTAAAGAGGGTTAGTAGTGCTTACTTTTACCTGACAGAGATGAGATTAGGTTAAAGCAGCTGAAGCCCAGAGACTCTCACAGGGAGGGTTCATTTGCAGAAGCAGTTATTAACTATTAGTGCTGCACTGGCATATTGCAGGCAAACTCAGCAGCTTGGGGGATTTTAAAAGAGGAGAGTAGGAAGTCATTGTTGACCTCTCCTTTTAAATCTTACTTCAAACTTTGACCTTTTGTTTCAAATAATAGGGCGAATATGGTTTTATGAGTTGCCAGGAATTTCTCCCAAATTATTTATTGCCATCATTCATTTTACCCAGAAACAGTCTGAACACAAAAAGAATGAAGAAAAACAGGCTCTAAGATCTGTAATGTAACACAGCAGACTGTTAAAAAAGTGATGAGATTCTGCTGTAGAAACCATGTTTTATGCACCTCCTTTTTATTTTTAATCTTCTCTTTGAATTAAAAAAATAAAATAATTAAGACATAGAAAAGAACTTTTTAAAATTACGTTACATTTTATACTTTCTCAAAAAGCTCAAAGTTTTAAGCAATTTTATTTTGCAAATCTGCTAATTTTTTATCGTCTTTTTAGAGAGATGCTCAAATGATAATAAGCTCCCATAAGCTCAAAAAATTTTAAATTTCTTAGGAGATCTTTCACATTCTGTTTCATGTTACTTTATTTGCAGTACCAAAATATACACAATATAATTTAGTTATCTAAACCCCAATCAGCATATCAGTAGATTGAATTGTATAATTAAAATAGATGTCGTATACTTCCACAATTTAGTGAATTACAATATCAAAGATTATTAAGTATCCTCATATCCATCTCACAAATAACAGTTAAAATAAGTTAAAGTGTCTTGTACTTTATAACTAGATCAATTTGATTTGAAATAGCAATTTCCAAAAGCTCTGCAGAACTGATGTAAATCAATTATTCCAGATGAATGAAACTCACAACCTGCTCATCTATCTTGCAGCATGGGAAAGTTCTTCATTTATTATCACTAGTGTCTGCTCTTGTACTATGCACTATTTTTTCTGCTTTTGAATGATACGCTATTAGGAAAAAATACAAAGAAAAAATCTTAAAAATATTTCAGTTACCACAGCAGACATAATCATTCCTCAGCAGGGAGAAATAGGTTACACTATGACACAATCCTATATTCTAACTTTTCCTGCCAACACATTACAAGGTTTGGACCAAACAGTTATCCCACTGTCCCAATTATTCCTCCAGACAGTAGAAAACAGTGTTTAAATCAAAGAGAAGTCATTATTTATTTGTGTTGACCAAGTACACTAGAAAGTGTAAGGTTTGTTATTCAGGCCAAGTATCACCGCAGTAAAACTGTGCATATAATATTTACTAATCCTGAGCACTGTTGCTTTTTTTGAACAACATATGCCATTGGAATTTGGCAGGGGGGTGCAGAGGGAAAATAGCATACTTCAGAATTGAACTAAATAATAAGCTTTATTTAAATGTTATAGGTTAGAAACACTGCTAACACCAGAACCTTATTCTGCAGTTAGTGTTATGTGACTGCTAGATGTTTATTTTACCCATTAAAGGGATTGTTAGCCATCTACTTTGTCTTCTACATCTCACTTACATTTAATCTGACATCCTCATTTAGAATTACATCTGCAGTTAGAACTTCTTTTGATGCAAGTCTTAATTATGTTAAGGTTTAGAAGCAGGAGTTTAAGCCCAGATCTTGGTTTCTTTAATGGATATGTTCATTATTTATAGATATTTTTATGCCTCTCATCACAGTAGATTGTGTATGCCAGAAATTCAGTCTGCACTATAACCCATTCATACATTCCCTCCCACATTCTACAAATAAAGTCCTTTTGAATGTTCATCTCCTGTTAAGTTTTGTACATTTTGTTATAAAATTTTAACCAAAAAAAACAAGTCAGCCTATTTTGCTTTCCATTAGTACAAAAAGAAGATGGAAACATAGAAACTCAGCCTTGAAACAAATCTTTCATAAATATAAGGCAACACTTTATTTCAGGACAGGCCCATTCAATGCATAATAGGTCGGGCTGTTCAACGCTTTTATCTCCTCATCTGTAAAATAAGATGCTAATAATATTCTCTAAGTAAACAGACACACAGATGCTTTAAAAAGATGTAATTCTCTAACATTCTTCAAAAGCAATCATCTTCACAGCTGAGGAATGAGAAAATGGAGTAGCAATTACAAGTTTTTCCCCGGTGCTCAACAGCAAATGAGTACAAGTACTGGATTTCATGAATGTTAAGTTAAATCCTCACATGCATTTGACAAGGAAGGACACGGGCACATTAGATCTTGCCCAAGAACAAGAGAGTGGATTAAATAACAATTGAGGTTACCTCTCATCCTGGGATACCAGGGCTAGGCTGCCCTGTCACTCTGCAACTTTTTAAATGTCTAGGTAGCTGAGGGCAGGTAATGGACTAACAACTTGATATTATCTGCATCCACTGTAAATGTAGGCAGAAAACTCAATGCAAAAAAATGTTAATGCAAAAGCAGCTTATTGGCATTTTGAAAATATGATGGGCAGGCTCTGATTTGCTTATGAAAGAAAGAGTCCTTTCCTTTGACAAACATTTTTGTCATTTATATTGCCAAGCAAAATTTCAATAGGTGCTAAGAGCATAATATACTGTTTGTCTGTTGGGTAAATGTGATCAGCAATCTTCTTGATATGTACCATCTGTGCCTAGGGCATTGAAAAGTTCTTTGAAAATTCAATTATTTGATTATGAAATATTTCTGTTTGCTGAATTCTGCAAAACTGTTTTCAGGACTGAATAGTACAAGCCTAGAAAATGGTTTATGCCACTGTACTGATACATAATAGATGTTGATTCCTCACAAAGCAGACAACAAGCACTCTGTAGGACAGCACTATAAATACAAAAGAAGTTTGGTTTTTTTTTTAAATAAGTATAGCACAGACATATCCATTTTATCTTTGATTCAGGAATAGAATGAAACATCCTATACAACCAGTTCAGACAAAGCCTATTTGTTTATTTTTCTGTTAAAAAAAAGCTTCAGTTGATTTTTCTGTTACATATATCAGACTGTTCTTAATGCCAGTACATTTTCTCTAATGAGTCAAATAATTTTGCCAGAGGGAATTATAGTTCCCTGTTATTATCTTTCTGTCTATCAACAGGCCTTGTACAAATGTGAGCAAGTTGTAACTGCAAAAGTGTTGTCTCATCTGAACTGCATGTCCTATCAGTTACCATAAATACAAAGATAAAGCACCTGTGTTTGTCCTTGGGTCTAAATCTGCACTTTTCAAATGGCTCCAAGACATCAGGACTCCTGTGAGATTTCCAGCCTCAGAAGGCAATCCAATCATTCCGAAGCCCATGTTAAAGAGGAGAATTTGGAAACAAACCAGTCTAACACTGTGCTCTGAAGTGCTGTTGAAAATTAGTGCAAATGTCAAATATCCTTCACTTTTTTTGCCAAAATAATTAAGATACTTGCAGCAAGGTGGCTTTGCTACCAACCACAGAGAAGGCAAGAGCATCTCAATGGAGCTTAACTTATAAACTTTCAGCAAATCAAGAGAGCATTAACAGACATATTTCTTTTCTTTTTGAAGTACAGAAAAAAGAACTGTTGAAATTTTACTGCTGGGGTCACAGAACATTTCAGTATAGCAAATATCAATAGGATATCCTCCAGTCTGGAGGTCACATAACACCTGCTACAGTGGAATCTATCCTGTTGTAGATGATCCTGTAACATATCAGAGAGAAGAAAAAATGTTGCACGGATTCTAGGAAAGACCAGGCAAATAATGTGAAGCAGTAACCAAGCTCTAATGTATTCAGGAAATGCAAGATGAAAACTTTTGGAGGCACAGACCATCTAGGAAGAAGAGAGGCAGATAGGAGAAAGTACAAATGCTTTTCCTACTTTTTTTTTTTCAGCCACCACTGGATGCAGAATGTTGTGCTAGAAAAAAATCCTTCAAGTGAACAGAATTATAATTTTAGTTTTTTAAGTAAGTGAAAGGGACAGATCTTAGTCCAACTACTAATCAGTCAAATAGAATTAAGAGGCCTCATTTTGTGAAACCTCTGTTAAAACTAAAAGTATGGAAAGAAAAAGATATTTCCAACATATCTTTCAAGGAGACCTTTTTCTGGCTATTTTGGCAATAATTACATAAAGATGATTTGTTTTACTTGATAATTTTTAAAAGTTGGGTCACTGCAGTGGAACATCTGTCATTTGCTTTAAGGGTAAACAAGAACAGAATATGAATTAGGATGAATGCTCAAAAAATAATCTTTAAAATATGAGATATTTGCTGATAATAAACTATAGGGAACTTAATTTATATTCTGTATCTCAGTAAAATACTGTATCTCAAGAAGTTGAACACACTCAGTTCTTGCTATGACAAGGTAAAATGTTTCTAATATTCATGCCTACAGTTGAAGGCAACTAATGTTCCATACAGTCTCTATGTGGATGGAAAAGCTATAAATTATAAAAGCTGAAATATGTAAAGTCTTCAAAGATATCCACATGGAATTTTAAGATACTGCTAAGATTTGTTTCTATAGCATACTATTTTTTGGTCACTGTTTGTCTGTGTGCTTCTCTGGTCATACATTCTTTTACTGATATCTCCTTGCTCTGTAGGTTTTGGGATTTAACTGTTGCCATAAAGAAACTTTACTAATTTTTTTACATTATTCCATGAACAGAATTTTTCAAAAGTAGCCCAATAAATCCACCAGGATAACTAGTAATAGCTGTATTTACACTCCTTAAGGATTAGTGAAAGAGACAGCCATCATAAAATCTAAATTATTACATCCCAACAGTCTTAGCAAAGATCTATTGCTCTTAACTGATGGCTAGCCTGCTTTTGGAGGACTTCTTAGAAGCGAATAACAAGACCTGATATCCTAATATACATTCTAAAGTGTTTGTAGGTCGAGGTTCAGAAGGTAGATTACTTGAATTTTTGAGCTCACATTTTCTTTAAAATACAGTTAAATAAATCTTGGCATTAGGTAAAACATTGCAGAATTTTTGTGAACAATTTTTAGAGACTATGGAACAGAGTCCTGGCCAGGCATAGGTCAAATTAAGTAATGGCATGCAAATGGAAAATCTACTCTTTGCTGTTCTACATTCAGGACACGTGTGGAAGTAATTGTGAATTATTTGCAGCTAGAAGGCTCTCAACACTTTTTAAAAAAATGAGGATTTTTAAATGGAAATGCCATCAGACATGAATCACTTGTGACACTGTTTTGAACACAAATCAATATAGCTGAAATGACCTGACTCTCCTGTAAACACCATAATATTCCAAAATGCTTTTAATAAATCCTAAAATTATTTTATTTGCTGTAGAATCTCCTTGTTTAGTTTTGGATTTTACAGGACTACAGCAAAAACACTGAAGACTACTGGTTCATTACTCATTTGGAATGAACTATTTCCTTTAGTAGTCCTGTCTTCAGTGCTTTTTTATTCCATCACTGAAGTTGCCCCTCTATCACCTTGATGCAAATCTTAGAATATGTTTAATTCGGGCTTTCAGATAATTAAAAATCTGTTCATCACATTGATAAGGCTAACAATCAGCAGAGATATTATCATTAATTAAGTCACATACGAGGGAGATGTGAAAGTTTGTGACCTAGAAGTGCTGGCAGATTATATCGGTAATGTAAGATATAAGGGGTTTTTTTAAGGCTTATATTAAGAGAAATTAAAGGTATTAGGTCCCTCAGTGCAAGAAAAACATTGAGGCATTGGAGTGTGCTGGCCTCTGCTCCCTGGTAACAAGCCAATAGCATGAGAGGAAATGGCCTCAAGTTATGCCAGGGGAGGTTTAGATTGGATCCTAGGAAAAAAGTCTTCATGGAAAGGGTTGTCAAGCACTGGAACAGGCTGCCCAGGGAAGTAGCTGAGTCACCATCCCTGGAGGTATTTAAAACACATGTAGATGTGGCACTTAAGGACATGGCTCAGTGGTGGACTTGGCAGCAGGTTAATGCTTGGGCTCAGTGGTCTTTTGTAGCCTAAATGACTCTGTGATTCTTTGTTTTATGGATATATACCTGCTTAATTAGACATAAAATGCTAAATGTTCTGTTGGTCCAAGAAATTCCTACACCATTTATTTCAATCCACAGGACCAAACATTCAGTCACTATATGAAGAGCTAAATGCCAAATTGAATCAGATGTGATATAGAAAAGCAATTAGATGCTTAAAAAGTTCTTGGACAGTAAGACCTGATTCATGAAGCAGTAGAAAGTTTCTGCTTCCATTCCTTTCTGTTGTAATATGAGTGAGCAGAGCTTCAGCAAGGAGTACTTTGTCAAATAGAGCTCCATTTTCTATCAGTAGAAATCAGTATAATTAGCATAACAGGAGAAAGTTCATGAACAAAATACCCAATTCACACACTCTGAAGTTTCTGCTGTCTTCTATCTAGACTTTCAGGCTCATTTTAATGGACTAAAAGGGAAGAGGGGGCAGACAGAATGAAAAGTTGTCTATGTTATTAAAATATTTGAGATTATACAGAATAAATTTCAGGTTGTGACAGATAGGTCAGGTGTTATCCAATGCACTGAGTGCTCAGTAGTTGAAGCTTTGTAAGTACTTCTAAATAGAAAACCTTATACATCACAAAATGTTCATGGTGTTAGGATAGCAAACAGCACAAGCACTGAATTAAACCAACTCTGTTTCCCAGGCTTTAGCAACCATATTGATGCAAGACACAGAGATCACTGCTAGAAATCTAAAAGCTGGAACCCATATTCATAGAAAGACAGACTTAAAATATTGTTTTTTGTTTTGTCAGGAAAAGTGTGAATTAAATGAGAACCTCTCTGGCACTCTGAATTTCCATAAGTGCTCAGGAATCCATAGAGTACTAAGACAGTTTGTCCATTGTCTATTCCTAGCACCACTAGATGCTGCTCATTTTAAATATGAATAGTTAGGTCAGAGATAGATTTTTCTTTAGGTTTCTTGGCTATCTCTCATCTGTTTCTAGTCTTATCAGCCTTACAATTTTTATTAATTTACTGGTCACTTGTTCCAGGAAATCATTATAGTCTCCAAGATTAATTATTCTTCTCATGAAGTGGTGTATGTTACTGGCATCTTTCCTAGAATTAACTTCACTTTTAGCAGTATCTCCCTATGGCATCAATACATTTTTTTCCTTTCATTTTTAGAAGCTCTATTTTCTACTTCAGTGATTTCCTGTTTCTTTCTGAATCAGGAGTCTGTATATTTTTAATATCTTGTACAATTTTTCTTTCATCTTTAGCTTTTCTTTTCCTCATCAGTTTAGCAAGATGGCCTAAGAGGTTCTGTGTCTCCTTCCAAGAAAAGGAGTGACCATAGTATAGATTTTAGGATTTGTATCTATAGTGGTGATTTTTTTTTCCTGCTGTCCTACAACCCTTACAGTGAAGGTATCAGCAAGACCAGCTTCTTATCATGTTATAGAAATGGTAGGGATTTTAGACTAGATGAAGGAAACCAACGAGAGGCAATAAAAAAATGACACACTATACCATGAAATAGAAAGAGAAGATTTAACCACGATATCATTTAAAAAAAATCCATGGAGGTTTAGTTTTAGAGGACTGTGAATCACTGTCTGATTAATCAGACAAAAGATCTCGAGCACCCATGCAGATATATCAGTCCAAGCAGTTCTAGTTCAAAATTCCCAACATAGCGTGGCTCATGAGGAACCATAGTCCTTTTTTAGGCCACACCTTAACAGAACCAAACAAGTTGTATGCAGAAATGCATTCTTCCACTAAAACCAAATTACAATAGTGTCAACACTGTCTCAGAAGACTGTTTGCAGTTTTATCTTCATAAGAGCCAAAGTAAAATAGCCATTTACTTTTTTTACTTAGTTCTTTCATGGGACATAATTCAGATCAAGAAATTGGCCACTACCACTAAATGTGTGCTTTACCCTGTATCTAAGGCCACCATGAGAATGACACCATTTAAGATTTCCTGATAATTGTTTAGTATGGTAAAAATGGCCTATTTGCCCTGAAAGAGTCTTCTGAATTCCAAAAATTTAAAGAAGTATTAGTAGTAACGAAACACATTTGTAACTCCTCCAAACCAGGCCCTGTTGAGAGTGAAATGACAAGGTAATTGTGAGATACCACCATAACTCTGTGACAGTCCCGCTGTGCCAGGCAAAATATGCTGCAGCTGAAGAAACTTTGGTCTGAAAACTGCTTCTTCTTCACAAGCAAAGCCATGCAGTAAATCAAGGAAGAAGAAATAAACCAAGACTACAAGGAAACGTTGTTGAAGGCTTTTGATTTCAAACACTGAAGGCCAGTCTGTCCTGCAGGAACAGGACAGACTGTAGGAAGAGGACACTACCCAGAAAACAAACACTCAGATCAACACAAACAAATAAACAGAAAAGTCCAAACAGAGCCCAGGGCCCACAATCTTCTCATTGCAAGCAACTCAAACACTTGTTCTGTGGGTTCTCTTTTTTTCAGTCAATCCTCCCAACCTTAACTATCCTATTTGGTAAAAGAAAGTCCTAGATATTCTTGAATTTCTCTATGTGTTTATATTGAATTACATTAGTCAGCAAGTCTTCCTATCAGGCATGAGAACACCTAGCATACAAGGAAAGAAATGGCTGAAAGTGCAAATAAACTACAGTCCCCTAATCTCTGGAGATAGCACATTTCCAGGAAAAAAGTTCCAATATAATTTGTTCCACATACACCCAATGAAAAAGTAGAAGCAGAAATGAAAAGTTCCAAGCCAGATCAGTTAAGAACCATTTATAAAAATGGGCTAGAGACAGGAATTGTTCAGAAACTGAGAAGTCATTCAAATTGCCAAGTGAGTCATATATATATATATATGTGTAGATTGCTTGCCTAATGTATAATCCTGAAATATGCACTTATAACTCTGGCTTCAGTGAAAAACTTCAAGTTGATATTAAAAATACATGGAGAGATGAATTCTAACCAGTATTCATAAACCCAACGTGCTATTGAAAAAAAAAAAAACATAGAAGTACAGGCAGAAGTCAGACATTTCTTTCAAAAGTCTTTTTAACTGGATTTTAGGATTAATGTGAAACAGCAGTGGATTAACGTGGAACAGCAGTACTTCTTAGGAGCATATAGGGATAAGTTTATGAGAGAGACACTAGTTCTGCCATGTTTAATTTTTAAACACCTAGAAAATTAGGCATCCAACAGCAGTATTCAAAGCATTCAACAAGCTGAATTTCAAACCACCATCAGGAAGTGAAAATTGAAAAAAATTCTCATCATCCAGATGTAATAAAGAAATTAAATCTCTAAGATTTTCAAGACTGAACTCTCTCCTAGGATTACTATCCTAAACCAGAACATCCTTTTTAAGGAAGAAAAACATAGCTCTAAAAAGATGTTTTTAATATCTAAATAGGATTCCAATTACAACAGCATGCATTTATTTATAGGTAATAAGCCTGATAGCCTATTCCACTTGGTTTGTAATTAGATCTAAACATGTAGGTCACATGTTCTGACAATTAAACTGTACAAATACTCTTTGCCTTTTACTCCTCTTTCCTAATCCTTCCTTTGTCTTTCTCTCATTATCCACTTAGAAGTTTACTGCTAATCCAAAATGAAACAGGAGAAGCAGAGAGACATGGTCTTTACGAGTGGCAGTATTGTGGAGCAGTAGCACTACAGACACGATATTCAGGCTGCTGTATTCTGCCTCTACTTCTCTACATCACATTGAACAACTGCACAGTATCTTGACACTCTCCTTGGCACAAAGGTCAAGTCTAGATATTAGGGAGAAACTGTTTATTGTGAAAGTCGTCAGACACTGGAACAAGTTGCCCAGATATCCCATTCCTGGAAGCGTACAAGGCCAGGCTGAATGGGGGTCTAAGCAACCTGATCTGGTAGCCATGACAACAGGCTGGAACAAGAGGAGCTTTAAGGTCCCTTCCAATGCAAACCATTCTATGGTTTTATGACTCATAGCTTCTGAAAAGCGCTAAGATGCCTCAAAACTAACCTTTAGAATTTGGGCAGCTTTCTAGAATAAAAATTGCTAGACAGCAGCACAGTTTTCATGGTGAAAACCTGTGTAGGTACTGTGGTTTTTTTGGTGGGACTAATGTTAACTGCTTATATTACACACCCATACTGGGTGTGAAATAATCATGAAACAACAATAATGCTTATTTTCCAGATCCCATGAAAATTACATTCAGTAGCATATGGAGATTTCTTTTGGAAATTAAGTGAAAATGTTCTGTTTAGATTTCATTTTTATTATGGCCTCTTGTCTAATTGTGACCATATTTTTCATCCAGAATGGATAGAAGTAGATCACAAGGGTATCAGGATACTCAGCCCTGGCTTATTTAAAACATATATGCTACTGGATGACACACCTCTGGAGTTCATTAATGTGACCAAGGGACCAGCTTAATGATAGCCCAAGGGCTATCCATACCCTTTGGAATTCTGCAGGAACTGGTGCTTGCCCCAGTAAGAAATTGTGTTTGGATTGTGCACTCGCTGACCAGCAATACATTGTTAGATAGCTATTTTTTTTGCTTTCCTTCAATCTAAATCTAAATCATAAGATGTGACGTTTTTGTTCAAGCATGAATCAACGTGTGTAGGAGATGAAAAGGGAAACTGTTCCCCTTGGAGCAGGTCTTGAATTTCACTGGGTCACTGTTGCTTCAGCAGTAGTGTGAAAGAACACCATGCTTCTGATTTATGAGTTTTATGTGTTCTACAGACCAAAGCCTGAACAAAATCCTCCCTCATGTCATTTCCTAGGAAATACTTACACAGCCACGTCTTTGGCAACATTCTGATAAGTATTATTACCACAAAATGGTAAATATCAGTGGGAGCTATTGTCTGACCAGTTAAATTATCATGGGAGCAAAACATTTCCAAAGTAAATTTTAACCCTACACTTTACAACAAACACCTGGACCTTATTTTTGTTACTAGTAATTTCCAAGCAACTTCTTTTAGAGAAGAGTGACAAGTGGTTTGTGCAACTTTAAAGATTGAAGACTTAAAATATATATTTTGAAATCTAGCACTGAAGGAAGGAGTGTGAGTTATATATAGCAAAACCAAAATATATTCTATCAAACACATGTATCTTGCTGCATTTAACACTTGTTAACTTCCCTCGTGCACTGTCAAACAGCTGTTGCCATCCACTCCAAATCAGACAGGATGTCTTATAATTTTTGTCATCTTGGTTTCTACAGAGTATGAGTCTCATTTGAAGATGTGTTCATACACATGCACACAGCTGTTCCCAGCACCCTATGCTCAAAGACATAAAATGCACAATGCAATACTTGAGGAAGACCAAAATCAAGGATGAGCAAATAACTCACAAATAAACTGTTTTTCAGAAAACAACTTCGTGTTCCTTCCTTGTAAACACATTCTATTACAATCTATGTTGGTCTTTAGTTCTTTGAGTGTTTCTTAAGTTCAGACACACATAATGAAAAGTACACCAAAATGCGTGAGTAATGGAATAAATTTTAAAGTTAGAATGAATCACTGCGCTCAAATTTAGGATGATAATTAGAATAGGCATCCAAAAATTATCGTAGAAAGGGGAAATGCTGTTTACAGCCTCATACAAAATGTAGAAACCTCCAAATATGCTGTTATCTTGAGCTGGATCTCTAGTGAGATTTAATCCCATCTTTCCCTTACCAAGGTATCTGTCGTCTAGCTACTGACAAATGCAGATATTTGGGAACCAAAAGAGACCCAGGGAACAATTTTTTCTTTCTGTTAGTGTAGAACATTTTTATAGAAGAGACTTAAAATTTCATTAAGACAGACCAAAAACAAACATATAAGCCAACTGCTTTAAATTAGCACAAATATCTGAGCTCTGACCCTGTGTCAAGGACTGGTTATGTGCTGTATACTTATCTAGCAACTGTAGTGTCATAGCTGCCCACAACCATATGCCATCATTGAGATGGACATGATACACTTTAGAAAGCTAAATTTTCCTCAGGCAGCTTCTCTCACAGCCTTCTGATTTCTTCTTGCTCCTGCACAACCAGCCAGCTCCTTTCTGTTTCTCACACAGCCACCTAACCCTGTCTGTTCAGCCTACAACATCTTACCTTTGCTGTTCCTCCCACAGCCACCTGACTCTTCCTCCTCACAGCACAGCCAGCAGACTCCAAGTGACCCTGGACCAGCCAGCTCCCTCTTTTGTAGCACTCATCCTTATTGGACACAGCTGTGACCTATTAAGGGTAAGATTGCTTCTACTCTTTTGTAATTAGGATAACTGCCCACACTATAGAATATAAAATGCATGAACAGCCTCTGGAATAGGAATTTAAGCAAAAGTTTTTGAATTCCATGTGATGGATTGTATTGACTGGGATACTGTCACGTTCTTTCCCTTTCGCACTCCCAGCAAATATTGAAACCTAATGCAAATTGGCACAGGATTAACACAGCTGAGGGCTGACAGCAGCCAGTTGATTGGGACTTTCTTTGGGACAGTGATGCCTCCTACAGCCAAGACTGAGTTCTGTAGCTAGGAAGAGTGCTGTCACTTACACTCCTACACCATTTTCAGAGGAAAATACTTTGACAACAATTTCAGAGAAATTCCGTGATTTCCAGACCTGTTTTAAGTATACCGACTTTGCCTGAAGAAGTCCCTCAGAAAACTAGAAGTTGCAGATCCTCCGAAACACTTGCAAATTTCATGCTGAACTGGGGAGGGGTGGGGGAAGACCTCAAAATCTTTCATACAGTTGTGAGTCTTCATTCTGAATTAAGTACTTACTTCACTAAAAAAAAAGAAAAAAGTGGCTTGTACTAATCACTCAGCAGTGCCATCTCACCAGCAAATTATTCTCCCTGAGACTTTTATACCTTCTGTAAAAGCCTGAATAGGAAGCCCATCAGAAAGTAAGAAAATCACTGCTAGTGTGGTCAGGGAACTGTTAGGTTCCTTTTCCGAGTATAAATAACTCAGTTTATAAAAGCTGGGCATATGCCTCCTATGTGGTAGCAGTACTTTCTGTTCTTTATTTTTAACTGCCTAATTTCCCTTCCAGACTACACAGAAAGGAAATAACTTGACAAGATTTTAATTATGCCTTATATATATAATTTACAGATGGGTACCTGGCAGGAGCTGCCAATGTGATTCACAGAAATCTTCAACACCCGGATCTGAGGAGTTGATTGAACTCCAATTTGGCTACAGGAACTTTTTTCAGGATATCAGAGAATAACCCGATTAACAGCATACCAACCCAGTGTCCCCCCTCACTAGCACCCCCAAAAAACCCAAAATACACTAAAAACCCCCAACACATCACAAACACCATGGTAAAAAAAAACCAAAAAAACCAAAAAAACCCCAAGAAACAAAAAACCAGACACAATAAAAGCTGTAGATGTCTTCTTTCCCCTATGACACTTGCACTTCAAAACCTAGACCTCAGCAGACTCTGACATACATCCAAGCTGTAACCTGCCTTCATACTCATAGATTGCAGTACTACCTTTTGAAAGATCATGACAGCTTCTCTAAGCCAATCCAAGACAGGTTTTTCAGTAAGGAAGATCAGCTTACATCTTAAATAATCTTGCTACAGCCATTGTAATCAAACAAGCCTCTATCTTGCAAAGTAGGGGTGGAAGAAGATGGAAGCACATCTGTCCCAGGGCTGTATAGGATGCTCCTAGTTTGACTCCTGAAATAGCAGAATTACTTCCTCTATGGGGCTTGCCAGGTGGGGTGGGGGTAGGGGTGCAGTTTGGTCTTAGAAATTGATTTTGATTTTCTTTTCCATCATAATAAATGGAAAGACCATTAATTCTAAAGGAGTTCAATTTTATTAAAAAAAAAAGTTAGAATTTGTTAGCCAAATCACCCAGGAAACATAGATCNCAAAAAAAAAAAAGATTTAAACTGTAGCTACATGAGTACAAACTAGAAGGAGGCTGTTTCTATCAGCAACATTCAGATAGTTCACAAATCCTTTACTTCAGTCTGGTCAAAACACAATAGGAAATAAGAAAGTGTTTTAGAGGTCTAATCCTTTCCCTGGGTTTTCAGCAACACATCAAAGTCAGAAACTGCTTTGGAAGGCTGGCCAAGCCACAGCATTTGTATCCAGCCTGTCTGTAAACAGGTGAGTATTATTTTAATAATAAACAATGGAGAAACTGAAATACTGGTAGTAACACTTCCTGAAGGATGATGAAAATTGCAGCTCGCTGTCTTCTGGCAGGGATTAGTTTCACAGCTTTGAAGAATTTATCATATAATTGAGTAATGTGTCTCCGAAGAGGAAAGCTGGCTATGATAGTAGGATGGAAGTTAGCCTTAGAAACAATAGAAAAAGATAAATCCAAGTAAGCCATTTTTGGCACACAGAGACAGACCCAGTAAAGTTTTGCACTGTTTCAGTTTCTTCCCCAAGTCAACAGAAAAGTAATGACATAAAACGTTTAAGTAGAATCTTGAAAGAAATTATGTTGAGCAATTTGAACTCTTTCTTGAAGCACAACCCTAACATTGTTTCACTCACTAACCATGACCCAGTAAAAAGAAAATTCTTTCTTCAGAACCAAACAGACTTATTATTATGGGATCCTGTGGTGTCTGAGCAAAACCATTTTAACTCTTAATAGGATGTATGATATCAATATCTCTTCATTAAGCCAAAAGTGTAATAAGTATACAAAAACACAACAGCCACTAGCTCTCTGTCCCAGCTCATATGTAACATTATTCTGCAAATACAGCAAAAGCCAATGTAAATTCACAGCAGTGTTATGCTCTGTAGTGCTGTGTTCCAGTAACTGGAAATGTTAAAATATTTCCAGCAAAAAAGTGCTTAATATTTGTTTACAGCTGTTAGCTGGTGTTATAACCTCTGCTTTTACAGAAACTTTCATTCTTATACATTCTTTTTATTCATTCCACTCATTAAAAATCCAGAATATTCTGAGCTTTCAGTGTCTTTTCATCATATGCAAACACACTGTGGAGGGAAACCAGTCTGCATGATTTAGAATGGTTTACCTATGAACCTTCTAAAAACTCACTGTTGCAATGGGCTTCTGTGTTACTATTGGCAAAAAAAGGTCAGAGTGCAACAAAGATTTCACATTAGGTAACCCCAGGACAAAGCACACAGTGTTGTTTCCACTGTGGTGCTCAGTTGAAGCACATTGGCCTAATTGGCCTGGTGCCACTGAAGCTTGCTAATTCATACGGCAATGTGGGCTCTGCTGACTCTCATTTAGAACCTCATAAGTATATTCCTGGTCCTTTTGGCACCATACTTCCCCATGCCTAGCAGTTTGAGTGATATTTTTTTTTAAATAAGATATTTTTTAAAATAAGAGGAATCACTGATCTGCCATTAGCAGCCAGGAGATAACTAGAGGGGGACAGTTCATATTTTCCCAATATGAAATTAAATGTCCCAAAAGTGGAGAGAAAGTGAGAGTTTTGATTAGGGACTTGAGTCAAGTCAGAAAAGCACATAATTTCCCCACTACACCTTATGATTAATCTTGGCACTGTCTCCACAACTCTGAGGACAAATATTTCATTTCGATGTGTGTGCTGTAGCAAAAGCAGTGTTAACAAAACATCATGCATAATAATGATCACAATAATGTGATATCAAGTTGTGAAGTATTATTTTTCCCAAAGTTAAGAATATATTTTTTATTTTTTGCTTTAAAGAAGAAAACTGAAAATTTAATTTGCATAAATTTTTCTCATAATATAGTGAATGCACTCATTCAACAGACCATGTACTGTCCTTCCATTTGGTAGCTAAGAAAAATACATGCAGAATTGTAGCTAGTAAACATTTTATTGCAAAAACACTTGGTTCAGTCCCCTAAGTCTTTGTATCTTTAAAAAATAATAATTTCATAGTTTTTATTCTGTCAAAAGGAACAATATTTAACATTAACTCAATGTCCACAGATGTTTTAACTTAGATTTGAATTCAGCTGTCCTGTTAATGGGATCATATCTACTTTTCTTATGATTTCAGGTGCATGTAAATCAGTAGTTTTGAAGCAACTCTCGTCACTAACTCCAACTTGCCCCACTTGTGGGATCACAGAATCCTTCCAGATGGGATTCCTTCACCATGAAGATAAAGCAGATGAGGAGAAGCAAAGCATCCAAAGCATTGCTGCTGCTGAAGATGCTCAGTCTACCAATTCAGACAAAAGCTAGTCCAGAGTCACAGAGACTGTGTGGACACCAGGACAACTATTCCCTCCCTAGATCTGCTTCTACTTTCTGATGTAGCTTTTATATTTAAATGGACCACAGAGGGTAAAAAACACTGCCTTAACCCACGTATATAACCATTTTCTTTTCTCAAAGCCATTTTTCCAATGTATCAAAGTTTTTGTTACCACCCTGAGGAAGAAGTAACACAAACAGTGCAAATACAGTTCATAAGCCTGCAGCCTGGCATGTATCTGCCACCCACTCAGTTGCAATACCGTAAAACCGTCACATATTCTGGAGATGATTTCTGGAGATCTCTACAGATCTGCTAAAAATCTCTGTGGATATCTCAAGTTATCACAGCAGGGTCTGCTGCCTGTAGATGGAAAACAGTCTTGAGCTGTTCAGGCCTCTTTTGTACCTCAAAAGGTAAATCATAAAACAAAAGAAAAGAAGGAGAGAACATGCAACAGAACAACCCAGCATTCAGCCAGTTCCAGGCCACTCAAAAACGTTTCACTATGCGCAAAGCAAGTGATGTTTGCAATCAGTTGCATAAACTGAGCTGCAAAAATGCAGTTTCCCCCTCTGTTAACGTGAATTGGGGAGTAAGTTGGAGTTCACTCCAGAGTATGGGCGTACAGAGACCACCCTGCATGAGGGAGATATCCTGTACTGAGGTAATTTTGCAGCTTAATGCTCCCTATAATGTGCCATAAACCATATGTAACATGGTCAAGAACTTAGCTTGGCAACATTAAGGCAGCACAGTAAATGAGATAAGGAACATTAAAATGCAGCCCACATCCTTGCCCCCACACTTATCAGTCTTCACATTAGCTTCTTCATTGTGAAAAATCGAGTTTGTAAATCTTTATCTTGATAGCATCTAATTTTCAGGTCTATTATTCCTTCTATGGAAATCAGGGACATTGTTGAAACTTCAAATGTTTTCTTGGCTCCATTTTGCTACAAGAAAATCTGAGGATAATTAAAAAGGACAGTACTGATTGGAAACTGCCAATCGCAGAAAACAGCTAGGGTTTTTGTTGGCAAAAAAAAAAAATCTCTTCTGATATTTACATGATCCTAGATAATTCAGGATCATTTTTAATTAGCTGAACTTGAGGATGTAATTTGAGTTTTAAGAAGGCCCAGCGTCATTACTTTGAATTCTATGGGAGAGCTGTTTTACACCACTGAATGTCTATTAAAGGTCAACTGACAACACTAAAGTGTTGGTGAAAGAGAAATCATTACATGTAGCATTATTGACCAGTGTGTAATTGCTCCATTAAAATTTATGAAGTTACCAATGACTGCTTTTCTCCAATAAAAATATTTTAGTAGATGAGCATGCATTTGATATCATATCATGCTTAAAGGAAATTTAAAACCTTGTTCTGGTTCTTCTTTTTTGGGTTTTGTTTGGCTTGTTTGTTTTTGGTTTTTTTTTTTAGTGAGACAAGTGTGGTACTTCAGATTATCTAGTAATTCCAACTTTCAACATAATTTGCAAATAGCTTATAAGAATCAAAGTACGAGTATTAATTTTAATACTTATTTAGGAATCTCTTCTTGCTACCAACCATGAAAAAGATAGAATGTGACCAAATTCTCTCTATCTCTTTAGCTGCTTAAATAAGCAACTGGGGCATAACATGTTTTGTTGGTCCAGTCTGAAGCCCTGATGGGAAAATACAGTCTACAAAGGTGTCACAGGCATGTGTCCCATCAAAGTCTGATTTTCATGCAGAAGCTGTGACACTGGCATCTAGGTGGGCCTCTACCTGGTAAGAAATTGAAACATGGGCAAGATATGCAACCTAGAAGTGCTCAAAAGATCTCCAAAAAGGGATACAGTGCTCTGTGGATATTCACCTATTCTTCTTGAAAGCATTTTATGCAACATTTCTTTTTCTTTTCAAATATTGCAATATTTTCCTGAAACTTCTTAGTGAATTTCTGATTTAGGAGGGAGAAATGAAATATATTTCATTCAAGTAATGGATGAAGAAGAACTGTTACAACTGTGCTAGTTTTATCTATATCAGCTGAAGCAGTAACTGAACACTTTTCAGGAACAGCCAATCTTTTTATTCATAGATCTGCTACTGATTGACGGCACAACAGCGTCGACAATGACTTTTAGCCAGCATGCTTTATTAAAGAATATTATCTGTATCTCCAGTCTACTCTTTTCCTAACAACCTGTAATCTGGTACATCATAGAGTACTATTTATTTCAGTCATTTTACTCATTCAGCTCTGAACTGATGAAAGATTCAACACAGCGGAGAAAGGAAGAGGAGCAGAGGAGTTCCAAAGTAGGCAATTGCTATTAACAGGAAACTATCTATGTCCCCCCCACCCCGACACAGGCACCTGTCAAATCTCAGTAGAATCCACTCCTCTTTCTCACAGATGGCAAAAGAGAATGAAGTATTTATTTTCCAGAAACTTTCTGTCTTCTCTAGCCAGGTAGAATTTGCATGGAGCATTGGATATCAAAAGGATATAAAGCAGAAACAGCAAGAAGATCTAACTTCCACAGAACACTTTTCCCTGTGCTTGTTCTATTTTTAATCAATCAGAATCATTGTATCATGCAACTTTCAGAATTAAAAATTTGTTTACTCCTATTCTCCCAGTTAAATATGTTAAAAGACATCTCAAACCCAGCCAGTCAAGTAAGAAAACACTACTAGAACACAGAGTAAAAAGCTTTGTGTTACATGAATAGTTTTTGCATCAATATTCATTTACTGTCAACTTGGAAATTCAGGCTGATTTCAAATGACAGTCTAAAATACACAAGCACCATCAATCAGTCAAGCTTTATTGCATCTGCTTTTGTTGTGGCAGAATTATGAATCTTATTATAATATACAATAGGAAAACACAGTGGAAGAATACAACACAAATACAAACTACAATGCCTAGCAAAATACAGCAAAAGATACATCAATTTATAGTATAAGGTAATGTTAGCACAGCAAATGCTCTGTAACAGCACTGCTGAGAATACTCTAGCTTCTTGTTGCTATCCTCTCTCTCCACTTGTATCACACTGTTACCTCCCAGGGATTTATATTTATTTAACCTTTCAAGTTCCCTTAACTGGGCTAATGCTAAAAAGGAGTCTTTTCTCTTCTCTCAGCAAATATCTACGTAAAATATTTATTTCCTTGCTATCTATTTTAGTATTATAACTGGGTTCAATTCTCCTTTGCTGTAGAAAAGAAAATACTCCCCTTGCTTTTACAGAGATGCTTCCTTTAACTGCTTTAAAAGCAGTCTTTGCTTTTATGCCACAGATGAATGATAACAAAGAGGAGGGATGAATGGAGTTTTTTTAACTATAACCAGCCATGACCATATAATTTTTTATTTTACTTAGGTTTGTCTCCTTGATTGTTTTTCCTCAGTTCTAAAGTCAAAGTAGACTCCTGTACCTGACTTCTTTTCCTTTCAAAACAAGCATAGCAGATCTCATCCTCAAGGGGTTTTTTTGTGTGAAGAACCCCAAAATTCCTCCTGACATGCCTGTGCCTGGATCTTCCTTGGCAGACATTGGTAACCCAGAGTTAGCAGAAAAATCCCTACTCTGTCTGGATATTCCCTCCGGGTAAGCCTGGGAAAGCTTTTCCAAAGAAGCAACATCTTTGTTCAGTCACAGTGCAAAGCAGTGTATACCATTTCTGAAAGCAAACATCTAAATTCATACAGGTACCTTTCCAATAGGAAAGCAAGGGTCACTAGACCTGGTATGTCCAGTGGCTCTTACCAATTTACTGCTATTTCACACAAGCTCCAAACCCACATCCAAGATTCTTAACTGCCAAGATCTCGTTTTGCTCAAAACTAAAGTAAACAGCATAGTTAGAATATCTTCTTCCTGCAACAAATCAACAAATCTGAGATGAGCCATCTCCCTCTTCTGCCTAACTGAGTTGCATTCTGACTGCCCCATCTAGGTGTGGAAGCACACACAGGTACATAGATACACTTCCAAGATTAGTCCATTTTCTATCACCTGTTATAGTGATTGCAGCATTAGCTGTTCAAGCAGTTGATTGATATTACAGTTCCTAGTGGTGTTAGTAAATTGGGGCAGTTGACCTGTCCCTATATTTTATCAACAATCTCAAAAGGAAACAGTAAATCCTAAATTCTGTGATTGCCAGAACCTGGAAAACTTTGTATGCAGCTGAAGTACTGAAGAGCATGTTGTTTTTATTGCCTATGAAATGTAATAAAATATTGATTTTTTTTTTATTTTTTTCAAATTCTAGAATACTTAAAAGTTATTTTCAAGGTATGATTGATCATTTTTATTTTTCATTCTTTTCTAGTCTATCTTGTAATAACCAGAAGGCATAACACACACAAGAGTTTAGAAAATAATTAGAAACATCCTGAAATTTTCCAGCTGCATTTTAAACCACTGTATTCTTAGAGCAAGTGTGCAAACTGCAGCCTCTATAATTAACTTCAGTATTGTGGAGTATTTGGAGCTAAAAATCTGAATTTTGCACACAGAGAAAATTAGATTAGGTTTTGAACTTGGAGTCAAACCCTCCTTCAGGATTTATTCTCCAGCCTTTCTTTCAGGGATGCTAGACTGTTTATTCAGGTGTAGGCAGACGTTTACACCTGCTGCCTGCACGTCACTCAAACAAGCTGAGAAGCCACACTGCTGCAAGCCTGAGCTGCTTCCTCCTGTCTCCCCACAACAGAACAGACAGGCTCAACGACAGCCAAGACAACAAGGCTACGACAGTCTCAAGGACAAATTTTTTTTATCTGAATCAGAAAATTAAACAGGCTACACCTTGCTGTATAGACACGTTCTACTGCTGAAATAATTTTTTTTGTCAAAGACAACACAGGAAAAATATATCACATAAGCAGCTGTTTGAAGTAACAGCCTTAGACAAGCATTTGATGGAAACTATCAGCTATAGTCACTTGTTTAAGAGGGCCTACAGTCTACAGATGACTTTGAAGTAGGGTTAGGCTGCAGCTGTAGAAAATGAAGGATTGAAATTCAGGAGAGAGACTCAGTTCTTGGGGGCATTACGGGTTTTTAATCTCAAGTGAGATTTAGCCCTGTCACACATCTCAGGTTGTGCCAGCATCTAAATTTTGTTTGCCTCCATGCCCACATGCTCATATTCTCCTAACAGACATTTGGCATTTATTTTATGTTGTCATTTACATTTAGAAGTCTGAAGTTCCTTACACCTCTTAGGTGACCCTGTACACATGTTCAGCTTACAAAACTCTGACAATCTTCACAACTCAGATTTGCATTCAGGCCCTATCACGGTCTTTTCCTTACTTTCAAGATATTTATATTCCTCCACTGCTGTTCTTAAAGTCCTCAATTTCATTATACATGATTACTGTTACTCTAGCCTACCAGGTTAGAGCCAACATTCCTGAAACAAGGCAGAGGCTTGAAACAGACAGGAGCCTTGAACACCAGATGATAGCACTGGTTCCTTCATGTCTTGTCTTGGTTGATAGATTAGTAAAGAGTGAGAGACATGATTTAACAAGTGCAGGATTTTTCCAGATGAGATTAGCATGCAGTGGCTCTAAGGAAAGGGATGGATGGCAAAAGTTGTAGGTGACTATGACTAAATGCAAGGCTACAGATAGTTTTATGACTTAGAAAGGAAGCAGTAGTGATTTCTGATTTTAGTGGGGGCAGAATTGGAACAGGGAATATGACAGTACTGTGGATTTCTATCCACAAGTCTAGCAAAAGATGAGAGACAGGCCTCTGGGGCAAGCCAATACACTAGTGAAGTATGTCACCTAACAAGTTCTGGGAGAAAAGCAAAAACCTTCTACCAGCTCCAGCTTCCTAGACTTCACATGTGAACGCTGACATTTTCTCTGTGATGCACTCCTTACTGAAAATGTAAAAAGCCAGACATGCCTCAAGTTTTAGGTAAAAAAAAGTCTAAGTATTCTTTTGGTCTCAGTCCAGGCTGAATCTGTGACACAGTCTGGGTTATGTAAATGATATCTGGATTCATTTTCTGGGCAATTCCCTTCACTAGATGACTATTCCATCCTCTTTCACCTAAGATGAACACAACTCTAGTCAGAAAGACATACCAAGACAGAGTGAAGCTCAAGAAAAAGAAAAGATTAGAAGAATAGTAGAGCATGAACATGTGGCGAATAATGGAGTTCAGAGCTGAGATCCAAGAACATCAGGTGCTGGTTGAGTGTCTTGTGGAGGTGTGGAAGTGTGGTGGAAGTGAGATGCATGTGAGAACCAGCTCTTAACTGAGGAGTCAGTGTGACCTTCTTCCTAGACATTTCTTGACATCCAGCTCTATGACCAAAGAGAGAACTAGTCCATTTTGTAGCAGGAGTCCAGGACCCTCAGCCGGCTGGTTTTTCCCCACTGACTTTTTTACCAGGAGCTAATACTCAAAAACTTCAGAGGAAGATATAGAGACACAGTTTTGGCTCAGTTATGCCAAAGTTACAGTTTTTATGGCCACAGTTACACCCACCAAGTTCTGGATCACAGTATAAGTTCTTCAGCTTGTACTCTCTCAGGCTCAATAAAGGCTGTCTGGCAAAACAGCTGAAAAAAGCATGTGCAGAAGGTCCTCTTCTACTTAGTTCTTGAGGAACAATTTCCGTTCCTTTTCCTCTGTTTTTGAGGACCTACTGGGTCTGGATTCTACCACAGAGATGGCTTTTTGTGGGATTTTATTTTTCAGGCTCCTTTCTAACAAGGAACTGTGGGATCAAACTATCTTTAAGTACTTTAAGTACTTGATTTCTTGCACATGTAATGGGGCTGGTCACTTACTCCTGTATTTCCTCCACTCAGCTCTCCTGGTGCATTTCTTAGCTGTCTCTGAGCCAGCTTCTGCTGACCCTGAACAGCAGCTTGAATCCAGGCTCAGTCAGTTCTGGAGCTCAAGGATCAGAAATGCCCAACAGAAGGAAGGAGTGGGGAGGCTGTAGTCATTAAGATTGCTTGCATAGTTGTATTTGATCCTGTTTTCAGTTATAACCTCTTCTTCGTGACTTGGGGATGTTTCTGACCCTCACCATTCACAATCACAGAGTGCAGAACTTAATGTCAAGTCTGAACAGACCACTGTATGACCCACCCACTTCCTCCAACGTCAGTTCTGAAACAAAGAAAAATGATCAGACTGCAAAGTTACTGCGAGACCTTATGAATAGAGGGCCCACATCCCCACTGTGACATTCAGTGGGACAGGAAGCAATGTCTCCTTGCTGGTAGTGCCAGCTCTTTTATTTCTGTTCTGAGCTCTCTTATTGATCATTGGGCCTTGCCAATATTTCTTTAGAAGCTGGGGGTGGTGGGGTGACTTGGGTCTTTTTACAAAATACAGTTTTGACAGCTATGATGAAGGGTTGCACCTGAATGCAGAAGCAGATAAAAGGTAGAGTGTGAGGGGAGCGTAATGATTTGTTGGTGCTCTGTGAATACCCCGCAGGCAGAACAATGCCTAAACGACAGGTGAACCTAAAAAGGTTGATAGATTTCCATAAGAGTTGGGCTCTTTATCTTTGTTGTGTTCAAATTTCTCAGCTGTAAAATGGGGATAATTATATTTTCTTCCTCTCACCTGTTTTCTATTTTCTTTATAAACAGAATTGTTCCTCTTTGTTTACCCCTCCCTGGCATTTCCATAGCAACACGCAACTCATATAAGTACCTGTAAATATTTCTTTCCAAAAGCACATAGGGAAGAAAACCACTGTTTGTATGAAAACATTAAGATTTTATACCTGAATTCTTATTTTCGGCACTGCATTTCTCCATGTTCAGAAAACTAACCTTTAAAAATAACTCAGCTAGAAATCCAACTGAACTGTGCTCTCTTCCTACTATAAAGATCAGACCTGGGCTCTTCATGAGCACACATGCTCAGCATGTCCATTCTCAGCAAACTGCTGAGATTTTGCTGATATGATTTTAAGACTGCTGACTGTTTTGGGTTGCAGGTGTACTTTATCTTAGGCGTGGGTAAATGACATAGAGCAAGACCCATAAGCAGCAGCCCAAAGCAGAAGTAATGTCATTAAAATCAGCTGAGTGCTGTTGGGACAGTGTGAGTGTGTGAAACCTGAATCAGTCCACTCTGCTGTTCACCAGTTACAGTGAGGACTGATTAAACACTTTGATTTGAACCCACATTTTACTGGTACGTGGCACTGATGTGGCCAGCCTGAATCTCAACTCTATTTTTAACAAAACTACGAAAAATTTCCTTCTTTTAATCCCCTGCTCTCACACTCCCTCCTTAATTAACAGAAAAGTATCTATGCATTTTCATGCTACAAAATTTCAATTTTATGCTACAAAATAGCTTGGAGGTTTTGTGGAGTTGTTACACAGGGATGCACTATATCCACAAGGTAACACAGGCCACAATATTCCATGCACTGTCATAGGAGATAACTGGGGCATTAATATTTCCTCATGAGGCCCAGTGGCAACAACAGCCTGTCAGAAGGGTGAAGTGAGGCTACCATAATGCTACATGTTCCTGTATATACCCCAGAAGCCCCTAGGAATTACCCTGGTTATAAAGTTTTCCACTGCCAATGCATGTAATTGAGACCATTTCTACAACTTAACAGTGAGGTCAGAGCATTTTTAGTTGTTTTATCTTTCTTTTTTGTACGTTGGGTCGAACAAACATGCAATATGGAAAACTTGAGATCAAAGACTCCAGTTCCAGATATGATAAAGGTGGATTTTATTGTCCCAGAAAAGCCACCTAATAAAGCAAGGCCCAAATAAGTTTGATGAACTGTAATTTGTAGGTTGGGCCTTATGACCTGACACGATAAACTTATTGCTTGGTACATAATTGCAGCTAGAAAATGGTTTCTAAAAGTTGACAGACACTAGACGGGTTTTATATCTACTTTTACTTCCTTTGACAGCTTAGAATTGTGATGTGAGGAAGCTGCCAAGGCTTTGTAGTGCAATTAAGTGACAAGAAAACTTTAAAGGGATTTAGAGTTAGGCTGGAAGTTGAAAACCAGGCTCGTGTCTGGATTTAGATTAGATTTCAATGGAATGCTTTCCTGTTTTCCTGCCCTTAAGCTTTGGCTCCCCCAGCAACAGAGGCAGAAAATAAGTTACAAAATTGAGATCCTGCAGAAAAGCACACTCACAAGAAAATGCTATTCACAAGGTTCTGAAAATCTCCTTGTTTTCTATCGTTCTGTGTGGACTTTCCATATTTCTTGCTTTCTGCTATCTATTCTCTTTCCTCCATTTCAGTAATAGCTCTACAGCACATTTCTGATAACTTCAGGATTTTTTAGTTTCCAGGTTTTTTCTCTTGTAGATAACAATTCTTCTTTTCCATCTTGGCTTCTTTTCTCTTTTGTTCTCCTTTTTACTTTTCCCTCATTCCTTTCTATAAGATTTCAGTCATGTGCTAGTTAAACTTTGTTTCCCCACTATTTTTCATTTTCTCAACCAACATGTATTCTTCTCCTAGTCCCTCACCTTAGAACACTGTGATCTCTGCGAGATTTCAGCTATGTACTAGGAGGTTGGGTTTTTTCCCCCCACTGCTTTCTATTTTCTCCACTGACATGTATTTTTTTTTTCCTAGTCCTTTTAGTTAGCCCACCCTGAGTTTTATATAGCATTCCAGGGTTATTTGCAGATCACTCTAAGTTATTTTTTGATGGTTTAGCTATCTTCACACAACAGTGCAATCTCTTATGTGGATGCTATCTGTCTTCAACCTACTTAGCTCAGGTATCAATTACAGTGCATTAACCCAAAAACCAGATGAGTGGTCCATGTATCAAGAGGTTTTGGCAGCCCCCCAAAGCCCATATTTTTGTTGTAATTGATACACAAGCTAGCTATAACAGTTTGAATACAGCCCATAAGTTAGACCGGCTATAAGCATGTTCATGGCTGCAGTATCCCAAGTTATCCTTCAAAACATGCCTTAAGGTGCTTTTACCATGCTGGTCTTTTTCTTTAGGCCCATTCAGCCTCATTTGTCACTAGCAATGTGCAGTATCGATGACAGCATCTGGAATTAAGCATGTTCTTAGGAGACCTTTGGTGTAAGTACAATCTTTTCATTGAGGAGTACCTCCCCAGTACCTGTCTCCAGTCTTCCCACTTTTCACTTCTTTTAACTGTATCAGTACATGTTATTAAGTACATTAAATGAATCCATACTATTAAAGAATTCAACACTCTTAAAAATTGAAAACCAGAAGCAGTTTCACTGAAGAACATTAACATCTCCACAAAGCTTTGCATGAAAATATGGGACATTAAATTCAGGCTGTTGAGCTGCAGGTGTGTAATTGTTACACTGAAGACAACAGCCAAACTCTTGATTAACACCAGTGGTGCTCAAATTCTTCCTCAGGAAACCTGAGGTGTCATTCTAGGACTAGTTGGAAGTTTCACATGATGAAGACAAAAGGAAACACAGGGCTTTTAAGGAACCATTAGAACCCTGTAATTTGAAAATTCAACACCTGCTCCCCTCAAGTGCAAAATACGAAGTGTAGATGTACCTACTTACAGAAATGTTCCTGAAGCAGATCCCAAATGTTTTCTTATGATAGGGGTGTTTGAGTCTTTTACAGACAGATCTATTCCACACTTTAGTCCTAGATCCTCTCCTTAACATAGCATGTCTTCAAAAGATTTGGCCTTGACTCAAGCAATTCCCCATTTAAATTGAATGAGCAATAGACATGTAAGTAAACAGGAAACACTGAACTTATTTGTTACAAAAGAAGTTTCGCCTTCACTGGTTAAAGTAAAGTATTTTGTAAACGGTTTATAAAAATTGGAAAAAGCAGCCCCTATGTTAAAAAAAAGAGACTATATGATTTACATTTTACCACAAGACTGTCAGAATGATGAAAAATACATCAAGCATTCTGAATGTCACTAATAAGCAAAGCAATGTAAAGTTAACATGGGATACAGCAGAGACACTGGCACAGTGCCTGTTGAACTTCGGGTTAGAGCAATGTGGAACAGCTTCAAAGAAACTTTCGTGCTCTGCACATAACATGAATCTGTCCCCTTAGCTTATTAACCTGCTTTGAGAGCTAAGCTTTGTCAGAGCTACAACTATAATTGGGTCAGGGAACTCCAGTCCAACCTGCCTGTCCCCAGATACAATTACAGGATTGTTTCTAACTTGTCTGGGGGACCAGGGTTAACTGCAATCCCCTAATGTGTCCTAGATCCAGGGACATGGCTCAGTCCTGCGTCCTGTGTGCCTCTTAAGCTGTGAGTAATTGCATCTTGGAGCTGGGAAGCTAAAATCCTTTACAGCTGCAGTGCAGGACTCACCAAAAGCAACCTAAAGGAGCTATATTCAAGAGGAAGGGTATTTCTCTTCCTTCCCATGAGAGTTCCAAGGAGCTCCAAGCTTTTATCTACTTAGTATTTATGTAAGCCTGCTTTGAACTGTTCTTTCATACCTTAAGCATCCCTACAAAAAATGCTTGTTTTCTACTTCCCCCCTATGTAGCAAACTAATCAGAGACTGGAGGAATATCATCTTTATTTATTAGGCTCTTCTGATTTAAAGAGAATGTGAGTTCCATCACACATCTGGTAGATGAAAGCCCACCACAGAGACCAGGAGCATGAACAGCCTGATGCTGTTCCCTCCAGCACATCTGTCAGATAGCAGCTCAGGACTGAAGTGGCCAATGTAAGGCCACTAGCTGCCTCTGCCAAAAGAGCTCCTGCCAAACTCAGGATGCAGAGATGTTTACAAGCTGCTTGAAGTGTTTCCTGATGCCCTAATCAAGACTTTGCACTGGGAATTCGAGGGTCACCACTGTCTTGTGCTAAAACATCACACCGCCATGAAAGAAGAAGGTCATTTGATTTCTATGCTTTCAGATCATGACTCTGAGAGACTGAAAGATCTTCATAGAACATTAGGGTGCAGAAACATCTTATTATGTACTTCAGGGATATATTCAATGTAGATCACACCCTTTTGAACCACCAGCATAAAGACCCAGGTGTCAAAGGTAAACTTTACTTTCTATATCCTTTTTTTCATTTTACAGTAAGTTGGTGGTACATTTCCTCCAATAGAAAAAAAGCTTATCTAAGAAAGGAAAAGCTTTTGTTTGCTTGCTGATTTGTTATAAGTCCTAAGAAACTGACAATTACAGAAGAAAACCAAAAAACAAATCAAAGAACATTTCTCACAAATTAAATGCTTTATGTCACACACATAATTAAAGATTCAGGTGTATTTTAAGAAACAATAGTCAGATTCTCTGAGGGCAGCTTCTGATTTCAGTTTTATGAGAAGGATAGGGTACAGCAACCTCCTCCACTAGTGTCAACTCATCTTGAAATGCTGCAGTTTAAGAAGGCAGCCAACTGTCCTGAGAGCAGATAGCTGCTCTGTGCAAAGTGCATTTGACCCTTTCCACAGATGAGAGGTCGAAATACAACGTCAAGGACGTGATTTCTACCTTCAAGGTTTCAGACACATCTTTCTTTTCACAGTAACTATCAAGACAGCAAGATTTGAAGCCAACCTGTTGCAAAGAGAATTTAACAACACCTGTACAACGCAGTGAAAACTTTTCTGGATGACTTCCACGTGATTTTCTGGGGAGCATAAAAATATCAGACTGCAACTTCCTTTTCCTGATGTTGAGCAAATACCGTTTCCTCACATGAGATATTGACTCACTATAAAAGACGGTGTATCAAAGCAAGAAAAGAAGATACATACAGCACTTCCTAGGCACTTTTTGCTACATGAAAGGTTCAGCTTGATCTCATAGAGTATACTCATTTAATTTGTATGCTCATTCTGTCAGAAAGCATGAGTTTCCAAAGTTGTTTTCATAGTAGAAAGTCAGAAATTCAGTACTGATAATCATGACAAAACAGATCCATGAAAAAGTGCATTTAAGAAAGCTGTCTTCTTATAAGGAAGTTTGCCAAGAACATCAGTCCTTAAGATGACCTTAATTAGGACAGTATTGATCCCCAGGAGGAAAATTATTTTAGGTGACAGGCTGTATCGAAAATCATGCTGTTTTCAATTCTTTCTGTGCTCAGTCTTTTTCTCTTCTTCTAGTGAAGGAGGCTGCAAGATCTTGACATGCACAGAAAAGGGCAAGAAAATTAATCTTGCTGTTGTCAGGGGATCACAAAACCCTGGAAACTAAACTAGTCGCACTCTGGACCAAACAGTTTCTCTCATTGGCATGTTGTTCTCTGGTCCCACTCCTGAAGCATCCTGCAGAATGAAGCAGGATTCTAACAGCTGCTATGACAACTGATACTGAATTTTTTGTGACACACCCAACATTTTTTTTCTGACATGCCCAAAATTTTTCCCCATCTACACTGTCTGGAATCGAAATCCTGGCTCAAGTAAGTGGCAGATTACCTGGAGACACCAACACCTGCTTTTCAACCCATGATGTAACTACAGACACAGAAAAGGCAGAAAAGGGCTCATGTTGAGGAATATACTCAGTGCCAGTAGCTCTGTGAGCAGCTGCAGTGCCAGCTCTGGGTTCAGCTCTCTTGGTGAGAGCCCCAGACAAGAGAGGACAAGAGGCCATGACCTGGAACCAGCCTGTGCACAGCCAAGGGCACGGGGACCTGTGGGGTGCCAGCCACGGTATCAGACACTCAAAGACACATCAGGAGCTGAGGACCCCTAGATTTTCCCATGCTTAGACTGGGAGGGTACAAAAGCCCAGGTGTATGAGACTCTGCCATGGGAACCCTGGGGTCAAGCCAGTGAGAAAATCTGGCTTGAAAAACCTGATTGTGGGAGTGTGGGTTGCGTTGCTGAGAAAGGGCTTCAGTCCCAGCTCAGACGGTACAAGCATGACCAACCAAGCTGCTCCTGGATGGTTAGACAGGGAAGTTTCTGAAACACTCCATCTCTGACAAAGTTTGCTCCAATACTACATTCTATATTCATCCTTCCCATCGTTAAAGAGGCAGTGATAAGTGCTGCAACCAGCATGCAGTGCTGTTGGGAGTTAAAGAGAAAAGACCACACAACCTGAGTAAAATGAAAGAACAGTAAAACCAATTGCACAAGGGGAAGTTCAAGTGCTGTCTATTTTTTCCACTGTCCTTTCAATCATAAATATATTCAGTTTTCTCTGAACCTGCTAGATGGCCAGTCACATCTAATTGGGCCTGAAATTGCTTTTTTCTACAATTGATTGAGAGTGCAAACCTGGGAACACAAACTTAAGAGCCAGACTGAAGGCCATTAAAAACTTGGCCCCATGGTGTTAGCTGTTCTGTTGGCTGCCTTTTAGAGTAATTTGAAACCAATTCGTTCTTCAGCAGTACAATGGAGCAATTTTCTATCTGGTTGTCATAAACAGAACAAGAAAACAGCAGTGTCTAAGAGGGGTTACAAGTCCTTGTGTACTCAAGGTTGGTCTGGGCGAATGGCTTAGCTCAGCTCCAGCAGATTTTAAGAACCAGTGACATAAAAGCATGTAAGCTTTTGTGTACTGAAGGCTGGGGATGAGCAGCACAGATGAACAGAAGCCTCCACAGCATCGTCCAAATGCTTATGTGTGTGGCACAGGGCATGCAGTCACCTTCCTTGAACATTACTGACAGATGTGTAACTACAGCAATAGGTCTCAGGATATTCCAAATCTTTATGGTGTTGAGAGAGGGCCAAAATAATGAGTAGGTCCTTCACTACCTCATTTCAGGAATCAGCATTATTTGGTTTATCCTCACTTCATCTGAGGCATTTACAAAATCAAAATGGAACAATGAAAAGGACAACCAGCCAGAAAAAAAGCTGGTTAAAAATGGTCTTGATCATATTGATTTGAGCCAGTAAAACACTCACGTTTAATTATGTGCACCTTAATTATTTCCTAAAACATTTTCTAACAATGCTGTGCATTGTTAAACAGTTATTTTTTCCCTCCAAATTCCTGCCCTGAGAAAACAGCATTTCATAGAGTGTAAATCGAAGTCTAGACCTGTATTAGTTTCTGAAGCACTTTCACATTCCCCAAAATGACAGGTGTTATGTATGCATCACATTATCTTTTCCAACTCCACTCCTCCAGTACCCAGAAGAACAAGGTCTTTACGGTTCAGACACTTAAAACTGCCTCTGGTATTTGACTCTAATGTAGGGAACCCATTACATCAAGGTGTCATTTCAGGCCATCACCTCCCTGTATGTAAAAGCAAACAGAACCTTTACCAGCCAGCGGAATGGTTAATATAAACCTATGAGAGGAGATACATCTATTGGTAGAAAATATGAACAGAAACTGGACAGAGAAATCCAGCTAGTATCACAATTAAACCAGAGGGAGAGACTTTAGAAAAAAATTCTTACTACACTTTTCAAAACCAAATTATATTTCTGAAGTACTCACTTGAACTAGAAATAATGGTCTCACTCACAGTGAAATCCATTTTTTTGTTTTCAAAAGGAGTGAATTTTCTTTCAGTGATAAAGAAAGCCTTTAATACTGGCAGATGGAACAGAAGTTTTATCCAAAGTTCAGATTATCTTTCCTCATACACATACCAAATGTTAGTTTTTCTCAGGTAAGAAAATGAGCTGTTTACTGTTAAATTTTACAAGCTACCACTAGACAAATTTCACAATGACTACATATATACACACACACACATATAGATACATATAAAAAACACTTTGTGCAAAAATATATTGTCTTGATCTTCCTGATGTGCTGTAAAGCAAAAAACACATTGTGAGCAAGGTCAGAGAACAATAACAATAAGTACATTCATGTCCTCCATTACATTTAGACTTCATAAATAGTTCACGATATGCAAAAGAGAATTATTTTCCAGTGACAACATACAAGAATATTCATCTAGTTGAGGTTTATAACTACACAAACAACACAAATATTTAGTAATATCAATTCCTATATCCCGAAATGAGGAGGTTACCAAAGCCATCAGACAAAGCTCTGCCGATAACTGTGTGGGGCACAAGAGGATGTTATTAATGTATTTATTTGCATATCTTGGGTAATTCTGAAGCATTTTGTCTACTCTTGTTAATCAGACAACTTACAGAAAAGCCAGGAACAATTAGTCCTCAACTTGTGAGACCATTAGCCTCGTTTGCAAAACACGTTTTATCCGCTTACAAGGCAGGTCACTCTGCAGACATTCTGATGGGATTTTATTGCAGCTATAAGACAGTGGGAATGCAAGAAGAGAGCAAAGCTTACCACTGCTGAAAGACTACAGCGTCTCCTGGAGCATGGGAATCATAAAGATGATGCACAGAACTATGGGATGCTGGGAAGACCCCTAAACAAACAAAAAAGTCATCTTACATAGCAATATTGCCCAATAATGCTGCAGTCATAATAATTCATATGGTAGCTCTGCTCCGTTCTTGCAGTGGGAGTTGTTTGTCCTTCCATTCTGTCAGAAGAAATGCTCTCTAGAGCCAGGTGGACACTGAAATACATCAGCCAGGCTGAGTGTCTCCTTACTCCCTGGAGCCAAGCTGTGTTGTCTATTCCCCACCATGTGTCTGCTTTACAACTTTTAAGTCCTTAGAATGTGTACTCAGACAAGGAAACATCAGAGGTCTTATGCTGAAGGTAGTTTCTACATGAAGTTTTAATACCAAAGGAACTCTTACACTTATATTTGAATAAATCCCTTCAATGCATATTCACGAAATATTTATTTTAAATGGCAACTGCCTCCCAAATTCCTTTTCAGAAACTGAAACACAAGTAATGTCCTGAATCCAGGACACAGGTTCATGCATGAAAATACAACAGCTCCTAAGTAGAAACAGCTGGTACAAAATAGCCAACACATAGTAAAGACTTCTGCTATAAAGCCTCCTTCATCCAGAGGTTGCAAGATTATTGGTTAGGATGATACCAATATTTTCCTTTCCAAGGAAGGCAGTTAAGCGACTGAGAAATTATAAACAGAAAGAAAATAAAGGTAATGTAAACATTTTAAAACAAAAAAAGTTCTTAAGTATCACATTCTTGCACATCAGTACCCTCTAAGCCTCAGAGTCCTATCAACTTTCTGATAAAACCAAGGCTTTTGCCTTACTTAGCACTGCAAAGGGCTCCCAGAAAGGAATGAATATTGCTTTGTCGAATTGCAGGTTTTTTATTTCTGGTGGTAATGTAAAAGGCACAAAAAGCAGCTCAATTCCTAGATCCCAAAAGCAGTTAGGAGTGCAAGCAAGTACAAAAATCAACCTCTGGATTGTAAACTGCACAATTTTGATAAAAAAGTCATTAGCAGTGAATGAAGAGGGCCCTTTACAATGACATTGTTACATAGCTGCTTCAGAAGAAGACTTTAAGGTCAAAAAGTACTTCACATCTTCCTGCAGTATAGACAAAATGCCATGTTTCAGGAAATCTGGTTCAATTTCCTTTACTCTGAAGCTTCATGATCTCCCTTTCATTTCCAGGAGGTATTTCTTTTTTATGGTGCACTGACACTTTATTCCTGTGTGTATGTCATTCGTGCTTCGGTTCCTTTCTCCTGCTCTAGTCTGTGCTCTTTATAGAAAATTTTGTAACCAACTCGGCAAAGAAACCTCATTAATAGCTAGCTATTAAAAAATGTTTTCATTGTAACATTTCTCTCTCTAAATCCAATTAACGTCCAAATGAGGCAAAAAAAAAATCATCTAAAAATACCCACTTAGAAGGCAAAATAATGCTAATACAAGTGAAAAGGGCTGGCAAAACAGCAGCAGAAGGAAGAATGGAGTGTTCAACATAATCTTGGGGTCCCTGGAGTGTATAAGGTAGTCTTAGGGTAAACTGAACCTTAAAGGAATGGAGCCACAGAGAGGCAGTTCAGGTGCAGCTCCTGTGAGAAAAGTACCCCAAGCAAGCAGCAAAAGAGATTCTTCAGTCCAAGGTTGTTAGACACGGGAAGAAATAAGACAACCTACTTCACATCCAGCCACCAACCTGCCAAAATAGGGATGAGTCCCTGAGGTTACACTGTGCACCAGTCCCAGAACTTCCTGCTCCTTCAACTCATCAGAAGATATCATTCCATGCCTTGGGCATCCCAGCCTCTGGAATACTGGGGTATGTGCCTCAGAGAAATTAGATGAATGACCATTTTTGAGCTAGCCACCAGATGTGGTAGATTTCCCTAAGAGGGCAGCATGATGCAAAACCATGCAGTTTGCTAAGAACAGAACTGATTCAATGTATTTCTACTAAAAAATTAATTCCCCAGTATCTGTGTTGAATTTTTTCCCTTAATTTTTGGGTGATATACGTGTAAAATCAGGTACACAGATCAAAGCACAGACAATTATTCAGATTTCCAAAACTGTCTAATTCAACGTGGCACTAGACATAGGAAAAGAGGTATCTAATTTGCATGTGACACTATGTGTACCTCCAAGTTTCATTAAAGACCTTTTTAAGGACTGATTCATATCAAAATATACCACTAGAAATCTGAAAATAGGGCAAAGTGTAGCCATTTAGCAGTAACTTTGTGCTGAGCACATTAATCAGAGGTGCACAGCACTTCAAAGTCTCTTTGACCAGGCACATTCAGCCACTCTGGTCTGGTAGCAGAATTGCGGATTTTGCCACATTATCTATCTAAAAAGGCAGAAATCACCAAACTGTGATATGGTAAACAAATGTTTCCAAACTCTCAGTTGTTTCCTTTAATATAACAAGCAGGATGCCAAACTTAGTTCTTCACAAACCTCAAACAACAGGATTAAGCTTATGATTTTTTGTTGACAGCATGACTACTGGGTTCATTAAAAATACATATTCAGTAACACACAAATTTTCACAGTAGGAATCGTAGCTGAAGCTGATTCTACTGGAAATTAAAAATTGGCAGTAGTCAGCGTCTCACATGCCAGTTAGGACATTCACACACAATTAAAGCTGTGTTATTTATATAGCTATAATTATCAATTTATCTATATTTCAGCCTTAAATTCTGAATTAGATTAGCATATCACAGCTCTGTGGGTCTTGAACAGAGTTTTCCATGCAGAAATTTCCAGCTGCACTTCCCCAGGAGGCATATTAATTACATACGTAGGAAAATTTTACACAAAATTCAGCTTAAGGATCCAAATGTCAACATTCAAATTTTTTCTCCTCCTGGCTCAGTAACGTGCCTTAAGACTATGATTAGCTGTTTTGCACATGCAGAACTGGAGGAAAGTAGGGAACCAAAATTACTCCACCCCTATCTGGCCTGCCTGAATAGAAGCTGAGCATATTGGGCCACCACTGTTTCTGTCCCCTTTTCCCAGAAGATGGTCATCATTGCAGAGGCTGGGATAAACCCAGCACAAGTCAGTGGACACAGTTGTTCACCCAGGATGCTGTGAGACATTGCTGTCTTTCCCTGTCTATGTCCCATTGAATCATCAAGAGGAACATGCTCTAACTAAACATCCAGTCTGTTCTTGGCTGATTTCTGCTGTCATTATAAGTGGGCATCACAGCAACAGGCAAGTGAAAGGCCCCTTGTCTCTACAGCAAAATGCTACCAATAGTTGTGACAGCTGCAGGATAGTTAGAGCCAGGCACAGCGTTTTTGGTGAATGCCATGGTACCCAAAAATGTGACTTCAATAATAAAAATAATCATTTTATGTTAGCTACGTTGTCAGTCATGGCTCAGAATTTTTCTCCGTGGACAGATTTCCAAAGCAGCGAAGAGGAGGGGCAGGATACTGCGGTCACCCGGCTGCATGGCAGAGGCACAGGTCCCCAGTGTCTCCTTGGGAGTGGGGGGGATGCTGAAAAAATCCTCTAGCCATTTGGCTCCCTGTACAAATGCTGGAGATTAAACATTTCAAGCAAGCACAGTTAAACTTTCTGTTCAATGTGAAAAATAAAAAATATTACCTTTCTTTGTTTGAAGAAAAATGCACTTTGGTTCAGACATACCCCATTATTACTTTCTTTTTTTCTGGCTTGTAGGAGGAATAAAGCCAAAAATCAAGAAGCTGCACATTTTCTTTGAAAATACCTTTGACAGGTAATTGGTGTGTAATACTGCCAATGCCACAAGCAATAGCAGCAGACTACAGCTTATCAGCATTTGAAAAGGGATTTCTGGAAGTACAACAGCAACCCATCACTGGCACACAGATTCCTGTTTGCTCCTGTACCTCCTTGTGAATTTTTATATTCTGTAACTGAAGTAACCAAGGCTGTCATTTTCCAGCATCCCTTAGTCCCAAGAACTTAATCCCTTGCTTATTATATTTATTCAGAGCAATTTGTTCTCAAATATTTAAGATTTGAAACAGACCACAGGACAAACATTTTTATTGCCACTATTTCATTATTATGTATCTTTCACATCTATCAGAGAAGGCCTTCTTGATTAATGTAAGAATACACAAAACTAAAGCATTTGCATATCTGAAACCCTTTCTTTTGCTACTGTTAGAAAAGAAAGAAATTGAAAGGATAAAAGAAAGCCACACACTGATTGTCTTTGACCACAGGTCAACTAGACAGTGTCTGTACTGTGTTTACTTTTCACAGAAACTTTCTCTGTCTCTTTAGTAGCCTTTGAATTTACAGAGAGTGAGGCTAGCTGTGAGCCTGAGCTGCAAAATCACACCAGCACTAGCACCACCAACTTCAAAGTTTAGGTATCTTCAACAAACTTTTTGGCAAGCCCACTAGACTTGCTCGTATGTGTGTGCTGCTGCTTTTCATCTGCCTCCAGAAGCCAGGTTTGGTTGGAAAAGGTGCTGGCTAAAAGCTGTACAATGAATATTAAGCTTTGAAACCAGGAGGGGAGTGGGACGGGGATAGTGCTGGGGGAGGGGGTGCAGAGATACCTTTATCTAAGGACACTGATATCCTTGTCTTAACTAATTTCAGTATTAGATGAAGGCAACTTTCTAGATTTTTGTCATACAGTTAAGAAGAGAAGAGGAAAAATATTGCAGAAGACACATGATCTGACAAACTGGTGCATTTAAACTTAATCTGTTGCCTCCAGATTTTTCCCACCCACACTGCATTTTCTTTTCCTACTGCTGTCATCCTGTATTTGTTGTCATTCAGAGGTCTGATGTGGGAGCCATCCAGCTGTACTTCTCTTCCCCATACTTATTTAATCATTCTAGTCTCATCAATGTTATAGACTTTGTGTGTGTGTGTGTGCTCTGTTGATAAAAGTCACACATCCACCTTTGTAAATCTGCCAAAGTCACAGTCTAATGAAGCACCCAGGAAAAAAAAAAAAAGAAGAAGAGTATTTTCTGGCAAAGAACTCAAAAGCAGCAAAGCTGTACTGCACTCATGCCTCAGCTGTCAAAAAGTCTAAGCAAATTCCATCTACACCCCAAGCCCAGCAAAAAAACCCTTTTAGATGGAATGATCTTAAAAGCAAGAAGCCAGAAAATATTTTAAAAAGAAACCTGATAATGTGTGCATATTCGATTGTTTTGTTAAGAAAAAATTAAGATTTTCTTGTTAAGAAAAAACCTATCTGAATGCAGATTATTAGAATCAACTTTCTATCTTAAAACAATCTAGTATATTTTTTCATTCTGTCAGATCTAATAAAGTGTGAATTTTTATTAGGCTGATTGATAAACAAAAATAAATTTTAATTTATTTATTTTATAAATATTAAAACAAATCTTATCAGTAAGTGCATTTTATGATCGGTTTAACATTTTATAGTTTGTATTCACTGGGAAGATAAGTGATTAAAATTATACTATACAGTGGATGCCTCATGCAACAATAATTTGGACATGTTTGCAGAAGAAATTACTATATCAAAGGCACAGCTAATACTTTCAATAGGATAAGAATCATCCTCTGAGGAATGGAATTGCAGGAGCATCATTTGTTTTGTGTAGCTACACCACAACAAGATCTGTTTAATCACCTACCTGATGTTTTCATTTGAGAATCCACCAGTGGCATGCAGCAGGAGTCCATCAGTAAAGGAATCCAAATTGCCAAGAATTTGTATGTTTCTTTTTCTCTGCACTCATGTTTTTATCTGAATAAGAGTTGAATCAGGACTATCTTATCCACACAGAGTAATATTTCACTCTTCAAGCAGACCCTCAGAAAGCAGTAGAATTGCTCTGAAAATAAGTTGCTCTAATACATTTGATGTGTGCCATTCCCACCACATCTAGAATTTCAAAGCTGGTGCAATAATTTGGTAAATATTTTGGGAACATAACCATGAGCAGTTATGAGCTGGCAGAGCTTCACTAATTCACTAAGCTGACTTCAACAAAACTTCGATTTACATCAGCTGAGAAGCAGAGCAAGAGTATTTAACTAAGAGCATAGAGCAATAAAACAAAAAGTTTCTCTGTGTCTTACAGAGAGGGCATGTGGTTTGCATTTAGCCCAGCAGCCTATGGCAATGGCCATGCAAGCAGATTGCTGCAGCACTCCAAAGAAATGCTGTGATTTTTCAATGACCAATATCAGCTTAGGCCTGATAAAGATAAGCAGTGAAACTCTGGAGATAACGATGCAATGTTCTTGTATTTCAGCAACATTCCAAAAGTACTGATTTTGGCATTCTGAATGAAAATAAATATGAGTGGAATTGCAAGAGGACAAATGCACAGAATGTGTCCCTCATTTGACATTATGTCACAGAAAGATTTGTCTGTGGAAAGGACCAAGGAATTATTTAATATTTATATTTTCTCTAGAAACTTTTTTTTTCTTGAGGGTCATTTTAGCTCATTATCAAAAAAAAACCAACTGACCATAAAGTTTGTGGTTTAATACCAATGCTGAGAAACTGTTTTGTTTCATTCCACACATGCACAAGCAAACACACAGGGAGTAGATTACAAAGGCACTTTCAATGCTATGACACATTTTAGAATTGTGAAATAGAAAAGGGGTCTTTTTCCCCAGTTAATAAGACCTAATTTACAAGATCTGCAGCTCTCTGCCATGCCCTGACAGTGCACAGACAATGTGTACGCAGTGGTGAACGGTGGTCTGCATTATTATAACAGAATATTATGCTTTTATATGTCATCTTGCTGGCAATTAATATTTATATCAGCCATGCATGATGCTTATTTCTTTTTCTCAGCATTAAAATCAGATTTAATTAACTCATTTTTACTGAGATTTGACTTTACTGCACATTAGCCACTGTTATATTGTAAACATGTAAATCATTATGAAAGCATTTATTTTTGCTATGGAGTATACTACTCACTTTATATTCCAGAATGCCTGCTGGTTTAGTATTTGAGTTGAATGTGAAAATTTTACTTAATAGTCCCAAATGTACCTTAAGGGATCTGAATCTAAAATGAAAACATAACTGTCAAACTGTCAGGTTTTCCATTATGTGTGGTTTTGAGTCACATGGTTTAAAAACCAAAAAAACGCTGTATATGGCTAACAGGGAAATTAATGGGTAATTAACAGGGTATTTAATGGATTAGTACAGCCCATCCCACATATCTCTGCCCCAAGGATCCAGAACCACATACTTGTGAGGACTACAGGGATTATTTAGCTCACCTGATTACACTTTTAGCTGAAATGTTTTGGAGAATAAAATAAATCTATGGAACATTTTGTGGTTTTTAATCTTTGAGAATAAAAAATGAGTAAAAATTTGACTGCTATTCATATTTGGATTTTTTTTAAAGTTTACTCATGTTTTATAGAATGGATTTGTATAGAATGGGGTTTGCTGTTATGCTACAAACATTGCACTTACTAGCTTTTCATATTTTAAAGACTACAGGCTGATTGATCAACACAGCTTCTGCCCTAATGGACAAACCACTGTACCAGTGTCAGTGCTGAGAGATGTTTATCTAAGTTATTCTAAAAGTCCTCCAGGCATGGTGATCCCTGATTGTCACCAGAGGACCACTCTAATCCATTTGTTCTTCTAAATGTTCAGAGCTTTATTCCAATATCTAACCTTAATCCTGCTTGCTGAATTCCCGTTATCTTCAATTACCTGTCAGTTTATTTATTTGTCATTTGGGGTCTGTCTTAACAGAGCTGTTATGAAAATTATCTAAGAACTCCTTCCCTTCTCCATTCAACCGGATGACATTTTCCCTGTCCTCACTTTTTAATAATGCAACAAACCATTTGACTATAGTAGGTCTTTTTACAGAAAAGTATGGGAAAACATTTAAATGTTTAGCTTTTCAGCACCATCTCACAGGAGGAACATAAGGAACAACATACTGAGTAGACCACAGCAGTTGTGTGACTACAAGCGGCCAACTAAAACCACTTAGGAAAATGATAAAGCAAGCTGATATTATATTTCTCTTAATATTGCTCCCTCTGTCTGTAAAAAACTACTCAGAAACATGCAGTGTCAAAAACTGTATCTCTGCCTTTTTGTTTAATGATGTCTTCTGGATTATATTTCAAGCCATTAGCCTAGGCCAATGAGTTTCAGGATTTATACACACAGTGTAAAAAATAATATTCCTTTTCCATCTGAACATATTTGTGCCCCAGTTGGTGTATTATAGAAAAAGTCATTTTAAATTGACCTGCCTAGTACATTCACAGGTTCATATATTTCTACCTCCCATCCCTCATTAATCTCTCAGTTTCTCTCCCCAGAAAGGAGGTGGCAGGTGAGCCTGGGTGCAGGGCTGTCCCCCCAGCAGAGGTGAGCTGAGGAAGACCCCTGGCCATGGCCTCACTGTGTCCCTGTCCCTGGGGCACAGGCAAGCCCCAGGGGAGTCTCTCCCAGCCCTGACTCAAGATGCAGCTGTTTTCAGAAAGAGAAACGCAGAGAATTAACTTGCTCTTTTTATTGGAGCAAAGATTTTAGTAGGCAGATTATAAAAAAAAAAAAAAGTTGAGTTTTAAAACGGTATCATAACACCTTTTTATAAACGTAAACCCTCACCAGTTTCAAGGCTTTTATAAATATTAAAATTTGTGGTGGTCCTTATTTCTGATTTCTTCGTTGTGCATATTTCATAGAACTGGCAATGTAATTACTTAAATGAAATTAACTAGTTTTCAAGATTCCCACTGCAGCACAAGGACCAAAATAACATTATTGCCTTTATGACCTAATAAGAACTAGCTAAATCTTCATCAGTGCCATATATTCTCAGCTAGTAGTTCCTTAGCAACTAAAAAAAATATTCCCTGCAGAAAAAGACAAACATTTGAAAACTATATGTTTAGCTGGTATTTGCCTGAGGTGCAAAACATAAATCAAATTTTCCAGGACTTTGACATTTTTATGTATTTATGCTATATTGAGCCAACAGCTTAACCCAGGTTTAGTTTTTCACAACACATTTTATGAATAATGCAATATGTGTAAACCTTTTTGAAAGGGGAATACTGTGAATTGGCATTTCATGGTAATTTACTGGGATAATGTTCCATTAGGGTCAACATTGCCAGTGACAAAACATAGATATAATTACGTATCAGTGTTTTAATATCATCATAATTGGAATATAATGAGAAATACTCATAATTTTGAAAAGTAAGTTGTTTTAAGCACAGCTGCACTACGTTACAATTTCCCAAAAATTAAAAAATCATGCCCTATAAATGTGGTGCATGAGACAATGTTTCTTCCCTTTCCTTAACCAACTCCTCTCTCCATCAGCAGCAGGACGGAGCACCCAGCAAAATATTTTGCCCGGCTCCTATTTCAAAAGTCTTTCTCTCTCCCAAGAAGAATGAGTTGGTGAAATTAAAATCACATGAAGAAAGGGGAGGGGGAAAGGACTGATACATTGCAGCATCAGTTCTTCAGGCCCCATACTGCCTGGTATTTCTGGGTACTCCCAATTGCACCAGGGCTTTAGGGGTCGGGCAGCAAAACCAGAAAGCCATGCTCTGCCTCATGACAGATCCAGGTACATTTGCCCTTCCTCAAGTAGACACAGAAGGGATAATTCAAAATACATCTCTGTGCATGCTTTGTGCAATGTGATTTTAAAAATCCTTCTATAAAAGCTGTAAAAAATGCCTGCAAATTTTATAGACATTAGAGAGGACAAATATTTAATTGAAACTAATTATTCCTAATAAAAATTTTCTACTAGCAAGAATTGCTGCAAAATCAATAATTATTGAAATTTAATTTCCATAACCTTTTCTTGGCTGTTCTACCTCATCTTTCTTTGAACTTTGCACACTAAAATCACATTACATGGCCATTATTTTTTTCAATCACTGTGAGTCAATGTCATCTCCTTCAAACTGTGTACATCTTCAGAGATTTTCTCCTTAATCTCGAAACAGTCACAATATTTGCTCTTTTGTCAACAGTAAAAAATACCCCCATCATTCAGCTTTACTACTGCAAAGGTATATCTAGCCTTCTGTTTGAACACTCTGGATTTGTTGCTAACAGGAAATGAGACAGACTGAGATGCTCCTTTAACTTGCTGCTTTTGTACTACCGAAGTTGCTAGACGAACTGATAAAAGTCTTCCCATCATTGTGAATCAGCTTTAATACGTTATGCTGGGATTTAATTGTTTGACAGTGTGACTCTCTTGAAATGGGATTTTTTCTTTGTAGCCAATTTATTAACATGAAAACATGCTTGGTGCTGAAAAGGCTGCTAACACCTTGCTTGTCTTTAAACCCTTCCAGATTGGTATTGCAATTTTCTTTTGACTGTGCCCGTTTAACTTCCATTAAAATTAACTGAAAGACTGCATATTGAGCAAAAATATAAACATAAAAGCACACATTCAAAACAAAATTAAGCCAGTTAAATGAGAATATTAAGGAGTAAGTTAAAACATCCCAAGAATTGGCAGGCAATTTCTGTAGAAGTTCTGAGGTATTTCCCTCCTCTTCCTTCCCCAGGTCTGGCATTAAGGGGCAAGGTCTACAGACTGTTGAGATATGTCATCCCCTGCTTTGATACACTGAAGACTTCAGTAGAGCAGTTCACAGAGATCCTCTCCCAGGATCTGAAAGCGGGTTGCTACCAAAGGAGACAGAACGCAGCCTCCTACTTCACACACCGGGATTATTTTAGATAGAAATTTTACCTTGATCTACTATTCTAAAATTAAAAGGAACGCCAGCTTCCCACGCAAATATTCTTCTACAATGAATAGATCTTGATCTACACCGATGTTTAGATCAACATGGCTGCTTTTATTTTTAATATCAGGGATAAAATCAAGCAGTATTTATGATGATGAACTACATAGTAACTGGGGAGAAAGAGGGTAAATCCCACAGCTATGTATAGCAGCTTAAGAAATTCATTAGGTATGTGAGCTATGTCCATTAGGGGTCTACATCAAGTTCATTACAAGCTTGAGGGAGTGAAGGAGGAAAAGGCACATTATCTGAATCCAGCATGAGGCCAGCTGACGGGACCACAGGTGACTCCAACCCAGTCCAGGTGCACTGAAGGTGCTGCCAGCTTAATTGCTTTTGGATCCATCATCTCCATCTGCTTTCTGACTCATATCTCAAGTTATGAGAAGTTTTAAGACTGCATTCATATTCATGTTAGAATCATGCTAGAAATCACACTTCATCTAAAACAGACCTGAATAGTGTGTACAGAGCAAAATACACCCCTGATGTAATTCTGTTTCTTTAATGAAGGGATTTATTTAGCTCACAGGGTGAAGTTCTGATCTAAGATGCATGCATTCTGCCATCAATGGAAAGATTATCTGGGTATACTTCATTCTGATGTTTAGATATAAAAGATTCCATGCAGGTACAAGAGCAGTTAAAGTAGGTACTTTTCTCCTCAATATGTATCAATTGGAGAGTGACAGATATGAATTGAAAGGAATGTTTCACATGTGTCTTGCGGATACGTATTGCAATGAGACAAAAACTGAACTTGGGTTTAAAATCCCCACTGCTTCCTTTCCAAGATATGCTGCTGCTACTGCTTCCACATTAGTTCTCAAAAATAGGTATTTCAGGCTGTTCCATTTTCAGGTATTACACAGGCTTGCCTCAGATGGATGTAGATATTAGCAGCTCTAACAGACCTTTCATTAAGAGGAAATACCTAAAAATTTGAAATGCATTTAATATCTATACGGTGTTACCTCTGGTAGGGCTTTTCCACTTTGCAAGATATTCACTGATTCAGTTTAGGAACATATATTTCATATTTCACTAATTGTTAAATCTTCCCTATGCATTTTTCAGCAGTATTTTGTAGTCCATCTACAGTGAAGTTTAAAAATTGTAAAATTAATATAATTTTCTAATTATTTCCATTTACGTTTTTCAGACAATTATGCCACAGTTCAGTTTTCCTTTACATGCCTACCTATGCTTTATATAACAGGATTCTCTGGCTTACTTACATGTTTTCATAATACCTCAATGATACTGAATAATAAGGATAATCCAAAAATACATTTGCAGGCCAAATTATTGCACATCTTCTGTTTTATTTCGAATGTGCTAATTACTAATGGCTGTGTGCAAAAATTCCATTTGGATTATAATAACTACCATAACTCCTGCAATTACTACTCATTAGGTACTAATGTGGCCATATCCTTTCTTTTGAACCCAAACATCAGGCTTTCAAAATAAGTCTAAGAAACAAAAAAAGTACCCTAACTCTGCTTCACTAACTTTTTCTCTCTCTGACTTTGCAGTAGTGACATACACACCTAAAAGTCCCAAAAAATATGGACTACTTCCTGAGAAGCAGATGGGTTTGTGGCTAGAGCTGAAAGTGAGCATTACCCATTTAGTGGTACCTTATCACAGATGGCTTTTTGGGTGAGGCTTCAGGAGCAAGAACTGTGCGAGACAGGAAGGATCAATTTCAGCAGAACCGTGTAAGGTGGCAGTAATTATGAATATCACACGCATCATGAATCCGTGTGAGACTGAAGAGCTCGTCTGTCAAATCTCAGATGCCAAGCCCTGTCTACAGATCTCAGGTAATACAGAATCAGGGAGAATGGCAGCACATGCTGTACATTTCAACTATGATGAGAAAGAGGCAAAAAAAACTCTACAGGAGTTTAATCCTCTGGAGAAAAGTTGGCAGGTAGGAGAAGAAGCACAGACAAATGTTTATATAACTCTTCTGAGTAACTAGAGAGCATAGATGTTCATTCCCACTTCAATTCTTTAAGCAGGTTCTTGAAAAATCCCATACAATAAGCCTATTGACAGCAAGAAGGCAAAGGCTAGGCATATATGTATTTATTCATTTTATACATATATGCCCTCAAAATTCCTCATCAGAGTTTAAGGTCCCTTAATCAGCTCAATGTAAGTTACAGCAATCAGTTCATGTGAGTTTAAATCTACATCTGCCACACAACATCACAGGACTCTCCCACTGAGGTGTCTCTTCATATCTAGACTCATGGAGCTACATCAAGCATAAACCAAAGTATCATCTTTACTATGCATCACATAGCCTGAATTACAATGTGTTTCATTATTTCTGTTAAAGTTGAATCATTTTGCAACCACCAACACTTCAGGCATTTGTTCAATCGACAGAAGGCATCAGTGTTGGGTTAAATACTTATCCGGACAGCTATAAATCCTAAAGTGAAATGTACATATACTCCAGAAAAACATATTTGAACCCCCATATTTGTTCCCAGTCAGTAAGCAAACTACAGTCCCATTTCTTCTGCTCCAGACCTCAGCAACAGTCCAATGTCCATCTTTGCCTCTACATTTAGCTATTCAAGTCTCCAATTTATGTCATCTTACTTGTTACCTCTGCATATTGCTCAACCACTCCTTCTCACTCTGACTACGCCCTTGACCATATCACGTTAATTCTGAATATTAATAGCAGAACAACTTGCTCATCCCAATCATTTCCAGGTATTTAGACATGAGTAGCTAAGAGTTTTGGAGAGAGTCTGCCATCAGCTAGTAATTTCTTCTATGAATTATCATTCAGCACTATTTTAAAGCAGGCTTAATTTTGAGAAATGGATTAATCATGTCATTTCCTTCTTGTTAAAAGATAATACAGTCCTACTCCCAGAATTAAAATTTTGTCTTCTATGGCACAACCTTTTCAATGTGCTTCCTTCTGATTTGATAACCACTCCATTAATCCTTATTCAAGCAGTGCTTGATAGGTAAGTGACAGTAAAGTGTCTATCCAAAGAAAAGCCATGATAGAAGCTAAAATGGCACACTGCACATAACATATTGGGTAGTTAAAATCTGGTCATTTATTCCTATCACAGTTTGTAGTAAGGACACAAACTAACATGACATGAATCTGTTCTCTTGACAAATCTTTTTTTCAGGGCAAAGAGCATAATGAAAATTGCAAAAGCTATTGCACTAGCTTAAATCAAACCCATGGCAGAATAATGTACTTAAACCTGTGGCCTTCTGAAATGCAGTAGGAACTGTAATTTAAGGTGCAATCAATTCCCCAGCTGAGACTTTTATATGTATGGGAAATATATATGTTTCTCATATACTAGAAACATGATTATGCAACCACAGAACCACATAATCATATAAAATTCAGCACTGAGAAGCCTTCTGTCACATATTTAATCATGAAATTCCCTTCAGTTTAGCTCCTGGCATAAAACTGATGTTCACCAAATGAATGTATCGTTAGCATTTTTTAAGAAACACCATATTTGCCTAAAGTGTACATGGGGATACAGTAACAGTTTAGGTTGGGACGAGCATTGGTTTGACTGATTAGGTTCCATAACTAGAAAAGAATAAAGCAGCTTTCTCTGCTGCATGGATTTCGTCCTCTTTTTAAAACCCCTTAGGAACAGATCAAGAAATACTTTCAGATGAGTATTTAGTGTTCGTACATCAAAACTTCCTACTCAGTAAGTAAACTGGCCCATATCAACTAGTGGTCATGAAACCTTGATCCAGATGATATTTTCCTTGTGTCCGATTCGTATCAGGCAGTCTCAAGTCCCATGAAAATAATCTGAAAATGTTTTGTGACCCCCACATATCACGCAAGCAGGCAGAAGAGTCCCAAAACTCCAGTGTTATTCCTGGTCTTCTAGGAATTCAGACCATGAAATATAGGATAGTTAAAGCTGATGATGAGTTATAACTATTGTCTCGTTATTGCATAGGATCTTCAAATAAAAATATAATGAGACATTTTTCAACAGTAAATTCCTAAGGACAAAATTTATTGTGCAAAGGTCTAATGGGATATTACAGGTGAAATATATGAGATAATTAGGCCAGAATTCACTCTTGCAACTCATGGGCAACTCCAAGCTGCAGTAGAACTGTCACACACTTTTGACAGAACGGCACCTGTTGACCCTTCTCACTCTGAGTGAAGGTTCTGAATTAAGGACTTGTCATAGTTAACCCCAGCCAGACACTAAATACCATGCAGCTGCTTGCTCTCTCACCTCCCCTTCCCTCTGTGGTGGGATGGGGAGGAAAATAGAAAAGAAAGATAAAACCCTGAGGTTGAGTAAAGAACAGATTAACAATTTAAACAAAGAATAATATTACTAATTATGAGAATAACAATAATCGCAATGAGAAGAACTGGACTGGTTTTGGCTGGGGTGAAGTTAATTTTCTTCACAGTAACTGGTGTGGGGCTGTGTTTTGGATTTGTGCGGAAGAGTGCTGATAATAAATGGTTTTGTTATTGCTGAGATGGGCATACACAGCATCAAGGACTACCCTGCTCTTCACCCCACCCCACCACCAAGGAGGCTGGGGGTGCACAACGAGTTGGAGGGGAACACAGCTGGAACAGGTGACCCCAGCTGAGCAAAGGGAGAGTCCAGATCATATGGGACGATGCCCAGCATATAAAGGAGAGGAAAGCAGGAGGAATGGGGGGACATTTGGAGTGATGGTGTCTGTCTTCCCAAGTCACCATTAGGGGTGATGGAACCCTGTTTTCCTGGACATGGCTGAACATTCTGTCAGGTCATGGGAAGCAGTGAATGAATTCCTTGTTTTGCTTTGTGAATGTGTATGGTTTTTGCTTTCTCTATTAAACTTTCTTTATCTGAGCCCCTGAGTTTCCTCACTTTCACCCTTCCATTTCACTCTAAATTGTTGGAGTGAGAAAGCCACTGTGTGGTTGCTCACTGGGGTTAAGCCACGACAGAGGGAGAGAGATTGGAATGAAACCCAAGAGAAATAAATGATGCAAAATGCAACTGCTCATCATCCACTTACTCATGACCAGCCTGTCCCCCTGCAGTGATCATCAGCTCCCAGCCAGAACCCTCAGTTTATATACTGGGCAACCCATAGTGGCATGGAATATCCCCATGCCCAGCTGGAATCAGCTGCCCAGCTATAGTCTCTTCCAGCTTCTTCTGCACATCCTTGCTGGCAGAGCATGGGACACTGAGAAGTCCCTGACTTAGGACAAGCACCACTTAGCAACACCTAAAACATCAGTGTGTTATCAACATTATTCTCATCCTAAATTCAAAACACAGCCCTATACCATCTACTAAAGAAAAAAACCTAATTCTATCACAGTTGAAACCAGGACAGGTCTTTGTCAGCAAACATTGAACATACTCTCACAGCACACTGGAGTATCCTCACACACAACGGTTCTTGTATTTCTCTTCCCACTGCACTGCAGTCCACTGCATACATTTTAGCATCCTGTAAAGTATCTAATTAATGTTAAGCAAAGAGGAATGGAAAGGCTTAGTGCTTTCTCCATCTGCTACATGGTCATTAATGATCCTAAAATTTGTTCAAGAAAATATTCATCTGCCATTGGTCCAAGACAGAGCTCATCAAGCTGTAGAATAAACAGAAAATCACAAAGTCAAGAGAGATGCATGAAGAAGAAGTTTCAGACATCACAGAATGTAAAGGCATTTGCATTCATGAAGTGTCACAAGCACTGCATCCTGTTATTAATCTGAAACCTTTAATCATTGACAAATGTATTCCCAAAGCACTTTTGGGAAGATCTGGAAGATAGTTTCCCCTCTTCAGAATTTCTATTTGATTTTATGAGCACTCTAGTTTTTTCAGTCTTATAATAGGCTACCATTAAATACTAGCTTTTCTTTTTTTTTTTTTTTTCTTCATTTTTTCTTTTTTTTTTGGTACTTATTAAAGCAGACCTTGCTCTGTAAAACCTGGTCCTCCTTTTTACTATCTTGCACTCATTAGGGCATTTGAAGCTCATGGGATGAAATCAAACAGCTGTAGCTGCATAGCTGAAGTGACTCACTAGTGTGACTGGTCAGTGGCTGCATACAAAACTAATGAACTATCTGAAGTCCACAAAAGGCCTAAGAAATGCCCACAGATTGCAGCTGTGGTACTGTACAATGAAGATACGTGGACCCAAAAATGGTCAAACACAGCCTAAAGTTGCAAGAAGCAAACATACGGTGCTGCTAATTGCAAGAATCTGAGAACACGCTTTACATATGGATAAAGTGATTAAGTGAAAATGAATGACAAACACAGGATAATCAATTAGAAGATGAAGATGAAATCCAAAATACATTGCAGCCTAATAGCTTTGGGTCCTGTTTATTGAATAGTTGGACTCCACCAAGTGTTGCCAGATCACGAAATGTCAGGTTTGCTATTTTCTGTATTTAAATATATTTGATTAACACAGCATCAGGTCAAGATGTGTGGGAAGGCTGAGCAAGTTTTGTCCCTGTACAAGGTGAGACTCAGAACATATCCTCATGCATTCAGCTATGAACAGTGAGTAGCTACACCCTCAAATAGGGGTCAAAGTGTTAACAGAGACAATATTCCTCAGATGTTGGCTAACACAGTACCTCATGCAAGGGACAGATGCCAGAAGGAACAGATAATAGTCAGAACTGTAAAAACTTTGCTTTGGGGTTTGAATCATCTGTGGCCAGGCTGCAGGTTATTTGAACTTAATTCATTCACATGAAGGTACTCTTATGGCTGCTCGTGCTTAATGACATTTGGATAACATGACAGAAGACATTAAGGTGCATAATCAAGAAGGGAAAACCCATATGGGATATAGGAACTGGGAAAAAAGAGTCTTGGTTGTGACTGAAAAGAAACCAAGAACATCACAATTAGCACCGCTTAAATCATACATATGAGATTTTACCCCAAAAAAGTGCCATTAAACATTCCTTTGAAATATCACAGTGATAAAGGTCTCTACAAAAAACATTAGCAGACACCTAGGCCAAAGATCCATGTAGCCAATTGTTCCTTCACTAATCCACAATGACTGAAAATGCTCTCTGTGAACTTCAATAGCTCAAATAATTTCAGTGACCATTAGTCTTCTAGTGATATATTCAAGTGCAACGACAACAGTTTGTTTCTGACACTGTAACCTAGGAGCCTTTAAATTTGGCTTGCAAACTGAAAAGTCTAGGGTTTAATCTGATGGAGAGTGGAAAAAAGAGAAGAATTCATATCAACGCCTACTTGCAGGTCATATAATCAGCTCTACAACTATGAAGTTATTGTGAAAATTAAACATGCCAGTAGTAAGGTACCAGAGATCACACCTCTAAAAGAATTCACATTAGAAGAAACATATATTGGGTTTGTATGGCCAGGTTTGGTAGTGTAGGGGAGGGCTACAGGGGGGGCTTCTGTGAGAGGTTCCCAGAAGTTTCCCCCATGTCCAACAGAACCAACGCCAGACTGCTCCAAAATGGACCCACCACTGGCCAAGGCTGAGCCCATTAAAGATGGTGGTAACGCCTCTGCGATAAGACATTTAAGAAAGAAAAAAAAGACAAACCAGAAGTTATTGTGCAGAAGGAATTCAGCATCCAGAGAAGAGAGGACTGAGAATATGTCAGAGGAGCAACTTTGTAGACATCAAAGACAGTGAGGAAGGAGAGCAAGAAGGTTCTTCAGCCACCAGAGCTGAGATTACCCCTCAGATCAAGGTGAAGCAGCTGTGCCCCTGCAGCCCATGGAGGTCCATGGGGAGAAGACCCACACTGGAGCAGGTGGATGCCCAAAAGAAGGCTGTGGTCCCACAGTAAGCCAGTGCTGGAAAAGGCTCCTGTCAGGGACCTGCACACCCATGGAGAGAAGAGCCCATGCTGAAACAGCTTTCCTGGTAGGGCTTGTGACCCCATGGAGGACCCATCAAACAGCCTGTCCTTGAAGAAGTGCACGGGAGGTACTGACATTGGACTAGTTCCTGGAGAACTGCAGCCCCTGGAAAGGACTCACATTGGATAAGTTCATGAAGGACTTTCTCCTTTGGGAGAACCCCACACTGGAGCAGGGGAAGGACTGCTCTCCCTGGAGGAAACTGCAGTAGAATCACCTGTGATGAACTGAGCATAGCCTCCACTCTGTCTTTCTGCACTGCTGAGCGTAGGAGGTAGAGCTGGGAAGGAGCAGGGAGTGAGGGAAAAGTGGTTTTAGATTTGGTTTACTTCTCATTNCTTTCCTGGTAGGGCTTGTGACCCCATGGAGGACCCATCAAACAGCCTGTCCTTGAAGAAGTGCACGGGAGGTACTGACATTGGACTAGTTCCTGAAGAACTGCAGCCCCTGGAAAGGACTCACATTGGATAAGTTCATGAAGGACTTTCTCCTTTGGGAGAACCCCACACTGGAGCAGGGGAAGGACTGCTCTCCCTGGAGGAAACTGCAGTAGAATCACCTGTGATGAACTGAGCATAGCCTCCACTCTGTCTTTCTGCACTGCTGAGCGTAGGAGGTAGAGCTGGGAAGGAGCAGGGAGTGAGGGAAAAGTGGTTTTAGATTTGGTTTACTTCTCATTACACTGCTCTGATTTTGATTGGTAATAAATTAAATTAACTTTCCTATTTCTAAGCTGTTTTGCCCTTGATGGTAATCAGTTTTTGATCTCTCCCACATCTCAACTCATGAGCCTTTTGTTATATTTTCTTTCTTCTGTCCAGTTTGAGGAGGAGAGTGATAGAGCAGCTTTTGTGGGCACTTGGCACCCAACCAGGGTAAGCCCACAACAAGATACTATGCAGTATAATGTTGTATTTGAGAGCCAAAAAAAGCTGTGTATCTTCCAGAATCAACTCCATCTTTTAAAAAGGAATGGTAAACAGCAGAATAGAAAAAAATAATTTCTTCCTCCGCTAAAAGTGTCACAGCACGACAACAGCTACTCCACTCTTGGTCGTATGCAATGTATTTATGGGATATAGACCATATTGATTAATAATTAAAACCCAGTGTTGCTGGCCTGAAGAATGTTGAACAGCTGGTTTCATACAGAAAGGATAATAGAAACATCTAGGTAAAAGACCTCCAAGATCCTAAAGGCCAGATGTTGACCAAACACCTCCTGTCAACTAAACCACAGCACTAGGTGCCACACCAGTCATTTCTTGAACACTTCCTGGGATAGTGACTCCACTTACCTGGGCAGCCCATTCCAATGCTTCACCGCTCTTTCAGTGAAGAAATTCCTCCTGCTGCCCAGCTTGAACCTCCCTGACACAGCTTGAGGCCGCTTCCTCTTATCCTACTGCCTGGGGAGGTTGTAGCAAGATGTGCTGACCCCCATCCTTTCAGGTAGTTAGAGAGAATAAGGTCACCTCGAGGCTCCTGCTCTCCAGGCTAAACAATCACAGGACCCTCAGCTGCTCCTGCCTCTCCAGATCCTTCCCCAGCCCCATTGCCAGTCTCTGGACATGCTCCATCATCTCAATGTCTTTCTTGCAGCGAGTGGCGCAGAACTGAATGCAGCACTCAACGTGTGGCCTCACCAGAGAGGCCAAATACCTTCTCTAGCCCTGCTGGCAGCTTTGGTTTTGATACAGGCCAGGATGGCAATGGCCTTCTTGGCCACCTGGGCACAGCTGGCTCATGCTCAGCTGCTGTCAACCAGCATCTCTGGGTCCTTTTCTGCTTGGCAGCTTTCCAGCCCCTCTATGCCCAGCCTGTAGTGCTGCAGGGACCCAAGTGCAGGAGCCAACACTTTGCCTCATTGGTCTCAGCCCATGAATCCAGCCTGTTCTCCTCATCTCCAGAAGATCAACACTCCCACCCCAGAAAGAGCTGTCTGCAAAATGTAATTGGATAGGATATAATATTTTTAGAAAGAGGTCTACAAAAAATTAAGGCACAGAGAAAGTCAGCATCTATTAACGAAGGCCTCTTGAACAAGAAAAGAACAGCTGTGGACACCAGCATGTGACTGCAGTCAAATCAAGACAATTCTCCCAAAATCCTGACAAGTTACCCAGAGCTACATTGGTACAAGAAAGATCAGAGTCTAGCTCAAAATATTCATCTACACAGCTTGAGAGAAACCAGCTGAACTACTTTGACTCAGTTTCTGGAATGCCTTTAATGCAAGATCAGGCATTTTTCCAATAGCTGTGCCACAGATAAGAAACCCTGCTTTACTGAAACTGTGTTACAACTTGAGAGGTTTTCCTTTAGGATTACACAGCAAGAAACCAGATTTGATTTTTTTTGCTTGATATTATAGGCTTCATCACAAAAATGAAATCATGCTTTCCACCTTGACACTTAAGCCAGCCGTGACAGCTAGGCACCAAGGCCAGAAAAAAGCTGGTCTGCAACTACTATCTACATTTCTTTTCCAAAATCTTAATTATTAAATATTTCCTTCTTGTACAATTAAGAATGAAAGAAATAGCAACTTGCATAACTAACTTAGGATTTAACATATTTTTAGTCAACTAAAAATGATTAGCAGCACAGGATTTTTAAATAATACAGTTTGGGAATTTTTAATTTTTTTTGTTTGGTTGGGTTGTTTGTTTTTTGTTTGGGGTTTGGTTTGTTTTGTCCCTGGATAACATAATTTACTTAAAAAAGACCACATATAATAACTAACAAACTGTCTTCAGGAGAGTACCATAGAGGTCTAAAATTGGATGCTGATGGCATCCAGCAGCATAAACTAGAAACAGTTCATCCAGCATAAACCAGAAACAGTTCTATTGATATCAGTAGAGGATCAAGGACACTGAAATTCGTAATTCACATTTACTGCCTGGTTATATGAATAAATCCTAGGCTTCTAGGCAATGGAAAGGAGATATAAATACAGTCTCAGCAACTTTCCTCACAAAAAAGACAGAAAACCATCAGCGGTCACAGACTAAGATGCAGGGCATGTTGTGAGATAGATATCCCTATATCAAGATGGGCTTGATCAACAGCATAGTAATGTTTGTTTTTTTTATATACACAAATTTATATACACAAATTTATAGCCACTGCATTACGGTTCACTTCCCCCAGCTGAAAGTAAACATACTCTTGATATTGTATCTGTACAGCCTGAGGAAGGCTTTCAGCAATGCTAAGGTATTAAGCATGCCTGGTTTTGTGACAAATCTACATTAGTTCGACAGGTTTTGGATTTACAGATCTTAATGAAAAATGTTAGACAATGTGAGAGCACCACCACACTCTGGCTTCCAGGGTGCCTTTTCCTGCGTGGCATTTGAAAGCTCAGGTGATCCTACTCATTTCAACCCAGAGGTATTTGCACCTTGGAGCATGAGCCTCAGCAGAGTGACATGTGCCAACCATGCTGAAATTATACCTTTAGGCTCTTTGCCCAGCTAGGATCAAATGTTACACAGTTATACTTTTATTATCAGTCATACTTACCCAGGAAGCAGGACTGTGAAAGCAGACATGCAGCAGCACTGGAGAGGTATTCACTAAGATGGGAATGGTCCATGGCAGCAATCAAAATGTGGGAGCAACTGGAACAACCAACCAGTGTCATTTCCTCATCTGAGTCATGTATCTTTCAGACCCCTACACTTCTATTTAGCAATATTTTCAACCATCAGCAAGATAATGAAGAATGAAACTGAGTAATGAAGAAAAATGTGTATCCAAATGGAAGTTTGGCTGTACAAATTCCATGTAATCTCAAAGGTATTTAGTATAGCAGAGTTGTGGAAAGAATTGTCCAAGTCCTTGCTCCCCTGCCTATTTTGATCTTTATTTTTGTACCTGGTGAGGATATGCTGTGGTGGAAAATTTTTAAAAGTATATAGTCTTTTAGAATAGAAATTGGCTCCATTTTTTTGGAGATCCAGTCTAGTGGAATCATTTCCGGAATCCTGGCATGTGGATAAAGTGAAAATGTAATAATTGTCTTATTAATTAAAAATTGTTCTGTTTGCAGAAAAATATTTTAAAACTTCTCTTTGACAGTCTTTTACTCTCAGAAAAATGGCAAAGAAGATTCAACCTTTTGTTTATATTTAGTAGTTTTAAACCAAGTATTACTTGTGATGCCATGCTTCTACTAATAAATACATTTTTTTTCGTGGAACCAATACAAAGCAAATATATTCCAATGGAAAGAATCACAGACCTTGAAATCTGCTGCAGCTGTAAGGTTAGCACTGCAAAGACAAAGGTTGTTTACTTCACTTAAAGAAATTAAATGCTTTTGTGTGTTATATTTTGAGAGAACATGATATCATATAAAATGGCAATATTTTCCATATAAAAAATAGCTTTCTACATAGCATTTTAGATAATATTTAGGCAGGATGCATTTAATTGGAGAGCACATAAAAGGACACGTTTCTTTTTTTTCATTTTTGTTTCCACATATTAATTTCTTTTTCTTATTGCATATGCTTGCTTGTTGAAAAATACTGAAAATGAGGACAAACCCAAAATTGGCTAAGCAAATTACAAGTGACATAGAATTGCAGATCTATTGGACAGAAATCAAAATATATCTATATTTTTAGATGTGACATGACTGTCTTTTGTGTACAAAGTCAGTAATTGAATTAAAATCTGACTTGTCATTTATTGCCCATCGAAACAACCAGAAATAAAAAAAAAAACTGAAAATGAGTGAGAACAGAGAAATAGAACATTCATTAGGACACTAATTAAACAGCAGAATGAAGACAAAATCTAGCAGAAATCAGTGAAATCAAAACAGACAACCACATGTGAAATGCACACAGAGAAAACAATGATTTTGGAAATGATACAGAACTACCTAGTAAGAGGAGGATTATAAGGGAATATGCTCAGGTTCAGTCTCTTTTCCAGGAGATGTTATGGAAGCCATTTGCTGAGTTCCATTACCATACACAGGCAACATTATGCAAACAACATGCAAAAACAATGAGAATCATTCCTGACACATTTGCTCAGAGCACGTGTAAAAACCATACTTAGCCCATGCCTCAAACACAAACCAATCGTTGACCAAGTTGCACTTTTGCAAGAAAATAGTCTGAAATGATAAAGCAGGAATTATCAGTGATTAATATATTCTGGAGAACATATATGTGTCTGTACTGCAGATTTTATTCAGCCTGTGAAAAGTATTTTTTCAAGCATCTGTAAATCAGCTCTGCATTTTTCCATTTAAAAGCCCTCTATCTTTTTCAGATTTGTTTGAAAGATGCTTTAACAAGGAAAACTATTGCTCTTTATGACCCATTGAAATGCCATACATGATTTAAAGCAAAGTCCAAAATGGCCCCAAGTAGAAGCAAAATCTTGCAGTTTGACATGTGGATTCTGGAATTAACTCAATGCCATGGAAAGACTAAATACCTACATTTTCATCATTACACTTAGTCCATTCATCACAAAACTTAGGGACCTATCAAATTATACCAGTTTCTGAACTAAGAAGTAGGAAAAAACCAGCTGCTATTTCTGACACTGATGATAACCTGTCCAAATTGACTGCTTGTGCAGAAATTGAGGTGTATGATGTGCCTCAATTTTTCTGTAAGATTTACTAGATTCATTAGATTAACTATGTAAGAAGACAAGTTTGCAAGGTCCCTGAAGATTCCATCAGGAAAATTAGTAACTACTTTTATGTAGCTTCTTTGCAAAGTGAGTGCGTAAAATTAATCTTCATATCCAGCAAAGCAGATTTCTCTTATCAATAGTCCCACCACACAACAGAAAGACAAGGAAATCCTGTCTTCTGTGTAAACACTTTTAGAAGAGAACACTAATTAATGAGACCCAGAGGAAGATATTTAAATTTTTCTTGCATAGTGAGACATGTTGAAAGGCAGGAATATAATGAGATACGAGTATAACAGTTAAGAGTTATTATACTAAAAAATAGGAGAAAAGGTGGAAGTAACTCAGATAATCACAAGTTTTAAATATAGTAGAAGAAGGCAGGGCAAATAGAGATTCACCACTGGATAAAGAAATATTAGAAGTGAAAAACAATGGATAAAAAATACAGTAATACTAGGCAAGTGAGCTGAAAGAATTATTCCAACTAATCTGGTTCAGTATTGTGTCATAGCTCTGAAAGAAATGTGAAGGTTTTCTATACAATAAGAAGATAGTAACAAAATGGAAATGTTACTGATGCCCAACAGCTAGCTAACCATGCAGTGATAGCAAAAACACAAGAGGACTAGAATGGAGGTAAATTGATTAGGAAGAAAAGGTACAGGAAACACCGAATGGAGTGCTTCAATTAGAAGAAAATAGAGATAGGACGTAACAAGATTAAGTGATTTGTTTTACAAAACTTTAAGAGTATAAGAGACAGCAGAGCGAGAGGTCTCCTACAGTCATCCAGCACCAGATATTTTTGTAACAGTGTTCAAGAAATAAACACTGCTAGGAACTGAATGGTTATAGAAGACATGAGCCATATAGACACGTATTGGACAAACATCTATACCTCAGGTTCATGCTTTTAACTTGGGTCCAAAGCAACAAAATTAATTCATCCAACGCCGATCACAGACCTGAACTGCAAAACAGATCTGAGCTTCTGTGACCTTCCCATTTCAACTGACCACCAGGATGGGGATCACTTCATTCATTTCACAATGAAAGCCTGAGGCGAGGCAAATTAACTGAACACTTAACACTAACTAGTAAGCACCAGGCAGGAGGAATTATTTCACTTGAAGGAATTATTTCACCAACAGGTATAAGCTATTATTTAATAACTGTGGGCTTGAAATTATCCATCAGGGAAGGTGGGGACAGCAGGTGTTTTGGAGCAGTTTTCTGACATTGGCTGGTTCCCCCCACACCAACAGGTGCTTTTCCTAGGGGAATTGATCAGTTTATGATTGTCAGTTATACAGCTGAGTGGGACCAGGTCCAGTAAATCAGCAGGTGAGCCTTTCAAAACTTTGAAATAATCCTTAGAAATGTGAAGAGCAGCACCTGATGAGGAAGTAACAGAGCATTGCCCACTGGCCCACCAGACAAGAATTCTGCATGCTTTGATGACTCTGACTGAGCAGCACGGGAAGTGCCAAAGAACTTTCCCTATCCCTTAGTCAGTCATCTGAAAATACTGACCGTCAGTCAAGAAAATACTGACAGCACAGAATGGAAGCTTCTTCAAACTCAGGTGTCTCTGGCTAGTGACTGTTCTGAGAGAAAACTGAGCTGAGCACCTAAAGATATCAAGCAAGTATCCAAAATAAATCTGACACCAGACCAGCAAAAATAAAAATTACATCTTTTAACGTAATGCAAATCCATGACATTCTTCCTTCATCTAGAAAAAGAATTTGCATAAACTTCACAAAGCTCTCCACAGCTCTTACATTCTTTCCATACATACTGTGGATGTAACAGGCTAGTTGGACAGTAACTGCAACTGAAATAAGTCTGTCTCCTTCAGGTCACAGAGCTCACTGTAGTGTATTTAAATTTTTTTTTCCCTAAGCCAGCCAGCAATACATTTTAAGACCTCCTCTACACCCAGTGGTGTCTCTCTTTTTCTATGCGCTACACTGCTTACTTTGAATTCAGTAGGTGATACTCTTTTATTGTCAACATATTAGATATCATTATAACTTAGCACATGAGCAGTTTTATTAGTCTGTCACATCATGACAGATAGGAAAGTTTTGTCAAGGGGAGTCAAAATTTCCTACTGCAAAGTCAATCTCAGGCATTTTATGTGCACCAAATGCCTTCCAAAGGGAGTGTTAACTGAACACAACACAAACCTAAAGTAGACAAACAACCCAGCTTACTGCAGCAAAATATTTGATACAGAGCAAAACACTAGCTGAAGATTAACAGCCTATTAAAAATGAAATCAAGCTATTAGAAGCCAACAAGCATGGAAAGGTTCTTTTTGTCATTCAACTATTATCGCGTTTGATGTCGCATTAAATTGCCCATTGGGCAAAGCACTGAAAAGCTAATATGGGAATGCCTTGTTTATAATGTTCACTTTCATCTGTGAATTAAAAAAGCAATTCATCAATAACAAAACCAGTTTAAATGATGTATGAAGTGAACACAGCATTCTGCAACAACTGCTTCCTCCAGATAAGACCCAAGGATAAACTACATCCACAGGGGGATGAAAACAAGACACCGTTGGGTTCCACAGGCAAAAAGCATTTTACTTAGCATGAAGGACTCTTCATCAAGTGTAGTCATTTAGATAAATTATAATCAGGCCAAAAGAAGTTCTGATCTGCACTTCACAATTTTCCCATTAGCACTAAGGCTGTAAAGCACTGTAATTTGGTAACAAGTCCCTTAAATGCCATGCAACGTGTACAATTTTCTCCATGAACAATGACACGATTCCCATAAGATAGGTTTAATAAAGCCAAATGAATCAGTGGTTTCTGTTAGTTATTTATGAAACAATCAGGAACAGCTGCAAGAAACGTACAACTTCCTAAATGGGTTCTGCCTCCAGCAGTTGTGTAGACCAGATGGGAGAGTGACAAGTTCCACTTAATGTGTCACAGCATCAGCTCAGTCGTAAAATGGTACTAAACAAATCTCCTTGGAACAGCAGCCACCTGTTTACTATCAATACACCTTCTACTTCTCAAATGGCAACTCTAATTTGTGATGTGTAACCTAAAAGAAGCACCCCTTCAACCTCACGAAGCAACCCTCAGCAAATCAGTTTCCTTTGAAAAAAGGCAATGCCTCACTCTTTATAGTCAACCTCAGGCAGTTTTAATGCCTTTTATTTACAAAGCTTGCTCACACATTAGCCAGTGTACCATCTTCCCACTGAGAATTTCCTGGGTTGATTATTCCAGTTCGAGTTTGGTTTGTCTTCAACTTTTACTCAGCAGTTATTAGAAACAGAAATCTTCAGTGCCTCCTGTTTTACCTCAGTGCCAGAGACCCCGTCTAAAAGCCCCCAGTCTGGTTTCTGCCCATAGCCACTATTTTCCCTACCCTGAACAAGAATATATAGTGTGGGATCTGTTGCAGCTCACTCAGGAAGAGGTGTGAGGGGTCTCCAGATGTCTGTAACAGCTTAGAAATAATTGTATTGGTCTAGGGAGAAAGAGAGAGACAGAATAATGTTATCAGGAAACATAACCTCCATACAAACTTTCCAAATGTTCACTTCCATAACATAATGTTTGTTTTATAGCAAGAGTTTCTATTTTTCAGGAAGGCTTATTGCAGTGTTCTGCATGGAGGGGGCATTTCCACGATGCCTTCATTCTAAAACATGGTGATATAAATATGGAGACCTGAACCTATTCAAAATACCTCCTGACAATTAGAGGTGTCTAAGCTGAGATTTTCACTGTGTGTGTGTTTTGATGCTGGAGTTCTGCTTAGATCATTCTGCTTAGATCCATTGTGTGAACATAAAACTGCAGTAAGTTCACCTCGCCAAAAGTATTTGGGAATACACATCTCTGAAGCTAACAAACAATCCCAAGGGGGTCTAGATCCAGAGTGGCCATAGGTATGTCAAGGTTCTCTGACAATTAACAAGCTTTTATTCTTAACAATTTGCAAACAAGTCACCCCTGCAGATTTTAACTTCCTAAATATATCCAATCCTGCTGATGTTTTGCTTGGATGGCATTCATTTATAAAGCGTCAGATGCTCCCCATGTCAGCATCTGCTCATTCATGTGGTAACTATTCTACTAGGAGATCAGGATTTCAGCCATTTGAAAATAAAACTGGTATGACATTGACAACAGGAGCTGTTAGGATGGATGCCAGCCTACTTCAAAGGGGGATGTTGCTCTTAAAGAAAAACATGAAGAAAAGAGAGCCTAAAAAGCCACAAGCCTTGCCAGTATTAAAGGACAGGATCAATATTGGTTTAGAGGATTTTTCCAGTATATAATATTTTCCATGAACTGATGAGGTAAAGAACTCTATCTAGCTTGTGTCTCCATACAGCCACTGCAACTAGTTTTGAGCTCTGTGTATATGGTGTCTATGCTGCAGAAGTATCTCAGTTAAATGTTAAAACAAGAAACTACTGCAGGCCACCAAATCATACTTCTGGAGAGGCATGTCTGCTTGCTCTCACCTATACTGGGCTCTCTTTTCTTCAAAAATGCCTGTGACTGTGAATCCTAACTGATATTCATTGTTGCTCTCCAGATAAGTGCAGGGGTGTCCACACTTAGGGATTTTCTTAAAATAGCACTGGAAAAATAGCCTTTATGTCAGGTTTATTCTTTTTGCAGTGTTTCTGCTTTTCACAGTATTTTATTCACACTATTTAGTAATTTTTTAGTAAATCATTATATTTTTTTCTACTCATATTAGTATGTGGGAGATGTAGCTGTTTAAAAGAAACAATTTCATTAGAACAACTGAAAAATATAAAAGCAGATATTTTTCCATGCAAACTATGGTGGCACTGATATTTTAAATGAAATAGATAAAATAATGAACATTGAAACTACATCTGTCATATTAGCCACATATACCAACCAATTTTAAATATAAATGTTTCATTTTGCAATATACCCCACGTTCTCCTAAAGAAACAGTGATTATCTCTGATTCTCTCTTGTCTCACTTTAGTTCCCATGATGCACAGACCTTCCTGGAGCTGAGCAACACCAGTATCTCTAAATGAAGAAACAAATGAAGTCAGGCCTGACATCTAGAATTCCTGGAAGGTGCTGCTGCTGTGGATCTGCTGCAGGGCATGAACTGAGTATCTCCTAAGAGGTGCAGTACACATGCACCATGGCTATGCATAATGTTAGGTAAATATTCCCAAACAGTAAGTGATATTTTTTTTTGTGTAAAAAATATTATTTTCTTGCTTAAGACATGTGAAAATATAAACCCATTTTTTGAAAAGAAAAAGAAAGTACTAGGAATAATGAAATTTCTTCTGTTGGAAACACTATAATCCCTATGACTATCAACATGAAAATACAATTTAATAAAATATATACAGCATGAAAAAAGGAATCACCTATAATTAAAAAGATCTGCACCCAGGATTACAAACCCAGGATCACATTACATGCAAACCAGAAAACGCAAAATATTTTTCTGAACATGTACATTTTATTCAAGGAATGGATTTTTTTTCACTTTAAGCACCTGAAGTCCCCAGTGTGTCCCCAAGAGGCCCAGCCTGTCTCTGGCCTCTTCACTGTGGTGGCTGAGGCTGCCCTGGATGTCCCTCTCTCCTCCTCAGCTGCCCTGCTCCTGCACTGGGGACAGCAGGATGGGCACCACAGGGAGCCAGTGGCACTTGCAGCATCCTGCTGACCCATGCTAAAATTTCTTTGTCAACTGTCCCATGACACAAAAAGTGGAAATGTGTTAACAGCAGAAATTAGAAGCAGGGAATATTACCAGAGGCTCTTCATTTAACTTTGATATCAGTGCTAGCTTACAGCGACGACGGAATCGAGCATCTTTGCTCAATGAATTAAGAAAAAAACAATCAAATGTGAAATAGTCAGGAAAGCTTCAGAGCTGCTCCTACAATGCATCCTGTGACCAAAGAAATGTCAGATCAATTTGGAGCCAAATTCCCTAAGTGGTTTGCTTAAAACAAGTTATGGTCTAAGCATTCTAATTTGATCTGAACTTCTCTGTCAGAAGCTGTGCTTGGACTCAGCCCTGTACCCGATCCTGTGATAGTATTCCCTTTTCTAAAGAAGTTGGTGACTGATAACACTATCAGCATGGAGTACAGCAGCACCTACTATGCACTGCTTGCTTGCTGAGTGTTGTTAGTCTTGAGTCTGCAAGCTATGAAAAACACTGGCCACTGTGGAAAAACCACTACCCAAGATGCTTAAAAATTCTCTATTCAGCATTGCAGCAAGACACCGATGGCACTGGTTTTCCGGTGCCTCGAATGCTGAGGCCTGCCTGCTACATGTCCTGAATATAACTAACTAATCCTGAGCTGCACCAGCTGCAACTTCTCCTGTTTTCAGATATTCCCCTTTCTGTTACCCCTACTCAGTAATTCATCAAGCCTGAGGTGTAATTACCCCCATAGCTCCACAGGAGTACAAGCATGCCTGGGAAAACTGTCATGTCCTCCAATAAACTTGCTGTATCAAAAACTTAAAAAACCTATTAACTAGATCTAGCTCCCTGACAGCAAACCCATCTGCTGTCTGATACAAAATTTATTTTAAACAGCATTGCAGCTGAGAGTCATGATGCTAGCTGAAAACTCTCTGTCCATGCCAAACTCTGCTGTGGTGCCAATCATTTCTTGTGACTGATCTGCTATAAATGACAGAATATGGACAAGTAGGCTTTTAAAGACAAGAATAAAAGAACTAAAAAAAAGGCACATGGGAAATTCTTTCAAGGACAAGGGACGGCATAAAGGCAGCAAGGGAGATGAGATGAAAAACAGAGATAAGAAAAGTTAGAGGATGCAAAACAGGATTCAGCTGCTGACAGGAACTCTGCTTCATTGCACTGAAAAATACTGATTTGCTGTGAAATTGGTAACCGTTACACTGGCAAATCTGAAAACATTTAATACAGTAAAAGCCAATATCAATAAAGATTTCCAGTTATCTACTATTTATGTAACACCTGGGACAATCTCCTTTCAGAATCTTGAACACAACGAGGTGTCTACATGGCAGTATTTTTAGTAATTTATTATTAATTTATTCTTCTGTACCACATTGATTTAATAATGTAATTATTAATAATTTGCAGCATATATGACAAGCAGTCTGCCAATATTGCAGACACAATAAGTTGGTTTGTATATGGCATTCTCATAATTTTGTCACTAAAAACTGTATATTTATCAAGTTAACCTGTTTTCATAGAACAAAATTAAAAATTTGTAATTAGTAATTGTAATTAGTATTCTTTTTCCATGCTGCTGACATTAGTTATGTAAGAATTAGAAAAGATCTCCTCTTGATGCTTTTTAACTAAATATCATTATAAGTCCCTGCACTTTAACAGGGAAGCTCATTTTTCAATAACATACAGGTAGAGCTCCTTGAAGGTTTCCCTTGTAAAAGAGATATCCATGTTCTTCTGTTTTATCTCTCACATTAATTATTAAGCAAACCCAAACTCAATATTTGCTTGTTCCTCTTCAGAGAAATTTATTTATAAGCTCTCTTTTTCTCCATAAGATCACTTGCACTGTCTTTAGCTGGACTGATTTCATACCATAGAGAAGCTGCAGTCTAGATGCCTCATATTTTCATTCTCCCCTAGATCAACTATGTTCCCAAAAATAACTTGTAAGGATTCAAGCTCACATACAGAGATGTATACCAGCAGTATCAGCAGGTTTATGTTAGGTGGAGACTTATATTTTTTATTACTAAGTATTTAATATGCATACTAAATTTCACTAGGAAGATCCCAAAGCATCCTAAACTAGATTCCAACTCACCATCTGCTGAAAAATAGTTCTGAATTATTTTTTTAGACAGAAGTATAATTGCAATAGTTACAACTAAATTTAGAGGAAAGAAAGAGCTAATACAAAAATTATTATCAACTAGAATTCTGGGACACTTACTGAAGAATGTCAGCACTAAAAGGACATAATTTTTTCTTCTATAATAGAAACTGCATAAAAGTGAATAGGGTAGCTAAGCTCACCCCACACATTTTTTATCAAGTATTCTGTCTTTTTTACCAGGACAAAATATTTCTTTCACTTTATTTGCGACAGAGTACCTCCCTACAGAGGCTAAGTATATCTCTGGATTAGCTTTAGAAACCTTATTTATCAGTCAGACTTGTATTTCACTAGACATCATCTAGCAAGACTTAGGCATCATTGTACTGAGCAGTAACAGAAAATTTAAGCAGTCAGTACTTTGAATTTCTCTTTAAGGTTTTTCCTACTGATGATGAATATTTCCTGCATCATTTCATAAGCCAAGCATTTGCATCAGTTCATCTCATTAGCCCAAACAATTAACCATTTTCTGACTAGGTTGTTATTGGACTTGTCAGCATACAGAGGCTTTTTCATATCTTGTTCCAATTGGCTAACAAAACTTTCTTAACTATTGACACATATTCAATCCAACCCTGCAGTCTTGCCCTTCAGTAGTGGGTCTAGTAAGATAATGTACAGTGTTTTGCTCTGTTGATTTTCCCTCTTATTCTCCATTCTTCTAAGACCTCTCAGTCTTGGCTTTATAAAGTGACCTATAGCATCCTACATTTATAATATTCTGTTTAGTGTTCTTACACTGCTTACAATATTCTGTTTAGTGTTTCCATAGAGATGTCAAAGCCATAAAGGTTTACTTTCGCCACAAATCTGACATGTGTCTATCGGGGCAGCTCATTTAAAAGACTGCATTGGTCCAACTTATAAAATAGACATTTTACCTCAGCAGCTTGCCATCCACACCCTGCAATAATCTGGCATCTGTAATTGCTTCCTGGGAGGGCAGCCATGCTCCCACTCCCCTGCACACAAGTGGAAGAGGTCCTGTTCTTGACCATAAAGGTCTCAGTCCAGACAAATGAGCAGCAGATACTCAGGGGAGCACATGGACATGGCCAGAATAGCTTGCTACAATGATGGCCTGAAACTGGTTTGATTTGTGGTTTGCTGTGTGTTTTGATATCATGGCTTGGCTTCCCATCTAATTAATACTGGTGTAGAACTGGAGCCAACCAGTGGAAATCTCACCAGACTCTCAGGAAAAAGCCTGGCATATGTGAAACACAAAACTTGAACTATGTTCATTTTTTAAATGGTTAGTCTGACTAATTCTGTAAGATATTTTCTCTATTTTCTCATAGAAAATAGTCGGACGATACCATTTTTATAGCTGCAAGGACATAGGTCTTTGTCAGCTTGTGTCACAGTCCTTATAAACAGCAGGCAGGAAAAGAGTAAGCATGAGCTTCTTGACAGAATATAGAGATTAATTTATCTTTGCCACCTCCTTAATTTGAGAGAACAATGTTGAAAACCTACTTTATTTACGCCTACACTGTATCAGGCGCATGAACAGAACTTTAGTCTTTTTAAAACTAGAATAACAGATCATTTCATTACTCCTCCAGACACTTAGACACCACTCATAAAGCACACTGTACTATTGAAATTTTCTGCATGTGCCTACAGTATGAATATATATGCATTAATGCTTGGTGTTTTTCCTCTTGGAACTGCTTTATTTTCTCTAAATAAGCCACTACCAATGAATCCACCACAGAATTCACCAAAAAAGCTTTCTGAAAGTCAAAGCAAGTGAGTTATGCCAGGTTAAACTCAATCCCATCAAGTGACTTCGGAATGACTGACTTTTGTTAACATGTTCATAGAAGTAGTGCTGGCAAGACCAAGGCTTCAAAAGCATTCATAAAAGATTATGCAGGTGATAATTTTGCCTTCAGATCACCATTTGTCAGGAACCTGAAATGCATCATATGACTGCATCTCTTATGTCTATTACAGCATTATCATTAGTTTTCTCTTCCCTTTCAACAAATCAGAAAACTGGTTGCTTGGACCAGCTTCTCATATATCCTCAGAATTTCCTTTCTTTGAATTTTTACTGGGTCTCCAACTTCGTAAATCTTAAACAACCAGCAGTAGTTCATATATCTGTTACTGTGTTGGACACAAAGGTGGAATAGCCTAAAGCTCTTTGCCATTGCAGGCTCATTTCCTTTCATTCAGCACCACGACCACTTCCAATCACATCATGTGCAGATGTATTTGTGTCCTCTGATGAGGACATATTCATGTTCATGTCAGTCACCTTCACCGCCAAACAAGAATCTCCAAGTCAGTTAATAAGACTAGAAAACAATATGCAAAATATACTTTCTATATCAATGCCACGCTTCTAAGGATTGATCAAGTTCTATCTCAGACTTTTTGGCTGCCCTACTATCTCTGCTGGGCTGGAACTTCTGCCTGGAGTTTACCTGTCCCTCTGTTGTCCTCTCTTTAAATTGTCCTAACCCAGTGACCTCCATTTCATAGCTGGTCTGCAAGATATAAATTGCAATGTGAACTTAAATGTTAAAGATGAGGTTGACAGGAAGAACGAAGTATAAAGTTATCTGAAATAGGTTATTTGCAGAGATTCATTGCTTATGGACTGCAGTAATTAGACTTCAATGTCATTAAACGTCTTGCATGTTTTAACATGGGACACGGGCTTGTGTATTATTTTCTACCTCTCTTCTCTAGCTGTCAGGCTGAACTGTCCAATATTACCCTGGAGACAGACTGCCAAGTTCATTAGCAGAGGGTACAGTGGCAAGCTGATCTGTAAGAATGCCAAGACTGCCTGCACTCCCAAATTTGAAGCTGCTTCTGTAGATGAGCCTCTTGAAAGCTGCTAAATGTTCCCGTTAATTCTCCAGAGTTGGTATAAATTATCTTCTTCATCTCTTTCTGCATTAAGCAACCAGAGTTCAACTCTTACCTCCTGCTCATTACTTAAATTGTCTCACAAAAGTTTGTAGCGGGGGGATTTATTGGATTTAAAGTGTAGCAGATGAAGCACACTGCTCAGCAATGGTGTCTTCCAGTAATTCAGAAGAAGAAAGGTCCTACATTAAAGCAGTTGTTTAGAGGGCACATTCTCACACTTGCTTCATCTCCTCTGCACATCTCCACCTAGTGCCCAGCAGCATACCCTTAATTCATAATAGCAGCAGACACTTTGAGATGGAGCACTTCTGTTCACTCTGCTTCTCCCCCAATGCTTAAAGTATGCTAAAAACATTTTTCACATATTATTGCTACCTGAGCTTCTTTTGTACCCTTTCAAGACCATACAGTCAATGGCTTTCTCAAAATAGAAGCCAGCACAAAAATTTAAGTTTTTCTTCAAAAAGTACACTGTGGATGAACGTGGCCAACTGCAGAGCATATAGCAAAGATACTCATCCAAGACTAACATGACCAACCAGTACACTTGCTGTGTTCTCCTTTTTTACTGTATTTCAATAGGTTCTAACACAAATTTCTTACATTGTTTAGGAAGGAGAGACAAATGCATGGCTGCATAAAAACATGGTAAGCATGTAAAAATTAAAGTCATATCATAGACCACAGCATAGCTCTTCATTATAGATACATATTGGTGATTTAGAAATAAAATATGTAGTATCTCCAAAGAGACTAGAAGTAACTGTTTAACACTAACAAACATACATTTTTTTTTTAAACCACACTTAAGAATATTTTGACATTTAAAATTTGCAGAATGAACTGTAATTCCCACACTATGCTCTATTTATTAGAAAAAGAGTGAAGAATTCAGAAAAGACAGGAAGAAATTGATAGTCTGGTTTCAACTCACAGTGGCCTGAAGCAATTACAGCTGCAATGGCAACTTGGGCTCACAGATTTTTTTCACTAAACAGACGAGGATACAACATCAACAATATTTCATACTTTGTGTAATTTGTAAACATCAATGTAGACATTCAGTAGCTTTGAATCCACTTGTTGACTGCTTTTGCTTACATGGGCACAACCAAACTGTTACAGTACCTGCCACATCATGTACTTCATGTCACAGTAGCAACTTTAACCTTAAGTCATTCTTTTTGTCCTTCATTTTAAAAAATTCCTACTGAAGTCACTGAAGTATCTAAATAGAAAAATCAACATACTCTATTAGAATCTGTACTGTTACCAAACCAATAAAACTTCTATTAGAAGACAGTCAGAACAGACAGAATTATCCTGTAAGTTACCGGGGTAGTACTGTTATCTTTCTAATAGCTAAACAAACTTCTCCTGTATTATAATACTCAGTATTTCAGAGCACTAGTAACTACCTAACGACTTCACTAAGATACTGACTTTGAAATACAGTCTTACTTTTTAAGAGCCTAGCATTTAATTCTGCAGCCACAGAACTAGAAGCTCAATGATGCATTAGACAACACATTCACTGTGCATTGTTCTGTGCACAGGACTGTACATTATCTGAAGACAATGAACATATCAGTACCACAAACTTGAATAAAAGAGCTGAAGGAGGAAAAATGCCAAAATGTGGGTTTGACCTCTCTGAGGATCACATGGCTATGGTTGTAATAGATGGAACCAGAAATAATAGCATTTTGATACCAGGAAATAAAAATGCTACCCACAAAATGGATGGGAAGTCACAAGATGCTAACCAAAAATAATTTACATTGTTCTCAAAGTTCATCTGCAAATGTAAATAGCAGAGGACAAAGAAACATCAACAAAACTGTCTTGACTGTCAAAATGTATGAAAGAATAGTTCAGTTCTTTTTCTGTAGGTCTGAGTACAGTATCCACTTGTACTTTATTCTTAGTGTTTAGAAGTATGATTAAGATTTGCTTTTATAGGCTCAGTCTAAGGCTCACTTAAGTCAATAAGAATTTTTTCTTCAGTTACAATACTTAGGAATTTTGTCCTAAGTTAAGAAAGATATTTTCTGGATAGCTAAATGACTTCTACAACAGCAAGGCATGATAAAGACTGTGCACAGAGTGTGAAAATGTGTGCATTTGTGTGTTAGACAAGAAGTACTATTTTCCCTGCCCTGTAAGCCATGAAGCAGCACAAGGTCTTTATAAACCAGGTAGAGTAAAAAAGGAAAAAAAAAAAATCTGTCAATCTATATTGAGGCTCATCTCATCTGTATGGAACACCTTCTCTTTAGCAAGCATATTACCTTATCAAATAGTAGATTGAAATCATACTATCCACCTTTATATTTGTACATCTACATGCAGAAATGACAGGGAGCAAAGCAAGAAGTAATTACTGCTTCACGGCCATATCACTTGAAAATATTGGGCAACAATTCTCTGAAAAGCAGCATGATTCAGGAACAGTTAATTCAATAAAAAAAAATCCAACTGGCATGAAAAGGTCAAAAGCCATTGGACTTGCTCAGACCTGTCAGAAAATAGCATATTGAACTGAAGCCACAGGAGAGCACTGACAGGAAAAACTTAGCACTCTCAAATCTAATTTGGTCAGAACATCAAGACCATCATTCCATCACTTTTAAAACTTCTTTGGTGCAGTTAAAAGCTAAAAGTATGCTGCACTCAGTTGTTTATTTACATGGCAATTACAGCCTTATCAGAATTTTACTACATGCAGCATCAGTGTCCTTTTACTTCTTAAAACACTTAGTTTTTTTTCTAAATAAAGGATAATGTTAACCAAATATAACTCTAAAATAAGCTTAAGTTCAAATACATGCTTAGTAAAAAAAAATCCAAAAGCTATTTCCCATTACATAATTAGCACAGATCAAAAGAAAAAAAAATAAAGAAAACAAAAAAAGAAAACAACCAGCAACCAGCATAAACCTACCACACTGGTAAAAGGTAACAGCAAAAAATAAATTTAAAAAAAAAATTGGCAAAACCAGAAACAAAATTTGCACCTCTACCATAATATACACCAGTCAGACAGTCTCCATCTCATCGAATTTATGCTGAATCACAGCTTCAACAAATTCTGTTTTGAATGAAAAATGCTTCCCTTTACATTACCTGTGTGACTTTTGAATGAAAAGTCACACCATAGAACAGATTGCACCTAGGGGAGTAAAGAGAACACAGGAGAAGCAAAGTGCTCTCTAATTATATCCAAGTGAGGATGTGCAAACAGCAGTCGCTTTCCTGGCTGGCCACACAAGCCTTTAGTGAGAGCAGCAGGAGCTGGCAGGAGCAGCACTGCAGGTGACTGTTCCAAGGCAGCAATGCAGGATGCACAGCACCCTCGTGGACTGCTTCTGCCTGGAAGAGGCAATGAGACAAATCTGGGGTTTCTGGCCACTTAATGTAGCAGACTGCCCATAACAGATGTGAAAGATATGGTGAGACATGGTTACTTTATGCACAAGACAGAGGGCAAAAAATATGATGAGGAGAGTGGAAAATGACTAGATGTTAGAAACATAGTCCTCAAAGAGATAATAATATAACATTTATAGTAAATCAGGGATTTTTGAAAACAAATGATCATTCAAATTAAATATCAACATATCTACATATGAAAATATATATGTATGTACAGCTGTAATCATGTAGATGAGTGCTATACTCTATCAGAAAATACAGCTTTATGCTAACATCTCTTATGTTTAATAGACCTGTACTTAGAATATTCAGACAGACACATAAGGGTTTCCAGTCTTGGAATAAAGCTACAATGACAATAAGAGGTATCAGAGCAAGACACATGATTTATTTGAATAGAAGGCTTTTGGCTACCAGTTATTCTAGACAAAATCACATAGAACAGAACATCAAGCTGTATATATTCCAAAATAAAAAGTTGCAAGTGCACATACCAGCAGAGTGACATGAGCATGGAATTCATAAATAGAAAATTGATCTATTACACTTGTTACCTCTCCATTTTAGATATGTACAGAGTAAATCCCTCTAGGTAACATCAGTCAACAGAACTGATCACCTCTCTTGCATTCAGCTCCATGTTGACACTGCCTCCTTTAGAAAGGATGTTTCAGAAGAGCAGCCCATTCTGCCACCCTACTGGATGACAGTCATCTAATGCTGTCTCAAAAAAAAACCACACTCAAGGACATTTCAAAGCTGACATTGGGATTTTTTTCCATAAGATCTGCCTATATTTGTGTAGATAAGTTTGAGTTAATGTCACAGTGAAAAGGCTATTATTTACATTATCATCATCACTGCTTTTAAATTCTCAACACAACAAAGTCACCTAAAAAAAAAAACTGAATGGGAAATAATATCCAAGAAAGAAAATAGAAATATCTGAGAATTCTTCAGTCATTCCCTATTACAGAACAAGATATCCTGGATATCTTGCTGGCTATCTGGATCCCTTACAGTATTGTCAAGAGTTTTACTTCTCAAAACTTTATCTGTACTTTATGGAATGACTAGAGGAACTCAGAACGTTCCATTCATCTCTTATTTCTCAAGCCATTTCCAAAGTATGTTCAAGACGTCTTAGATTATAAGGTTGAGGAAGAAGATAAAGTACTTCACTAAAAGACTCCAAGAAATCTAGAACCTGAGTTCAGACTTAAAGAAAATCCTACTCAGTCAGGACAGCTTCTCTACCATGGTCTCAGAGTCCCATCTGTGGGGTTTTTCTGAGTGGAGAGTAGCAACAAGCACATGTGAGAATGCTTGCATGAGGATACCTGAGTGAAACAAAGTGTCATTCAACAGCATCCTTCTCCCACCAAACTTTAACACTACTGAGCGGGGCACTCCCTTTCATACAAGATTATGCCTGTCTCAATCTTCATATACTTTGCAATCTCTACTCTGCTGGAACCTCTTTGGCTGCTTAAACTTCCCTCAAAACCTTCCCACCTCCTCAGTCTAACTCTTATCCCACTCTTTACCTCTAGTCCCTTACTGAACTTAAAATAATGTATTTGTTTAATATAATAGCAACAACACAACAACTATAACAACAAAATAATCATAATAATAATAATAACCACCACCATACACATGATTTTGAAACCTGCTTTTAAGCTAGGAGCATCACCATAATTTATTTACTCTGCTTGAATAATAAACCAGAAAATATGACTTTATCTTTGCACGCTATTACATTTTGCTTTCATTTTTTCATTTTTCTTCTTTATTTTCTGGATCTGGTTTCTACCACATACTCCAGTGTAAGAAGGCACAGTCAAGACTGAAGAAACAACCAGAGCTGCAAAGAAGGAAATGGGTTATGTAAACAGCACAGCTCCATATGCTGTTAGACCTCATAACCTCAGCTTTGCCAGTGCCTTACTGTGGGAGCTTAGTCAAGCCACTCAACCTCTAAGCTCCTCAGCTGTCCTTTGGAAAGCACTATTTTACCATAAAATAAAAGCTGTTGCACATGCACAGAAATTTCCAGTCTTTATTTCAACATAAAGCTCTCCTAAAGGCTTATACCTAAGCATGACAGCATAGACTCCATTCATCTTGGAGAATAAAGGGCCCTCTATGGGAAATGCTGAGTTTGGTTTCTGATGATCCTATTTGAATGTCAGAAACATTATCACTTAACATGCAAAATAAAAGGAGAAAGGAAATTCCTCAGGGAGGAATCTCCACTGGTTTAGAAAGTTTTATTTAAGTTACATGTTCTCCACTCCCTCTCCCTCAGACCTAATCAGCATGTCCTATATTAAAGACATAAAATGTAACTTTAGTCAAACAATTTAAATTAGTTATACAGAACTTAGAGCTATCAGTTTTGTTGAAGCCCCAGGTGAATGGCACTTCAGCTCTATCAAATTCAGCTCCAACAGTGAGCACCAAATCTCTCAAGGTTATTTTCTATCTGCAATGTAACCCAAATCCATCAATTATATAAACTCCTTTGGGTTAAAAACTTGTAATAAATTGCTCTTTCTCTAAGAAGATGAGTTTGATGAACCTGTCAGTATTATTAGCAATAATAAGCTGTGAATATTCTGACACTCAGAACACATTGCTCAAGGCTGAAGATTTAGCAATAAATGTACAGTAACTATGAGATTTTTCACTGGGTAACTGACAGCCAAGTCAAATGTTTGATTTCTTCATTATCTTCACTAGTGTGTAGACCAAACTAATTCTCCAACTCTGATATTTGGGGAGTAATGTATATACGCATTGAGAAGACTGTATTTTCATACAATTCATTATTGAATTTTCATTATTAATCATACATTCAGATTAACTTAAATCAAACCATTTTAGAATCTTGCAGTGTATTCAAACCGTTGCAGCGCACTATTTTTTTCTCTAAAGCAGTCCAGGCAATAGCCAAGGTCTTCTGTACCATCCCTCCCTGCATGGCCTATTTAATAGCAGAGGAGAACCCAGATCAGAGGGTTGTTCTGGAAAATAAAGGATCTCTAAAAAGAGAATTTGAGTATTAGAGCAGCTTGGCCAGAATTCTGAAAGGCTTTTCAGGAGGGCAATACGAAGAATCAAGTTCCTTTTTTGTGTTACTTTTTCCTAAGGGGAAAAAAAGAAATAAGGTCTCATCTTGTATTGGCTTATGCCAGATAAAGACCAGAGGGACATCAGTCAATAGGACAGACATCCCCAGAAGATTCTTTTGCACATTATTATGTAAACATTAATCTAGTCCAGTTTTGTAAGCTTTCTCATCCTTTGTTCCCCAACAATTTCTATACCTTTTCACCAATTCAAATTAAGTTGAGAGGAGGCTCCCAAATGTGTTAAAATCTCTGTAAATTTGGTAAAATGCAATAGCATGGAAGGAAGTGCATCTGCCAGCAGACAGGCTACAAAATTAGGTCATTCCTCTTGGATACAAAAGGATACACACACAACAGTTTCACTTTGGGACATAAACCCATAGGAAGCCAAGCTTCAAACTTTCCACTGCTTACAAAGAAATTGTGGGGGTTTTCTTCAAATTGCTAACTTTACAGTGCTTCTTTGAAGCTGCCCCAAATATGGGCAGCAATATTGCTTGCAAAAGCTGCTCAAGAAAGTACAGAGCCATCTCCCACCAGCGCTGCCTCAACACAAACCTATTTCTGGAGCGGCATTCCAGTTCTAGAATAAGTTCACTTACAACCTGCCCACTTCCCCAGGTAGTCTGATGTTTTGCTAACACAGGGAAACAAGCTCTGTCTTAGCACAGGATCAATATTATTTCACCAAAAGCAACATTCTCCTATAGTACTGACTATTATTTTTAATATCTTGCCCAGGTTGATGCAGCACCCAGACTCCACATGAAACCTCCTCTTGTCCATATGCATTAACAGCTCATGTATTCGCCCTTTAATTTCTCTGTTAATTTCTCCTCATAAAACATGGTATTTTCTCAGATGAAATAAGGATCTCATGAGTTAGGTGGCCTCAGACCTGTAAACTGTTAACACAAATTTGATTAAAGGATGGTCATTATAGTGGGCTCAGTGGAGCCTTTGACATGGGTAAAAGCTTTCAGGGGACAGGTTTTCAGGGGAAGGTTTTTATTTGCAATTTATACAGACTCTGGAGGATATCTATGTGTGCCTAACTCTTCCATAATATTTGACTCTCTTATATAATTTCCCAGTAAGGTTCTTTGTCTCCTTGTCTCTGTTTCCTCTCCTTTAAATTCTTTACATAGCCTTCCTCACTTGAATTCCCTTTCCTCACACAATTAATTCCCTTCATTTGGGTATTTCACTCCTTCCTAACATGGATTCTGCCTTCAAAGGTAAGGGTAGTTAAATATAGATTATATGGAACAGATTTGTCCAGGACACATTAGTCTTTAGAGGACAGGTGGAGGAAACATTTGTGCTTTAATGTAATAGTAAATACACATGAGAGAGTGCTCCCGGCAGCACAGCTACACATAACACCAGATTGCTGGCAAATGACAGACAGACTTTATCCTGAATCCTCAGTGGGGAACTCAAATCTGTATTTTTTAAACCCATCTGGAGTATTCAGTACCCTTGGTGCAATGAAGCCAACACAGGAAAAATGTGAAAAATGTGGGAATGCAGGGTTTTATTCCCTTTGTCTCCCTTTCCTTTCTCTCTAAGGAGTTCTAAGTTCCAGGTACTAATTCAGATGAATTCCAACCCCTCCCCCTCCCCCCCCACTGGAAACAGTTTGGCTTAATTAATTCTGACATTTCAGTCAGCACACTGTGAGCTTGCTCAGTTTTGCAGCATTTAAAAAAATAAATGAACAAACAAATAAATAAATAAATAGCCTATCTCTCCAGCAGCTAACATAGTTTATTCAGCTTCATGGAAGAGCAGATGGACAGAACCTCTATTTACCACAAGACATCTCTCACCCCAACCCACACAGACATATTTTAAAGGAAGTAAATTCACACCCTCATGTTCCTGCTCAGTAAGGAACAACATAAATTTAGAGAGAATACAGGAGATTGACGTAAGAAACCAAATTAATGGCCCAGGTTTAAAAAAGAAACAAGAGAGATGTTCCACTGACCACTGTCAGCCCAGGAGGGCTGCTGAGCCCAGGGTGATGAAAGCTCTACAGTAAGTGAAAGGGACAGCGGTGAATTTGTGGCGGTTCGAGCAGCCACGGGATTGTGGAAATCAGCACTAAGAAATGTGGATAATGGCACAAGCAGCTGCCCAAGGGAGGCTCAGGGAAAAAGGATTAATGACTGTCGAGACCTGCTCCCCTTCCACTCCTTCCCTGAAATGCCAAACTGCTGAGCCAGTTATCAATCAAGAATGTGAAATACATCGGCGGATTGATTGGGTTTGATACAGTGGCAGCCAGCTATACTTTTGAACACTCCTTGAAAACAATTTTTACTGTGCAATGCTGGAGAAAGCCAACAAATAATAAACCTGTCAGAGTACTCACCGAGTGCTCGTAAATACTAAAGCTGCTGCAGTGCCTTGCAGCTGCAAATGGGAACCATTCCAAAGCCTGAAAAATTGTCAATACTTAATCGTTGCATCTGATATCAATTCCAATTTAAGCTTCTACTCTCTCTTCCCCCATGTCTTATCTTCCCTCTGCAGAAAACACACGAGTCTTAATAAAGAGCATGCTGGTATCTGCCTTTCCTTTTAGTGGGAAAGGCACAGGCTTCTTTTCAGCCACTCTCCGTTTCTCCTGTAATTTATTCAGTTCTTCTGAGCCCATTTCAGGCTCAAATGTTTTTAAACGAGAGAATGAGGCTATATAATAACCATGGACAACTATGCAGCCTTTATTTAGGCAAAACTAAGTTAGCAGGACTTTGCTTGACCAAAGGCAGATTAGAAGCTCAGTCACAGTATTTTATCTTGCCTTCACCACAGAGAAAGCAGAAAGAAGTTTTCACTCTGTATCAGTGATCGTCCTCCCATTCCTGAAACAGCAGAAGGACTACAATAAATAGACCTTGACATCTTTAGAGACATGAGCATGTAAAGCAGATGTGTGGTTTTGCAGTATTTTTGGCCTTACACCTTGTATACCAGGCTTAATGAAGTCCTGATCATCCCATTTCCAAACCATAAAGAAATCCTCATCAAACACTGAAGCTATAGAAAATACAAAGCTTTTTGCCATAGCTTATGGAAGTATCTTGAATGGTTTGCAGACAGAGCTATACCCTTTTGTTTTCATGAAATCCCTCTCAATAATTATTTTTTCTCTTATCATCAGTGGGTATGTCACAGGACAGAAATTAATTTCCCTCTACACAGACCAAAAGGGCACATTCTGGACTTCAATAAGGATCATGTAACTTCAAACAGTAAAAAAAATACTTATTCCAGGTTAGTTCCAGGGATTTGGTTGGAAATGTCAGCTATCTGTGCTCCAAATGCATCCCAAGGTCCCATAGTACCACAGTCTGAATACACAAAAATACAAAGATGGTAGCAGTAGGAAAAAAAATTGCTGTTTAAGTGCATCAGAGCTGATCATCTTAACTTGGGACAGTGCTGTAAGCACCTCCTTGACCCTGATGTAACTGCCAAACCTCTTGACTGGCAAAGTCTGTCTAATGATCCCCAAGGTTCTCGTATTCCATCTGTCTGCTGTTTACAGCTTCCTGAAGACCATCCTCCTTTCCCTTGTCTTGGTTTCCATGACTCCTTAAAGATATGTTCAAAGCACAGCTGGTAAGCTCAAGAAAACTGGCAAGAACAGGGAAACAGAACATCGTTTGCCATCATTTCCCAAAATCTGATTAATATTTCTACTGAAAAATTAAAGGTCAGATAGATCTCAGAACTGCCCAGGGCATATCAATGTATTCAAAACTGTAAATCTAAACAGAAGCAGTATGCTTTTAAAGTATAATTTCAGTAGTTATGAAAAAATAATAATACTTCTTTGCTACAGGCACTAAATCTGGAATTTGTAGAAAAGGTTTTGCTGTTGTTTTCCTTTTAGATTTGAGGAAATGAAAATGGGAGAGAATTAACTAATTCTGTGCAATTAATTAAATCTTAATTCTGTGCAATTTCTTTACATAAAGAGATAAAAATAATTCCATTTAAAGATGACATCAAATTGAGATACACAGTTATTGCAAACAGATGACTGTAGGCCAGATTACAGCATAATCTGCAGAAAATGTATGTGGAGAGTGATGTGATTATTAGTGTCTGTATGACATGTGCATGCACAAAAACGTAAATGAATGCCATGGTATTACAGAATCATAGAATATTCTGAGTTGGAATGGATCCATCGAATTCGAGGATCATCAAATCCAACTCCTGATCCTGCACAGAATAGCCCAGAAGTCACACCCTGTGCCTGAGAGCATTGCCCAAATGCTTCTTGAACTCTGCCAGGCTGAGGCTGTGACCACTTCCCTGGGGAGCCTGCTCCAGTGCCCAACCACCCTTGGGTGAAGAATCTTCTCCCAATATACAACCTAAACCACCCCTGGTAGAGTTTCACGCCATTCTGGTGGGTCCTGTCACTGGTCACCATAGAGAAGAGATCAGTGTCTGCTCCTCCCCTTCCCCTCACGTTGTTTCTTAACTCCTTCTGTCTTCTGCCACATGAAATTTAAACTTCTAAATTTAAATGTCTTAGCTTTGCCATCAAGCCCAGAAAATCTGCAGAGCTTGAATCTCTCCAATTCTTAAAAAAAATTTAAAATTCCATCTTCTCTGCTAAATATAGGGTACCTAAGAAGTGGAGGAAGACAACAGTAGATCAATCTTTCAACCCCTTCTCCATTCAACACTTTTCTTAAGACATATTTTTTCACTGTTTTCAAGAAAACCCTTAATCATAACGACAGGAGTGGATGCAAGAGAGAAACTGATCCCAGTTAGCTTTATTTCTGGGAACCCTTCATATAGATTCTTATTTGAATCAGCATGAAGACTTAGCCAGTGAACATTCCTTATGTTTAACAATCAAACAATAAATAAATATTCACTAATTTACAAACAGGGGAGTACAGCTCAAACCAGGTACTGCACATCAGAGTTTGTCCAATAGAGATAAGTACCCACAAAAAACCACAAAAAGTCAACTCATAACAATGCATACTATGAAAACATACTTACTTTTTTAGGACTAGCTGATACCAATTTGATAGTATGCATTTATTATAAATGACCAATTAATAACATATTGCCATACAGCAACTTTAAAGTGTGTAACTCATTACTGGAGTATACTGCTCTGCCTAAACAGGCTCTTGATTTTCTGCCATTTCGGTTAATATTTGCAACATATATTCAGTTGTAAGTCAGTTACAACTTGATACTTATTCTACCTCACTTCACTGAACACAGTGGTAGTTACACTGAGTTTTGGAGGGAAGGTTGCCATATAAGATTCCTAGGCAAAAAGAAAAATAGGTTTCTAATGAAAGTATTTGTCATCACATCATATGAAAATATATTTGTTTGTTTGGTTTTTTTTTTTACCTTTGCCTAGACAGATAGTTATAGCATACAGTGATAAACTGCTGAGTAGTTATAATACATCACAACTACTGCTCAGCACTTGCAAGGCATTAAATGCAAGCAGGTACCTCTTTGTAGACAGCAGCAAAATTTACCTCATAGGAGGGAGTTTGTGTGACCATAAACTCAGTGAATTCACTCAACAGAGGAAGAGGAAGAAGAAGAGGAAGAGAACACTGTGGAAATGCCAGGCACTTCTGTGAAGGTGACATTGTCCCATCTACAAATCTCAAGATTTATTGTTCTGCCTCCTTGGGTTTCTATGCACCTTCTTCTGCTCCTTCTTCTACATCATTTTGCCTTTGAGACCTGGGAACTCACATAGGGTCTGGCATCATTGACATAGCAAATCACTGCCATACAATATTAGGATGTCCTGAAGTCTCACACAATCCAAGCACCCTAAGGAACCCTCAAAAGCTGTGTTATTCCAGCCTATGGAAAATATGAAATAACTTTTTTTAACTTATATGAAGTATCTGACCAGTAAGACTAAGTTTGGACACATGGCAAAGATCAAATACACAGCACTTCCTGTTCCCACAATAGTGTCACAACCATAAGATAAATTGTTTCACATAGAAACGTGATTTTTTACACTTTACTCTTCAATAAAATGTACCTTGATGAGAATGCTTTTTTAAAAATTACAATATTGTAGAATTGCCACAATGAAATTTTACTTCACATAGAAAGAAACATTATTTCTTTGGAACCATTTATAACCCCCAGTATTTTAATATTGTTTGACAATATGAAGAAAGAGTACTTTGAGTGTGGTATTTTCAGAAATAAATACCTAGACAATGTCACAAGAACAGAAATTTTAAAGGTATTCACCATATCCAGAGCACTCACAACTCAGAATGCAACAGTGATCAAAAAATCTTTCTATTCTTTCTTTTCAAATTTTAATTCCTATATCGTACGGTAAGTTCAATGCATCAAAAAAGACTAAAGTAAAGCAAGTTTTTTCATGTCATATAGGAAAGGCTAAAACTCTGTTTTAGCCAAGAAAAATGTTCATTGCTTTGCCATTTTCATAATGTCTTTCATTTGCTTCACATAACTGTGAACTATAATACTGCAGAGGATCCATTATAGAAAAAGCAATAGCCAATTGAACAGATGGGAAGAAGAAATGGAACCACAAAGGGAGAGAGTCTAAGCTGTTTGTTCTGTTGTAGTTATGAGCTAATAAACTAGACCTTTATCAGAAATAAGAACCTAAGATTACCATTAACCAGGAGGACAGGAAAATGGCACTACAGGCTCACCTCGTGTGTTCCCTGTGCCACTGTTTATTTCTCCCATTTTCCTTCATCTTTGTCACGTGCTTAGACCACAGGCCTCCAGAGATCTTTTTAACCTGCACACTGGAGGCCTTTTTAAGCACCCCTCCACTTAAACAGCACCGTTCCCACCTGAGCTGCTTACACAGAGGCAGCCAGCTGGAGCAGCCACGCTTGTCTTTTTTCACAAATACAGAGCAGCCAGAGGTCTACATTTAGACAAAAAAAAAACCATTTCATGCCAGTGTTATTCCAGGACTACAAAAACACAGAATTTTGTTGAGGCCCCGTATGGAATACAAGTGATCACTTGATTTTCTATGATGCAAACACAAACTCTTCTGCACCAGAGGGAAGGAAGCAAGAGAAGCTCTAACATGGGAAGTACCCTCAGGGTTTTGACAAGAACAGTTTCACATTTTCAGGTTGCTACTTCTATCCACAAGCAATTCCTGAGCATGGGTAATAGTCCAATTTCAATCTGCTATTCTTTGTTTTATCAAAATCTAAGCATTATATATCACAGAATTACAGTTTCCCATACAGTTCTGTAACAGCAAATCCTCTACAAAATGACACACCATTCTTACATTGTTTTTGGGAAAATCAGATTTTGAATGGCAAAATAAGAAAATGTATGTCCTTAAAGCTGTAATTTAATTATCATCTTCTTGTCATATTAAAATAAGGTATCTCTTTCCTGAACTTGACATTCAAATGTTAAAAAAATGGCTGATGTAGTGATTTGTAGGTGCACATGAATACTGCACTTACAGAAAGTATATAGATGTTTGCACAGTTTAATGAGAATTAATGATGGTTCTGCAATTTCTCATCCCTTTTACAATCATTACCACGAGGGAAGAGCAAATGTGTGTCATGCTACCTTGTTACAATCTGGGTTTTAGCATTATATCTGTCCATTTAAAGAGCTGCTCTCTTCTGATCTTCTGAGTGTCCTGTAATTAGACAAGCCACCCATTTTTCTTCCCCACTATTTGCAGTTTCACTGATTCACAGAAAAGGAGCAGAGCTGTTTATGACACATGAAATATAGAGCAGGTCATAAGTGTGGATTACATAGTAATGTACCTTATAGAACATTTGGATTACTAAAATCTTACTTAATAACATATAGGAAATGAAAGTATTGCTTGTAAATAAGAGCGAGGCACAACTGCAATTTCAGCCTTAGACAGATTCCAATTTCACTTTTTGAGCTATGATTTTTATTTGCGATGTAAGGACCTGCTTCCATTCACTGAAGCCATCTTCTCTGAGACTACAGAGAACCTTCATCAAAAACTAGATTGCCAGCATGAAGGCAGTGAGGACCTGACCACCAAAACATTGGGACACATGCAGGGCATCCTAAAAGGAATAAGAAGCAGGCAAATAAATACTGTCTGGTTAAGACAAAAAACAGAAAGTAAAAAAGTTGCATAAGGGATGAAGGAAATAATGGCAGAATGTTACTTTTCTACTGTCTCTATTTAAATGAGAAATTTGTGTCTGGTAAAAAAATTCAAAAATCAGGATACTAAAATAGATTAACTGCCAGCCTAACAATATTATTTTTCTACTCATGGGCACCATTTCCCACTGGCAAAAGTAAGACGAAGATTCCTTCAGGACCTGTAATACATTTAGAATGCCAGGAATTAGCAACAGACCTTGCTGAAATCAGACCAGGTAGTGAAGAAATGCTATGTACAATTTCTGTAGTTTTATAAAGGGCTTTTTTTGTAAATAAGGACTAACTCCCCAATGAATGGTGAGTGAGTGTTTTATCTGTACTACAGAAGTGAGATATTCATAGATATGCAGAGCTGATGATATGGAATTGTTATGATGAGTGTATAAACTGATAAACCTATATCTTTAAAAATACCACTTTTTTCATTACTATGTGGATGTTAAACATTATAGTTAACTTTATTTGCTTGCTTAAGCATATATTTATTTTTTTATGCAATGCACCTCTGCAAGCCACTTTTTCTTCCTCATATATTTCTTCTCCCACTCAAAATACTAGATTTTTTTCAATCTCATTTTTGTTTTCTGGGGTTGAAGATCTCTTTTTAAGGATAGGGGAAAAAAAAAAAAAAAAGGAGTTTTGCATAGTATTGTAAGATTAAAACATTGTTTACGCTATGGGGGAAATACTGATTCCATGAAAATCAACTGCAGAAAAGTTCAGATCCGTAGTTTACTCCATCTGGCACTCCAAATTCCAACTGTTCATCCAAATATATGAAACCAGTAAGGATTAAAAACTGGAAATTTCTCAAGCCTTTTAAAAATTATTTCATGTTCTTCCTCCTATTTGATCTGAGATCGAAATTCTCTAGACTTTTTTCAGCATCTGTGAACAGTTTTTATTAGAGACAGATTACAAGCTCCATAGAACTGAAAAATAATGGGATATGATGAATGGGCAATTAATTGATTTTTTAAAAATAATTTTTTAACAAAGCATAATAGTTCATGTTACAATTTCTTTTGTACAAATAAATTCACATAAATCACTAGCATTTTATTTTATTTGTGTTGGTACTATTAGGTAATATGCTTAAGAGGTTTTTTTAAATTTATAGTTACTAATTTACTTTGAAGCATTCAATTCACCTGAACTAATAACAGAGTAGCAAAAGGTACCTAGTCTGTTGTCAGTAGAAAATGGTGCTGTTCTTCTGAATGAGTGAGCAATGCCAGGAAATTGCATATGCTTTCTGATCCAGCATGGACAAGCATGTAGTTTCAGCAATTTCTCAAGAGTTCTTCAGTTTTAATGTGACATGCATTAAGGGAATATGCTGAAATTCTCATCATCTGCTGCAGTGTCTGCCCCTCCAAGACATCAGAGGCAAGGTTATGTCAAATGGGTAGACAGATTTGACAGAGATGGACAAGTTAAGTTCAAGTAAAAGAAAATTAAGTGCAGGTCTTGCAGAAAAAAAAAAAAATCTTAAGTTCACAAGGCACGCCTGATGTACAGGTCATACATCCCAGACAGTTTCTTCTTGGTATTTTTATTTTTGGCAAAGTTTAAATGCAAGATGCATCTAAAACATCTCAGCCTTCATTTCAGCTGGCACAGTTGGTTAGCTTGAGTAGTTCATACTTGTCAACTTAAATCCAACAAAAATTGTTTTACAGTGATCAGAATTTGCTCATTTTGAGTGCAACCATTTGTAAACTCACCTCTTAGTTCTTCAAGTACCAGAGAGCCCTACTTTATCTCCCCTATACTCTACTAAGTTTTTTGCAGCTTTATTTCTAATTAAGCAAGATGCCTACTTATTGTTTTATTGTTCAAGACGGTTTTTCAAGAAAATAAAGGCATTTCAAGAAGTTTTCAAAAATATGAGATGTTGTACCATTCTTTGATGAGTGAGGTATGCCAGCTACCTAAGATCCATTCTACACAGAAGGATAACAAGGTTAAAAATTAAGGACAAATGGCTGCAGATCCAGTTTGGTCTGAATAAACAGCATAAGAGGGACAACAGTACTCTAAACAGACATTGCTACAAGTCATCATCACCAAAGGAAAGTTTTTCTTTTCTTGGAATCACAAAAGCAGCTTACAAGAGAACCCTTCTTACTTTGACCACAGGTCGGTGGGAATTAGAAATCATCTGTTTCAATTCTCAAATTAGCTCTTCCCTCCTACGAGTCTAACTTACTAATCCCCTTGACTGATCAGTTTTCTCTTCAAATTTTCAAAAGGCTCTACTAGGTAAGCTGCACTGCCTGGTGTTTGAGAGTTTTAAAAATTACTTTGTCGTCCTTGCCTGCAGAACTCCTCATATGCCTACACTCAGATGATCCATTTGTTGGTTTTATTTTCCTCCTGCAGAGGAAACCCAGTGACTAATTTTCCTTCAAATTCCTCTGTGAAGAAGTGCCTAAGAGGTCTCAAACTTTCCTCAAACCCTGCTCACGGAACCAACAGCTGCACCATTTTTATTTTCCTATTTTATTCTCAGCTAATAATTTCATGATCAGAAACACGCCTATAGAATGTATACATTCATTGGGCTTCTTTATAAAAGTGATAACCTGCAATGCTCAGGCTGGATGGAAGTGTCACTAAGTATCCTGCACAACCAGATGTCCTCATATTTCACCAGAGCTCTTTAACAATTATCAAAGTAATGGAACCCTTTCTCTACATCAGCTTTTTACTGAGTCCTACCAGAGGCTAACTAAAATTGCAAGTCAAGCCTTTTACATATTATTTTGGGATTTCTGAAATCCATATAAATGAAGAATTACAGAAGACCAGTAACAATGCCTTGGTTTATAAGAAAAACAAAAAATACTTCTTTCAAAACCCACAAAACGCTCTTGAGTGATGTGTGGCAAGCACATGACAACTCGGTTCAGTTCCCAATTTAGCCTAACCAGACTCTGTCTTTAGTTTTGGTAAAACAAAAATGATTTCTGCTCACACTAACAGATGCTTTTGTTACTCGCCCCAGCAGGAAGGCTACAAATTCAGTGCTTAGAAAGAAGTCTGATTTACTGGAAACCTATAACCCCCTAACATCCACGTTTTGCAGCATGTTCATCACCGTAGCATTCTAGATTGCAACACACTCCAATGAAAGTGAACACAAAAAGAAGCCTATATAATTCTCACATCATTCCCTGGACTGTGCTTTGACAATAATGATTTGAGAAAGCCAAGGGGAAGAAGAACATTTTCTTTTCCACTGTAAAGGCAATAATGTTAGTACTCATTGATCTCCCTGGAAGCAGACTGAATAAGAAACAACTTATAAGAAGGCTCTTGATCCTGAACTTGCTAATACGACTTTAGGCTTTATTTTACTGATAATCTTACCTGTTGTGTGTGCTCTTCAAGCGTGAAGAACTGGGAGCATGAAGGTAAAGTCTAAGTGCTTTAAAATTAAGGATCAAAAGAATCTTGATGCTTTTTCACAAGAGTGACAAAAGATGGTTTTAGCAATCAGTATCTACCATAGTGAAGTTCTTAGATACCTAATTGTTTTGTAAACACCAAAATTTTTACTTAGTACAGTGTATCAAAATTATTTGCCAAAGCCTTCTGAGATTATCAAGATATTGTAGGAAAATCATGATGATGATCCTGCTATACTTCAGTAATTCAGCAGATACTTGTTATTTAATTGCAGTATGATATTTGTAAAAGGAAGAATTAAAGCAGAAACAAATATAAAACTAAGAGCTGCTTGTGTACTTTTTCTCCTCTGTAACCTAAACAATAATCTATCCTGGCATTTTCTTGTTCTAAGACAGGAACAAAACCATCAATCTTGGGTTTCTCAAAAAATCTGAAAACAACTTTGTACCGTGTAGTGGAACAGTATTGTTCATGATTCACACTGACAGAGACCAGATAACATCCACACTTAATTAAATGTCCTTTTGCTAAACCACTGAATTTGCTTTCTGCTTTTCTTCAGAGAAGTATTATTTAGAAGAAAAGCTACATGAGTACAGAGTTTGTGCTTGCCATAAGTTTTATATCATAATTCTGAATACACTTACGGAAAAAAGGGATGTTACCACAACGGTAACCCTATCTCCTCTATTCACTCCATCTGTAGGTGTATGTGTCAGGAAAGACGAGAACAACCTGGAACAACCATGACCTTACAAGCACTTAGAAAGAAGAAAGAGAGATGGAGTTAAGTAGGCAAAACACACATACAGCATTGATAGGAGGCTGCCAGTGTTTTCTCAAATAGCAAAATAGAATGAGTAGAACACATCTCACAAATAATACTGATTTCTGCTCCTAAACAACTGATATTCAGTCATGCAAACTTTGGAAAAGGAAGTAGTTTTAAATTTTTAATACTGTTGTCTACAAAGTCTTCAGGTAAGTTTTCATTCAGGACTACACAAATTAATACCACTTCCCATCCCTTCAGCATCTTCTCAGTACTGCAGACTTCACACAAGGCAGTGAAAGACTTAAACAATATCAAATCTGAAACCCCTCATGGCAATTCTTTTAGAGGCACTTCCCAATTCACTTGCCATAAATTCTCATAGCTCTGCACTCTGTGAATATTGGAGGCTGCATTTTTAACACATTAGCTGCTGGGATAAAGCACGCTGCAACTGTCTTCAAACACAGGGTTTCCATTTATAGAGGAGACCGACGCTGGCAAAGATGGTGTTCTGAATCAATATCCACAGCTTAATGGTATTTACAGATATATAGTAGCTGAAATGAAATTATTTTAGAGTGGAAAAAAATCAAAAGAGATAGACTTCTTATTCTCTAAAATAAGCTAAAGTCCTGCAACCTTAAATGAGACTATCATGTTTTCGCCATCAGTGTCTGCTTAAATATGCACAAGTCATACCTAGGCTTGGCTTTAAAGAAAACTCAAAGATTTATTATGTTATTCTGCTGGTTTAGACAGAAAAAAAAGCCAAATAATCCATTTTAGGAAGTCAGATCTTCCACGTGCAAGTTTAAAAATCTGTCTGCAAATATGAAAATTGTGTCTCTCTATAGCAGGGCAGAGAAAAAACATAATACTACATATTGTTTCAGTCTTTTAAAATCACAGTATCCTAAATGCTGCCAAGAGATAACTGGCAGTAGCTGCAGACAATTTTCATGGAGAAAGCTGAAATTAGCTGTTTTGCAGCAGTATGTGGGGGAAGCTTGGATAACCCTGCATTCACAGAAACATGTGTTCTCTTCAAAAACATGCTTCCCTTACAAAAGGCACGTTCTGCATTCTATCAGATTTGCGTGGCAAGGCTTTGGTAGAGAGAGTGCTACAGGGCTGACTTCTCTGAGAAGCTGTCAGAAGCTTCCCCTGTGTCCAGTGGAGCCAGTGCCAGATGGCTCCAATGCAGATCCACTGCTGGCCAAGGCTGGGCCCATCAGCAACAGTGGTAGCACCTCTGGGATAGTGTAGTTAACAAGAGGGGAAGAAAGAAAAACTTGAGCAGCAGGCAGAGAGAGCTAAAATACTGAGCCAAACAACTCTGCAGACACCAAGGTCAGTGCAGAAGGAGGTGGAGGAGGTGCTCCAGGCACCAGGGCAGAGATTTTCCTGCAGCCCATGGTGCAGACCATGGTGAAGGCAGCTGTGCCCCTGCAGCCCATGGAAGACCACAGGGATGCAGAGATCCACGCTGGAGCAGGTGGATGCCCAAAGGGAGCTGTGATCCCATGGGAAGCCAGTGCTGCAGTAGGTTCCTGGCAGGACCTGTGGAGAGAGGAGCCCACACTGGAGCAGATTTGCCAGCAGGACTTGTGACCCCATGGAAGGGACCCAGGCGGGAGCAGCTCATGTAAACTGCAGCCTGTGGGAAGGACTCAGGTTGGACAAGTTCATGGAGGACTGTCTCCCATGGGAGGGACCACATGCTGGAGCAGGGGAAGAGTGTGAAGAATCCTTCCCCTGAGGAGGAAGGAACAGAAAAGCCAGTGTGTGATGAACTGACCAGAACCATGCTTCCCTGTCTACTTGTGCCTATCTACTGGAGGGGTGAACAAGTAGAGAATTTGTGAGTAAAAATAAACCTAGGAAGCAGGAATGGGTAGGGGAAGACGTTTTCAAGATGTGGGTTTATTTCTCATTATCCTGCTCTGATTGATTAGGAATAAATTAAACTCTTTTTCCCTGAGTCAAGTCTGTTTTGTCCATGATGGTAATTGGCAATTGAGTGATTGCTCCTTGTCCAACCCACATGCTTTCATTGTATTTTCTCTCCCCTGTCCAGCTGAAGAGGGCAATGGTAGAGCACCTTTGGTGGGCACTGGCATAAAGCCAGGGTCGACTCACCACAGTCATTCAGAGACTCTTGTGTTCTGGAGATAAAGAGCATTTTAGATTGACACTCATTCAGACCATTAAAACATCTAAGGCAACAGGGTCCTCCAACAGAAATTCTAAAGGACAGCATTTAAAGAATGTGTCTCTGTTTAGTTTCTTGTACCTGACTCATTTTTCCTCTCAGAAAGAAGAATAGAAGTAGAAAAAAGATAGGGAGATGAGATACGAATCCTCACCTAATTTTGATAGATTTATGTATCCTCTCATGGGTTGTGAAGTGTTATTTTGATGCTCACACTCATCAGACATTAGTTAGCCATTAATGGCTAGAAGAGATTTTATCCAGTACTTAATTTATTTGTTTATTTATTTTAATTAGGATATTTTATAGGAATTACAAAAAATCTTAGCACCTTTTAACTGACTAAGCTGAAGAAAAGCAAACACCACTGAAGTGAACAAAAGGACACCTTTTGACTTTACCCCAAACTTTCGATTTTATATATCATGTGTGCCATCCTGTTTCACTTACTAATATAAGATTTCCATATTTTCTTATTAATAACACATTGCTAATGATTGTACAGTTAATAACTGCTCAAGTTAATCTGTCATGAGTAAGCTTTGTGAGCCTGCTGCTGTTAGAGCTCTGAAACTCATGGTTCTTCAATCACAGAACCTCTTCATGAGGGTGCAGAAAAGGAAATCTACTGGAAGTGAATGCAACACCTCACACAATTTGTTACAGAATTATCTGCAGATGAAAAAGAAGCTGGCTCCCTACTTTGAGACACTATTCTGCTTCTTTGTCCCACAAGGCATTCAAGAGTGTTAAATTATGTTCACTGCAGGTATGCAGCTAAAGAGCACAAGCTAAAATGCATTACATCCTTCTCCCAGCACTCTCAGAGAGAAATAAAGTGGCCTTGATTCTCTACTGTTTAATCCTTCTTAGTTTAAGCCTTGGTAATTTCAAACTACTTCACCTCTCAAAGAAAGAATCCACATTGGGGCTTAATGTACTTGGATTCTGACATAACCATGACTTTGAGATCTCTGGCTGAAATACCTTACATAAGAGGTAATTCATTATTATGCCATTACTCACTTATTCAGACCATTAAAACGTCTAAGGCAACAGGGTCCTTCAATAGAAATTTTAAAGGACAGCAGCTTTTTGCAATGTGTTACAATGTTCAATAGAATTGACTTTTGACCTATATGAAAGACTGAGGCTTTTTCTGCCAAATTTTTTTGGCAGCCTGTCCAGACTTACTCCTGTAGCAAGAACAGGGTGTTTTCACATCTATTCATTAAGTCCTACTGTGAGACTGCTGTGTGAAAGGAAGCAAGAACAGCCATTTTAAACCATTTTACTCACCATAACCTACTGCTGAAATAACCCGAATTTTTTTTTCTCATTATTACAGTTCTCATTTTGAGTGAAGCTCATTTTGAGTGAAGACTGAGTGCAGCAGCTGACAAAGCAGCTAAGTCAGTTAACTAGCTATTAGCATTTCAGCAGATCTCAGCAACACCAACAAAAGTCAGAAAAATTAGTAAGATCTAGAAAATTATTTGTGCTGTTTTGTTATAAAACCAGTCACTCCAAGGACTGTTGGCTCTTTGAGAAAAAAGTCTGTAGTTTTAAAGCTCAACACAGAAACAGCAAAATATTGGACAGCAGGCACTCAAATGAAATAAAAAACATCCTGGTATTTACTTCTTTAAAAAATTGCACTTTTTTTCTTTTGGAGGGCTAACTTATTAGACTTGCAGACTACTGGCATTTGCGAAAAGGGTTAATTAGTTTTTACCACATAGACATAGGAAAATTCTGCTCAACCAATAAAAGACAGTCCTTGAAGCTGTTCAAAAGAAACACCTTTGGTCAAGAAACATATACATCTATTTTTGTCTAAAATAGGAGTTAATTACTAAATTATATGGTTATGTGGACGATGAACCATGTGGTAATGTGAACATGTGATTGCACAGCTCAACTGCTGCTTGACACTATCCAAGGAGGAAAATAAAGTGATTGCTCTTGAAATTAGTGTTTTGGGGCCAAAGAAAATGATGCAGCCTTTTCATACACTTCCTATTGGGCAGCTAGCAGCAAAACTACAGTTTTCATTGCTGTACAAGTTTTTTGAAGATTCACTAATGACAAAAATGTAAAGTTACCATCATCCACTGGCACCATTTAGATCAGTCTCTTTTACATCAGGTAACTCACATTCAGTACTTTTTACTTATTTTATGTGCACTATGAACAAGAAAACATCTTGTCACATAAAACTATTAAAAAAATCCTTAAAAATAACTGTTGTTCTAAAAAATTATCCTACTGTACATTAAACTGAGACAAGAAAGGTTGAAATATTTACTTGATGCCTCACCACTTAGTTGTTGATTCAGAAATAGAATATCTTCATCCAATGAAAGCACAATTCCTTCCTAATTTAATGCCTTTGTTTTAAAAATGTGCCATCAGGTTTACCCTTTCACCTTTTTTTCTTTCAAGCTCAAAGCTAAGTGAAAGTAAAAAAAAAAAAAAAAAAGTTTTGGACCAAATCAGAAAGGTAGACTCCAGTCAGACAAGATTCTATTTGTAGCTTGAACAGAAACAGGCACAAAATCACAGCATGCTTAGTTCCACAGACTGCTTTGACCAGAGTTCACCTGCAAGTGCTTCCCAACATCTGCCATCACAACAAGTTTCATCCATACTGTCCCACTCTGGCCTGCTGCATGGCCCATACTTTTGTGAGCTGATAGGTACTTCTGTACATCTATGACTTCTGCTTCTTCTGATATAGCTGTCTGATAATTAGGATGTGATTGTGATCTTTCACGTCCCTAATTCATGAACTTTAGAATAAGTTCACAAAGCAACATGCTATAAAAAACTAGAACATCAGATTTTCAAGACAGAATCTCAGAAAACAGGCGATTCATTTTGAGAAATTTCTGTAATATCAGGATAGGTTATTTTTCTTAAACAGTTAAAAGTTTACGTGAAGTTTAGCCCAGAAAATGTGACACAAACCGGTTAGAAATCTTTACAACTGTCACATTTATTAGCACACTTAAATAAAAATGAAGCAAGGAGAAGGAAGACAACTATTCCACTAGAAATACTAAATGTCCGAACTTGGTTATAATTTGTAAAGAAAAAATATTACCCTACACAATTGAGCCTATGCTGCACAGTTTATCCAGCTGTACAACATACTGTGCAACGGCTACAGGCAAGTGAGGGCTTCAGTGTCCAGCCTTGTCACCAGCTGGGAGCCAAGGCAGAGCTGTGATGTGTCAACCAGGGACACTCTGGAACTGAAACTAGGAGGACCTGTCCACTGAGCAATGTTTACTCCATGACAAGAATGCTGCTGTAGGAGATGAGAGGGCACATCCAGGAGCCAGCTGTGTGCTTTTCCAGGCAGCAGCAGCACCCTGCATGGTACAGTGGATGAAATCAGATGAAATATGCCTTTTGTAAAAATGAAACAAAGTGTCAACTGCAACAACCCTGTAAAGTTGAAAATGAAACACTATCTGGGGTGGTGGCATTACTGATAAGTATAATCCTGGAAGAGCCAGAGACTTATGAAAATTCAGAAATATTGAACAGTGAGAGGAAAGTACTGGCAAGCAAGGATAAGTATTGATTGCTCTGCCTTCATCATGGTGTGCAAACTCTCTTATTTTTATTGAAATTGCCTTCCTGGCAGTGTTACTTGAAAACTACTAATACCAACTGCCCCCTGCCTATCTGATACACAATATTATATCAACAACATCAACAGGGTAGGAGTTGCTTATTAAAATCAGCAGGGAATAACAGGGTTTTCATTGGTTTCATCAGAGGGTAAATCAGGTTCATTTAATGGGTGTAAATGAGCTTAGAAAGAGACCAGCTGCACATACATTGAGAAGCTTATCATAACATAAGTGAGGTGTTTATTCATAAAATTGTATATGCTATCTCATTGCTTTGCTCCTTTTTCTAAGTAGTTTCACACATATACAGATGTTGACATCTGAATAACTCAGTAGATGATCTGCTGTGAATTTCTCTGCATACTAAGTCTTTAAATTGTACCCAACTAGCTTATTTTAATGAAAAATGTTGTCTGCAACTCACACTTGAATAAACATAACTTCTGTTGGGCTAAAATTTACCTCTCAGGTCAACATCCAATTTTGATTCAAGACACGAAAACTGAAAATCAATCAGTTTTCACAGCATTTTGTTCTAGTAGTTACACCCTTCCTTTAAAGTCATTTCTCTAATTTGAATTGTTTTTCTTCAAATTTCTACAATGAGCTTTCATTTCTCTGCTGTTTTAAAGACCTTTCTTGTATTACACATTTTCTACCCCAAGACATACCTATACAAGGGTAGTCAGATATTTTTCACAAAAGCATGATAAAATAAGAAAGAGCAGTTCTTCATATGTTTGTGTACACTAAAACAAATCTTTCTCAGTCTTAACCCAACTCGTTTTCAAGTGCTGAATAACCCAAGTGAACAAGCAATAGCTAAAAGAGCAACGAAAAAAAGGTCAACTTGGCTTTAATTTCAGCTGGCAGCCTTTTTTTTTCCCCCAAACACCCCTATAAATTTTAACACTTCTACTTTTAATTTTATTAGCTACTCTGCTGGTTTTGCTCAAGTTATCTAGCTCAGACTGGCTGACCCAAATTAACAACAGTCCTTTTTCTTTATTCTCAGAATTGTACATTAAAGAAGTCTGAGAGCAGAGCAGAGCCCTCAGCTATTCTTGCTTCCAGTTACACTATTCTGAACTCTGATAAAGGCAGATGTGGCTGCACCTTAGCATGACCAGGACACATCCCAGTCCAGCAGTGCCCACAGGCTATGTGAGGTGCTGAACTGTAGTCTGGAATAGTCAAAACACAGGCAAATGGCCCCTTCTCCCACTTCTGCCAACAAGAGAGGGGTGTCTGGCAGAAGGACAGAGCAGACAGCTGGGAACAGCAAAGTTTCAAATCACTGCAGCTAAACTCCCAGGCTAATTGCTGACTATCCAGGGTGCCACACAGTCCTCACAAAAGCTCAAAAGTATGATATGTATTTTTTTTTCACTGATTAAATTGTCCTGTTCCCTCCAACTCACACTTTTTTTCATCAGGGAGAAATTAATTAAAAGATAGTTGAAATATACACATCTGCAGAAACCATACATTCAAAGAGAAGGCTCTGCTGTTTTAACTCAAGGTTTTAGGTAAAGGAAAGGATCATTACTAATGATGACTTCAATTAAATTTATACAGTATCTCTGGGGAAACTTCAAGCCATATGTTGAAATCCCTTTAATGTTAATGGGTATTACTTGTTCTCCTATCAAGGCTAAAGAAGATCCTTATGCCTCATACTTCTCTGGTGGAGGACAGAACGTACCACAAGTGTTGTGTGAGAGGGAACAAAAGGACAAAGAGATCACACTAGTTGCAATGATATATGATTTTCTGCTTTAGTTATTTAAAGGGATGCCATGCAACAAAGAGAAAAAGAGAGTTTGACAATCAATAGTCAATGTTTACATATGTTCCCAATCAGCAGAAAAGCTATTGTAAGTGAAAGAGAAACTATGCTGAAAATTCAAAGACAGTTAATTAAGTTCTTATCGTCTTTGAAGTAATTGTATGGGCTGCACACAATGGAAAGGCTCACCCAAAAGCTGATTGGATTCGTTTCAGCAGAGTTGTTCCAGGGGCAGAGCTGGCCCATGTTGTCAGGTGACTCACAGCCACAGTTTGAAGCAATGGACAGCATGTCCAAATACTCTGCATGAAGAGCAGTGAGAAAGGCTATGCCACAGGATTCATATTATCCAAGCTGAACCCTGCCTATTCTACAACAATTAAAGAAATAAAACAGCTAAATACATCTGCATTATTTTAGACCATAAACCCTAAGCACCACATACCCAGATTCTTTTCAATAACTGAACATCCTTCCTATTATTTATTTTCTTCATACTTGAAAACCAAAAAGGGCAGACCTGTTGTATTTTCCTAAATAAAACATCTTAGAAGCTGTCGAAGGACACTAAGAAAGAGTTATTCAATTTGCTTCTAAACAGTTTGTTTCTTTTCCCATGACAAAAAGACAGTTTCTCTTTCAAGTATTTCCACACACATTTCTGCTCTGGCCTTCATTCTTGGTCAGTTGCATCTCTTACAAATCCTTCGGGCTGCCTTCACTGACAAGTACCATTAAGTGATAGTACCATTAACCCACAGTCAAGGGCACTTACAAGACTTTTTCTAAATCAGACACGTTTGATCTTAAGCAGCACTTATCAGCTAACACGTCAGGAAGAATGTAATGCATATTTTAAACATGTTCCACAGCGAATAGTCTCCCTCAGCAAACACAGCCTAGAACGCTAGCTTTCCCTGAGTAGTATGGGCTACGCAATCAAAAGGGGAGAAAAAGACAGGAAAAAAGGAAATCAATAGGACAACAATACACTGTCAATATCAAACTATAAACAGTTTTCAAAAGGAGATGTGCAAAAAGAACGTCAAAAATTTATCAGTTTAGGTCATATCAAAATTAGCTCTTTCAGGGGATTTGAATAATGAATTCTCTTGACAGGAAGTGAAAATAATGTAGGTTCCTTTTGTGGCTTTGAAAATCTTTATCATCAAATATAAGACATATTCCATTATCATTCTTAAGGGCAAACTGACGTAATATTTGTCAGTCAGTAGACATATTTAATGTGTGAGTACATGTGTACATGTGTGTGTGTGAGATAAGAATTAGACTGCTAGTTTGTTTCCAAAATACATGTTATCTGATATGCTACTTCTTGCACACTTTATCAAAGTCTATCTGCATCCATCTTCAGGAGGACAAAACTTCCTGGGTTTTAGAAAATGCCTTTTCTTATCTCCAGTGCTACTCCTGATACCTATATCTGTGTTCAGTTCCTTCTCCCTCACTTGCAGGACTAGAAAAAAACCTAGACAATCTATGACAACTATTTGAAAGACGTGCTTGATGTCCTCATTACTTGCCTAGCTTTGTCACTGAGAAACTTCCTCCTCTGAAGACAAGGTGCCAGTGGCAGTAGGGAAATCTGAACTATGCCAACCTCCCCAAAATCCCAGACGAAGAAGCTGCTCCCTATCCCCCTTCTTACATGCTAATTGCCTTTCATTATCTCACAGCTGGGGATGAAGTTCACGCATGCAGGACAAGTAGCTATTGTTCTGGTCAGGAAGACATTATTTTATAAATAGCAGTGTAAAACTGCATGATGGCTTTGCATCAAAAAAGAGAGGTTTGGACTGAAAAATTCTTTCTGCCAGATGATTTATGGTTGCCTGAGCCTACTTAACCTGGCCATCTCATCTATATACACAATGACACGGTCTTTAAAAATAAGATGATTTTCTTCCTTTCCCCTCTTTTTTTCTTTCTCTCATGCATTCTGCATATGCATGGGACACAGAAGGGAGCTGAATTGTTTTCCCTGGTACCATGAATGTTCCTTTTTCTACCTTTGACTTTCTTGACTTTATAACTTTCAAGTACAAGGATGCAAAAGAGCAAACAGTCCAATGCACAACTTTACAATCACATCATATAAAAATGGTAAACTCTGTTTTGAAGTTCTATCTAATCAAATGTGAGTTTGATCTACCACTCTGATTGGAACACCTGAGTCTTCCAGAAGTAGTGTGTATTTTCTACCCAGGAATAACATAGTTGCTCAAGTGCCAACACTGTCATTTATCTTGAGTTTTTCTTCAGCTTTCCTGTTTTTTTCAAAGCCTATATATTATATATGTGCATATGGATAGAGAAATAATTTCTAATCTCCCTTCATTTAAGGTTAATGCAACTCTTCAGCCCCCTTACTTATGGTGTGCTCTCCATTTTACCCCTTCCTCACACCTCTCTCAGACTTAATCCATCTTTCTTGAACATACATAAGTTCCTCCTATTCTCCTTCCTGAAAGCAGTATTTATGTCATACAAAAAGGTATCCAAGGAATAGCTAAAGGATTAGAATATTATACCAACACTATATTGTCATTCCTTATACTACTGAGCAATGCTTTATGAACAGCTAAGGAACTTCCTTCAACTCCCAACAAGAAGCTGAAAGAATTATTCATCACAGATGAAAATTAAAAATTCTTGACAATATTTAGAAAGGAGAAAAGTAGCAGCCAATGTGCATATTGTCAAAAAGCTTTGTGTGGTTACCATGGATAGCTGAAAAATGGGAGTCAGTGGAGCGTCATGTCTCAAACTGCTACAGTTTCACAAAAATCTTTTTCATGCCATGTGTGATCATTACAGTGTGCCCTTAAAACTTACACAAAGAACACCTAGATTACCTGCTTTTTAGTTCTGTAACTTACATCAACACGTGGTACTAAATACCAAAATGGTAAATATGGTGTACCAGCACTGATTTCAAATAGAATTGCTGTTATAAACTCAGCCATCTCAAGAAAGAACAAATGGATGTTTTTTAATAGACTCTTCAATAATCATTAACAGGGAGAATGGATCCATTGCTGCACTAAATGAAAAATAACATGCTTGCTGAAATTGAAAGTATTCCTGGCTTTTTTCACAGAATGCTTTGGAATAAAGATTAGAATTAAGACTTTTGAGGTCCTAAAGGCATACAAAAGTTGAAGAGAACAGCCTAATGCATGCCAATGACTAAACAATGCAACTATTTCTCTGAAACATCCTTCAGCTACAAACACACTCTATTTCCAAAGGAGGATGAAATCTGGTTTTCTACATTCCCCTTTAAGATAAGTAGCAAAAAGTAAAGACATTATGAATTGACAACTTTCACTACTGGCTAGAGGCTACTACTGATTACTCAGAATCAGGTTCCATTCCACCAGAGCATCTTCATGTTAGGTGTATATAACTGTGCAACTCTGATCACTTCCACCTGCCGTGGAGAATGATGGATCAGCATTTATTCATTAGTCTGAACTTTCGTAACTGAACTGGACAAGGTCTTCCAGAAACCCTGCAATTTCACAAGAATTTAGTTCTTTCTGAACGTGGACTTTGGAGTACATTTGAAAAGATAGAATTCATGAGGCAGTGACTAATGAGTCATACTGGAGGACAGTGACAAACAGAGGACCACAGGGATCTGTCCCAGGATGTGTCACATTTAATTTCTTTATCAATGAGTCTTTAAAAGGATGGTGTTTTCCAGAGGGCCAGGCTTGTACAACTCTCTGTGCCTTTTGTTTTGACTGAAAGAGTAATTTCTGACAGATTATGGAGACAATCTGCTCGGTTTGGGAAGAAACATCACAACAATGACTGCACTGCAATTTATAGCTGAGGAGTTACAAATACCCTTTACCAAGACAGCACATCCAGCATGACTGTAACTATGCCAAGAAAGCTCTGCTTTGTATCAAAGCACAGGACCCATGTACCTGTGAAATTAACTCTCTTCTGTTGTAACGTTTATGCAACAGTTCCAGTGAGCCTCAGAGATTACACAATTTTGGAGTCCTAGCTGACATGATTATGTCAGTAGATGTATTTACTGAGATGCACAGACTCTTATATAGGAACAAAAAAAAGAGAAATGAGAGTGCAGTGTGGGGTAATCCACACAAGAAGACCTTCAAGAACACAAAAAGTTTGAGAATAAGTTGCCTAAACCAAAACATGCTCACTGAGATTCCAGTCCTGCAAGGTGTTGGACTCTTTGGAGAGCTGTCTTAAATTTCCTTGAGTTATGAGAGTCACATGGCCCAGCATCTTAAAGTATTAAACACATTCAGAACTCTTATCTCAGAAGAAATTATACCATTATCATTACATTTATTTTCCCTCAATAAGCACTCGAGAAGGTGTTCTGGAAAGGGGAATCTTGAATACTGACTGAGTTATCAGGCTGTAAAAGCTGTCCTAAGAACATGAACACAAAGCTGATCATTTACTGGTTTTGATATAAATAATAATCAGATTAAGCGCTGAAGTACATGAGGATAAAAACAACTTAATTGCAGGCTATCAAAATCATCACAGCCTTCCAAAGCTGCCTCCTGGATTGGAATACAGAAGTCAAAAGAATGAATAAATATAAGTGGGTTTAATCTTTGCTCAGTGCTTTAATCCAAACAGAAGCTCCATACTTATAGGGAATTAGCCTTGGTGATGAAGACTTACAGCAGCCAGGAAGCTTTTTCATATATGAGGAGGGATCAGTACAGCTGAAACTAATTATTTCATATGAGGATAATCATGCAGAAGTCAAAAATAGGGTAGATCAAAAAGGAAAAGCCAAAACTAAGGAATGCCACTGACATTTAAAGAAAACATCCCGTGTTTGTGATGCCCTCAGGACTAGCACACTTCACAGCTACTTGGGCTCATATGTCTTAAAATCAAAGTATAGAGGAGAAAAACACACTGACTTTATCACCTTTATGAGCAACATATATGCAGATTTCTATTTGAATGGACTCTACTCTGTAGGAACACATCATTCTATTAAAAAAAAAGTGGGAAATGTCATGTTTGCAATTCCTAAATAATACATAAAACAGGTGAATGCAGTAAAATGTCTCTTCAGTTTTTACAAGTCTTTTCATCTCTTCATTTCCCCTTGCTTGTCCATAATCTGGAAAACCTGTATTGAAGTGATGAGCTGAAGGAGCTGTCTTAAACTTCACTAGATGAACAGAAGGCAGCAAGCATCAATTGGAAATCAATCACATAATCCTCATCTGAAAGCTTTGTGTGGAAAATTGACTTTCTTCGATTAGTCAACTCATATCCCATCAGAGATGGTGTAGTGTTATCAATTAATTAATAATTAATAATTAAGCAGGAAGTCAAATACCTGTCAAGTCCAGAGAGGAGAAATTATTAATTAGATTAGATAATAATTGACTTAGCAGGAAAAAAAAGTGATTAATAGAATAACGAAGGAAGAGAAAGGAACTGAAATTATGAAAATTGAGGTGAGAAACAGTGGTAAAATAAGACTTATGGGGCCAGAAGAATACAGCAGAATTTTCAGGGTATCACTCCTAATTTCATAATTTCACTAATGTATTTGGTGCAAAAAGGAATAAGAGAGAAATGTGCCAAAGAGATGTGGTGACATGTTAGGGAAACTTTGCATTTGCAAAAAGATACCAAAAAGGCAAAAAGGAAGAACTGAATTACATTGAACACTAGAGAAGGAATAAACACAACAGGAAAACATGCAAGGTTATACAGTTATGAATTAATAAGAAATAATTATTCATTCAAAGCTGGTCAATCTTATATTTGGAACTACACAAGAAGGAAAAAGACCTGAATATAATATACAGCCACTGGAGGACTGTGAAACAGTGGCACTATTTGGATATGACAACAGACACATGTGGAATGTGTAAGAGAGGTATTTCCAAGAGAGGACTGGGGAAAAAATTAAGAGCTGCTCTACCGTGTCAGGGTCAATGCCACAGAATCATCCATGGTCAAACAACTAATCAGGTTCAGGGAAGGCAGAGTCTTTTTACCTTTAAGCTCTGAGCTGACAGGACAGCTTCCAAAAGCAGGAAGTAGGATTAAACAAAATGTCTTCAAATCAGATGCAGTCAGATTATATTATTGTTGGAGCAGCAGAAAACTGAATTCAGCGACTTGGAGATGCAAACCCTTCCTGTGTTCCTACCCACTCTGGCAACATCATCATATATTATTAATGTTCAATTATAAAAATCTACTAAAATAGGTGTGTCAACCTGTAGTAAAATATTCCAACACTTGCCACCATAGGGGCTTGTGTGGTTGGACACTGGATTGAAACACGGAGCTGCTGAGCTGAAGAAAGGGAGGAGACATTATCAGAACAGTGCTTTATATTCCTGTATATGTGCAGACATAAAAGGAATTGCATTTTACTGATTATCTGTCAAATGTACCTCCTGAGAGGCCCATCTGCCAAGCTATCTGCATGAGGATTCAAAACACTTAGTCACTATTTGCACAGACATTAATTCATACAACAAAATAAAACAACAGCTCTCTAATATGCATTGAATATTCTCTTGATTTCAACACACAAACAACATTGAACCCTCAAGGTTAGTTGGTAGAAATACAATGAATGTCTGATAGAGTCAGGAAGCCGGGGATCTTTTTTCAGTCTTCCTTGCAAGAAATTTGGAGGCAAATACACTTGAAAACAACATTTCTCTCTTCTCTGGGCTTGATATTAAGTACATTAGATCTACAGTGACAATGGATCCTTTTCAAGAGCCAGCTATTAATTGAAAAATATAGTGTTTCCAAATTATTTTAGGGAAAATATTATTCATCAGATTTTTTCTTTCCAAAAAGCTGCTGTTTGATTACAAATGTGAATATCCTTGTAATTCCCTTAAAGTTCCCCAGCGCCTGGAACTCCATTTTGAATCTCCAGAAGAGTCTAGCTGGAGAACTAATGGCAGAACAACACAGGGCATTCTGTGCCTAAGTGAACAAATTAACCCAACTTAATTGATTTGCATTCACATATAGAGGTCAGCCTCTACCTCAGCTGAAGCTTTAACTTCAGAGTGTAAAACTCTGTCACTAATTAAATATTAGGCCAGTGACCTAGACCACAGTTCTGGCTCCCCAGGTTGATGAAGACTTAAGATTCATAATCTGAGACACACCATCCAAATAGAGAATGTTGTAATACAAAAAGCAAGTCTAAAAGTCTGACTGTCTGTGTGGAGAGTTATTTGTAGACCATCAGGAAGTGACTGGTGGACAGAAAATCCTAGTGGATTTGGAACATACATCTTAGAAGGATGCTAGCAAAACTCAACTTGGGTCACCAGCATAAGGAACTAGTTTAGTAAGCGAAAAGACATTCCTTTTTGCCATGTAGGTCTCCTGGTTTAAGAAGAAAGGCCATAAATTAATTGTGGAAGAAAAACTGTAATTTAAGTTTAAATACAAAATCTCAAAGTTTTATGAGTGAGGGTTTTTTATCTTTTATTTTAGGTTTGTAAAACTTCTATCAGGAGATAAATTTAGGTAACAAATTAATTTATTAAAAATATTGTCCTTATCTGAATAGCCCTTTTTACTGTGCCTAATCTTGCAACACTTCAAGGTTTGTTAGTTCAGTTCTAAGCAAGACCTTTTGAAAGTTTTTCATGATGAGTCCCTGCAGGACTGAGAAAGGAATATGTTTGAGTCTGGTCTTTTTTAACTCAGTTTCCTTCTGGGGGCAGTTATGGAATTTTTGGATCTGGCCTGGGATTCTTCTCAAGCGAAATCTGGTGGGCTACATAACTACTGGAGATTTTAAATGCCTTCACTCTAAACAGGACCCTCAGCACTGCAAACTCTCTGTCTCACATGAAAGCAGACTATTTCCCGAATTTACCAGTCTCTCAAAACATTTCTATGTGATTTAAATTACTAAGAAAACAATGATACCACAATTAGAGACTAATATCAGTCAAATTCAATACTGTGAGAAATTTACTTCAGTAGACACAACACAAAAAGATTTTACAGTCAGCTGCGGGGTTTTTTGTTGCACTGCTCACCTGAAAATTCTAATTTTTTTCCAAACTCAAAACACTACAATGCATGCTCTGAGTCTTCTCATTTCCATTTTCCATTCTGAATGTCCTTATATTTATTAGATAGAAAATTAATGATGAGTGAATAGGAAGACTACAAATCCATGAATAGAGCAGAGAAAGTGAATAGAGAATAACCTTTCTTTCTTCAGCATAAGACACAGAGCACTCAAGGATAAGGAAATAAATGGAAATATGATTTAATCACCCATCACCCACACTCCATAGTGAAACTCATTGCCAAAGAGCTTTGTGGAAAATGCATATTGACTATTAAACACTATTTAAAAAGGTAAGACAACTTTATGAATAGCAGGTCTGCTTGTAGCTATCCAAAAGAACTTTTGGCCATCCAAAAGATGGCGTGCCTGCCATCTCCCCCTGCTTGCCAGAAGAGTCAGGCCAAAGCAAAGCCACACTTGTCTTGCTTCTCATTTATTCTCCTAAGCATCCACTGCTCACCACATCCAGCTACAAGTTTTTAAGAGATGTGCATGCACAATTTGCTAGTTTTCTCTTTATAAAATAGACACTAAGGTAAATGTTAAAAATTGAGATGTCAGAATTGATTTTCATGCCTTGGAATAACTAGTTTTCAGGAATCAGAAACTAATTCAATAAAAATTTAGAAAACATTTTTACTGGCAGGAAATCACTTGTCCAAGAACTACTTTAGGGAGACAATCCTCATGTCCAACTACTTTTACATTAAAAACAAATGTCTGGTATTGAAAGCACTTCATTACACAGCTCACGCACCTTATCTAGAGATAATTTCTAACAGATTCCCAACTTGCTCAGCAAAAATAAGTTCCCAGGCACTCACTTGCTTACCACAAGAGGAATTTCATCAGTGAACCAAAATAAATTTAAACAAAATGCATTTCTCTATCACTTGACACCCCAACCAGCTAATAAGAGACTTTGATGAAGTTTAATCAGGACTGTTTACAATGTCTCGTATCTCTCTTCCCATGTATGCAAAATGCATAGTGTCTCTTTTTTAAAGGAAAAAAACAGGCTGTGCCGTGCCATGCCATAGAACAAACCAGTTCTCTTAAGAACTGGACTCAATGATCCTTGTGGGTGCCTTCTAACTCAGAATATCCTCTGTGTGTGATTTGGTGTGAAACTGACAGCCTAGAGGTCCCTCTGAATGTTTAACTGAACTAGAAACAGTTACCTCATCAAAAAAAGTCCGAACTTGTCAGCATACCCCAAATACATTTAGGACATGATATCTATAAGCCTCACCAAAACAAGTGTGGAATTGTGGCATTATTAAGGAAGCAAAGGATACCATCTGCAAAAACCACAGCCAGAAGCTAGAGAAACGAATGATGAACAAGAAGAGATACTGCCCACAAGGAAGAATCAGAAAGTTTTGGTCTCTAGGCCACAGACTACTGAAAAAAAGCAGATATGCTTTAGAAAGTTAATTCCAAGAGGGGCAACCCTGTCTAAGGATTTCCACCTACAAGAAAGTGCCAAATTTTGATTGAGTAGTCAGAGAATCCAATGAATAATGCACTTGATGTTGCCAGTTTTTCAAAATTCCCCTTCTATTAGTGGCTTCTATTGATGTTGCTATGTAGTATCTGGTTCTTGCCATCTCCATCTGTGAGGACTCCCCCTGCAGAATTCACATCCATGGATTTGGTGGCTGAAGGGTGCGCCTGCTCCGCACAGCGAAGTGATCCCCTAGTCCCAGAGCAGTCTCCAAGAGCCTGGCACGTCTGGGAGGGCTAGGGAAGCACAATGGAATCTTTTCCCAGACTCCAGAAAGAGCTGTCCCAGAAACCCTGAGCTATAGCATCACCCATGCTGCAAACCCTGCCTCTCAGCAGAAAGCACAAGCTCAAATACAGCACAAGGCTGAGAGAGCTGCAGTGTCCAGCTGCCCTGCTGCTGGTGACATCTACACTGCACACTACTCCAAGCTGTCCAATGCAAATGGTCATGTTTGGATTGCAGAGATGTTTGGTTTCCCCTTTTTCCCCTCACAGCAGCTCACAAAAGCCACTGAACTATGAGGTAGTCAGTAAAAGAAGCTGCAGAGCAAAAACGAAGAGGCAAAGCAAAGAAAGAGATGTATCTAAAAAAAAAAAAAAATTATGTGAGAAAGCCTCCTCCACCTCCATGTCAATTTTAATGAAATGCAGGTTGGTATAGTTATCACATAAAATCATAAACAGAGACAAATTATGTATAAACAGTACAACTAAAGGTTGATTGAAGTGTTAAAGATCAGGACTGGTAACACGTAATTAGTCATGATTGAATCTCTGAAGATTAACTGTTGGTGCGCAGAGTCTCAGAGGAATGGACTGTAATTTTGTAGTTTATTGGTATTTATGTCACTAGACAGTCCCTTGAATTTCAATTGTCACTTTTTTTACCAGTAGCTAGTCTCTGAAATAACACAGTTCATCTCAAGCATTGTGTTTGGCCTAAACTCACAAAGTAGTGGCCCCCTTTCAGGAAATGAAACCAATAGCTCAATTAAAAATTTATCACCTAGGGTCTTCAAAATGTATCTAGTATCTAATTATGCATAAATAACCATTTATAAACATTAATAACTGATAATTATGTGATAAAAAAGCAGTTCTAGGTAAGCTTTTAGCATCTGTAATGTTATGGAACTTCCCTTAGTTAAACAACAATATGTACTGGTTTTCCTTAGTAAAGTTGTTGTAGTCTTCTGTGTTACTGCATTAGCTAACCAAGTAAAGAAAAAAAAAAAGGATTCTTTTCAAAACAGATTTCTTTTCAAATCTCTGGGATTTTAATTTGTTTAATAAATATAGCTTTAGCATTCTTTCTATCTTTACTTCTGAAGCATAATTTCAGTCCCTGAAAAAATTTGTGAAATATTTGTAGTCAAAACAAGGAAAAGCAACATTTAAAATAGAAAAGAGAAATTGACTTAAGGCAATGATTTTACATAGCAACTCATTATTTAGAGCACTGCATTTTTTTTTCATTCCCAGTGTAAAACATATAGTTTGTAAAAAATCAGGTGGTTTAGGCATCAAAAGTGATATTTCCAAAAACTATAGAAAAAAAAATTACTTTGTATTACTAGTCTATAATGACAGTCATAATAAAAACTGAACATAAGCAAAGAATGGAAGTTCTTATAGGGAAAGATAAATGTACACATGCATCAGACATCAATAGAGGATTTCTGACAATCAGGTAATATTTCCTTCTGAGCATAAAAAATATTTTCCTGAAAAACCATTCTTCTATCTCAATTTTTCCATCATCCTTTTATTTTAAAGCTTTCAGTGCAAGCTGCTAAAGAGGCTATTTATCTTAAAACATTACTGTATATGCTCTTTTTTGTTATGTGACCAGATTTTTCAAAAACAATCCACCACCAAAAAAAAAGCTACACTACAAACATTCAACATACATTAACAGTCACTATCATAGAGGAATAGGTGTATTCTCTGTCAGAAGCACTGAGAGAAGATGGGATTTCAGATTTACACATCTGAAAAGTCACAAGGTGTTCTGATTGTAGATCATGGAAGGAAGGGGCCAATGCATGTAACTAGACTAGATAAACTTATTAGTTGATTTTTTTTTCTGGCACACCTATGAATACTGAAGTATTTTTTTAGCATCCACAAAGACAGAAATGTTCCACTTTTTGATGCATTCATAGTAAGGTAACTGCAGAATTTGATTTGTAGTTTAAAAAAAACAGTCTTAGCAACCCCAATTAATAAAATATACATTTCACAAAAAAACATTACCTTAGATTCTGCAGAAGAGAAATGACATGTGGCAGAAATCCATATTTCCATTAGCAAGGAAGATCGGCTTCCGCCACTGGTCTCATGAGACTCCAGTTGGACCCACAGAACTTCCTCACCTGAAGAAGGGTCTTACAGCTCTGAAGTTTAATACAGGACATTTAACAACTGAAGAGATTTTCATTTTTCATCTCAAATATTCAATTATAGAACTTCTTTTTCTGCAAGTGTCCTATTGGTACTTTTTATTTTAAGAGAATTTCCTTTCCTCTTTTTTGTATTCAGTGCAAACACGAGGAAGAAATTATTAAAACCAGCTAAGAACAGCACCAGAAATGCCTGTTTTCCTTTCAAACAGAAGGAACGTTAACAATTTAAATTGCATTTTTTTCTGCTAAAACTGTGTCTATGGCTCAAATTCAAAGTGTGGATTTAAGCTACATTGAAAGGAATGCAGGAACAGCCATATTCACAGCTTGCTTCCTGGCACATCCACCCTCCAGCTCTTCCAGATGCCATCTGACAGCTGACAAGCAGTCTTCATGTGGGAGCTCTTCATGGTCTACATGGGCTCTCAGGATCACACTTGAGGCTTCACTGATGGCAAGAAACATAAATCTGATCCCAAGCAGTGCCTGGGAAAGGCAGGACATGCTTGCTGGTCCCTCAAAACAGTGTTTTGAAGTGTCATGCCCACACAGATCAAAACTCAGTTCTTCTCGTAGTTACTCTCAGAAAATAACCCCTCAAGGATCTTTTGTCCTCTTCATCACTGCCCTCTTTACACAGTCTTCTCCAGCATACTACTCCTCCTTACACCAGGATTCCTTTTTCAAGTAACTGCAAGAATCTGAGGAGCTCTCAGTGCTGCTTCATGTCTGTAGCCACTTCTTCTAAATGACTCCATTCACTTATGTCCATAATTTAGTGAGATTGTTAAACCCATTTCATAGTAAATTTGTATATTTAGGAAATTGTATTTTGTATGGTCCAAAGGCCAACAAAAAAAGCAATGGTATGTTTATGTCCCAGCAGCCTGCCACTTTTTTATGCTATCTTACATGTGCATAAAACCACTTAAAGATCCATATTCAAGGTTGCTGGAGAGAATACTCTCTCCTTTTTTTGTTGTTTGACATTTCCTGAGTCTCTGAAATAAGCAGTTGTTCACTGAATCTTCGGACGGGTTTTTTGCTGTTCACTGCTGCTCACTGTTCATGTAAATGTCTTTCCAACATATTGTCCATCCTTATTTTTTATCTGCTTCAGACTGCTAGGCTTCTGCTATGTCTATAAAAAAACAAAGAGAGAGATAAAGTCAATGGTTTTTGTCAGTACACATGGCATCTCAGAAAATGAATTGCAGCACTGCACGTTATTAGATGTGCAGGTAATGATGTATTCCCCCTGCCAAACTCTTCACAGATAATAAAAATTACATGCTTATTGCAGACACACTAATGATGTGCAGTTATGGACAAAAAAAAATTGAATGCCTTCCTGAGGTGTAGATTAGTCTGTATTGAATGCTGCCTTTGGCAAGGCATTTGGGAATTTTATTTTAATTTTCTTAACAGCAAATTAGAAATATATTTGAAAACCATTAAATTTGAAATACAGCCAGTGAAGCTGATGAATTAAATTGATAGTGGAGTTTCTCCACCATCTATTCCTGACTGAAAGGAAGGAAATTATTTCTTTGGCTTGCACAATGTGATTTCAGTGTTTCATAAAACAAGGGTATCTGGAGATGACAGACAAGACCAGGACTGTGCCAGCAGTTGCAGAAACAGTTCCTTTTCAACAGCTCAATAAAAAGTGACTTTGTATATACTCTTTTCTTTACCAATAATAGCAAAGGAACATCCAGGGGGATAAAAGCCTTGGTCCTACATCAGGATAGGCCTCTGACAAGCTGAAATTTCCAAATAAGCCCTAAGAATTGTAGGCACACAGGTTGTCACAGGTCATGAGTGAGCCCCTGCCTGGCTTCAACATTGCAGAGAACATTCTATCACAGTGCTCCAGACAGCCCGCTTCCTGCAAAAGTTTAGGTTTCCAGGCTTACATTTTGTTACATCAGATTCGTTCAGCTAACAAAAGACATGTGTTTATAATTGGTTTGGCCTAGAACTGGTACGTGGCATGGCACTGACAAAAGTAAATCTGTTACAATCTGCAGAAAAATCTTTTTCAAGCCACAAAAAAAGTTCAGAAAACAGATCAAACTACTGGGTACTCCCCTACCTTTTAAAAAGAAGGAACTGTGCTGTTCATCTCAAAAATACACAGCTTAATTGGGAGAAAAAATGCCATGGACCTCCAATTCAAGAGAAGGTCCTCTGAGAATGGACTTATTAGTAACTGTAGCTAAAAGTACCAGAAAATAAAAGGAGAAGCACCATTAGTCCAAATCACCTTCTATCTGCTGCTGGAAGGTCTGTAACTCATGTGAGACGAGGGAAAGGCTCTCACAAATTCCTCCAGGAGTGGTTTTGGCTCTTTCCCTGTGTCTGGCAGTGGCAGGGAGCCCTGCCCATGCCCAAGACCTGTGTCCCAAGCCCTGTACAGCAGGCAGACAAGGGCAGTCTGAGGCATTCCCAAACTCTGGCACTTCTGTACAACCACTCACTCTCCATGGTTTGTTTTTTTTTTCTGGAAAAAGCTCTTCAACAAATGATTCAGGAGCCAGCACGTCAAATCCCACACACAGGGCAGTAAACCTCCAGCCAGGTAAGGAGGGACAGCAGGTGGAGAAGGAAAGAAGAGGTGACAGTGCCTAAGTTTCAGCTTCATCTGGAGATGTGTAAATCTGTATAAGTAAAAGTGTGTAAGTAGCTCTGGGGCTCAGAGGGACAGCGTGCTACCTTGGAAGATCTTGTTCAGAAGCACAGCAGACACTGAACTAAGACACCTTCTCCATATGACCTGGCTAGATGCCAGCCTACAGTATTTAAGCTGCACCAGGCTGGAGCCATGGGGATTTTTGCCCCTGAATTTGAGTCCCCAGAAGTTCCCATTCTGTAGTCAGAGGTGCAGAGAGAGCTCAGAACCGTTTGCACTGCTGGCCCCAGTTCATCCTCTGTTACGTGAACTCTCCTCTAGAACGCAAAGATCAGCTGTAGAAAACCAGGTGTAGCTGCAGCAGTGTGAAGCGAGACCTTGCTTCCATTTTATGTTTTCAATAGAGCTGCTACCAGTAGCAACATTCTGCGGGAGCAGTCAGCAGAGAACAACATTCCTCCTTGTGCTCACACACTCAGTTTCAAGAAAAAGAAACATCTGTTGCTCCTGTCTTTGTCTAGTGAGTTTATGAAGGCTCATTATTTTATTCTTTCTCTTACTACAACTTCCCTCTCTCCTATTGCTGGCAATGCCTATAAGGCAGATCAGTCATTCTGGGCAGAAAGATTTCATTTTCAATTCCCATTTTCATACTCATTTAAAAAAGCAACAAAACCCTTAAAGATACATTCATTGTTAATTATAATTATTCTATAAACAGATTGTCATTTTGCACATGTCACTTAGATTGAAAGAAAAAATAACGGAAAAGTATTATGTAGTCAATAAAGAAAAATATACTTCAGGCTAAATTACTGCAAACTGCTTTCATCTAATGGAAGAGTATTAAAGGAACTAGCAGCCCACAATCCAGTCAATTTCCTAGCACAAATTAAACTTGGATACAATGAAGTTCTCCTAGGGGAGAGCACAATCACTGTTTTCTAAGATGCTCTTTCACCTAACCTGCTCTGAACTTCTTTGTTGCTTTGAACTTTCTTCTTTACAGGACTCGGGCATAAGGAGAATCATCCATTCCATGGAAGGGGCAATGGCATGATTATACTACAAGCACTTACAAAAATACAAGGGAAAACATGTTAAAAATAAAAACAAAGAACAACTTCTGTATTTATTACTTTGGTATGTTCAAACTGTAGCCAGAACTAACTTTTGTTAGTCGACTGTATCTCTGCAAACCTCCCCAGGGCTAAATACAAAAAATGCGCTACAAAAATATCAATGTAGCAGCATTGTAACAACAGAAGTTAATATTAAAATATATCTCAACAAAGCTGGTTTGGATAAATATTTTTCATGTCTTTTTCTGTTGGTACCTAAGAGAAAATTGTTCAAGCCTATCCAGGCAAAGAAATCTTACATACAAGGTACTCATAGAAAGTTACACTAAGAAATCATGTATTAAGACACTATTAGCTAATAATTTGGTCCAGTTTTGGTTTTTAGGCATCTGAGTTGCCCACCTTCACCTTGAATTTAATGATCTACCTATACAGCACTATTGTTTGGTCAGATATCCTTTCCTCCCAGCCTTCTCTGCTTACATGCAACATAAGGTAATACCTGTAACAGAAAGGTACTAATGAGAATAAATATTAACTTGATTCTCTTTAAACCTGGAAGAGAATATAACAAGAGAGATTTGCAGCATGACCTTGCAAATTAAGGTATCAGACACGAATGGGGATCAAAATACTGACAATGGAGGAGCTGCATTTTACAAAGCTCTTTAAAGACCTTTAGAGTTAAGCAAGTCCAGACATATAGTTCTGGTTTCCACAGAATTTTGAGCCAAGATGAGCAAGGCCACAAGTTCCTACATTTGCCACAGATTTATGGACTACTGAGAAAGTCGGTGCTAAAAAGGATTAATCCCTCATTTACATATTCTACTAGTAAAGTGGCAAGGTCTTATGGAACAAACACAACAGCTGCAAATTACGTAATTATGTATCTGTATGCAAATTTGCAGACATCTCCTAAATGTTGGAATACTATTTGCAATGCTAATTAAGTGCTTTTTATTACCTCTGCATAATTCCTACATGTGATTCTGTGCCAGATGTCACTGTCACTTGGAAAGCCTTTATTGTCAGGTTAGCTGAGGCAGCAAGCATTAACACTGTTCATAAAAATCCTATTTTTAATTAAATTTCCTGCAGTGTCTCAATAATTGCTCAATGTCTTCCTGTCCAAATCAGGTTGTTGATTTCTTTTTACAAATTGGACATCTGAATCATAACTTCCAATGCATGGAAGTCTTCCTTCTCCACCTCAGCAATATTAAATATATTAAAAAGGAAAGAAAGACAGCAAAAGTAACATTTTCAGATGCCAATATCAGTTCCTTATGGAAGTTTATGCAGCGAATGTAAAGAGAAACACAAATAGGGGTTACTGATTTTGAAAAATTTTAAACTGTCTCTGTGAAGAAAGAAGTTGTATGGAGATTGCAATCAACTAGTGGTATCAGTGAATCACTCCTTCACATTGCAACTCTCATATTCAGAGTAAGTTGCAAGCCAAGACCATATTTCCTCCTTAAGCCATTCTTATGAAAGGCCTGATTTGAACAATGTCTTCCACATAAACGTCTTGATTTTAGGCCAAATGTCTGAGCAAGGATGCCAAGGAAAAAACAATGGTGAGAAGAAACAAGCAAGAAAATTAACTATTTCTTCCTCTGAAACAAGCAATTTGTTACTTTTAGTAGGCCAGGATCCAATGGAGTGTAACTGGAGCAATAAAACAAGCACTTCACTTCTAATGTCTTGTTAAAACAAGCCTTGTAAAAACTTTATGATACCCTTGATTTAGACCACTGTCCTACAACAGTTTAAGCCATGAAGTAATGACAGACCTCTCCCAGAGAGTTATGGGATTGCAAGCATTTTAAAGATTTAGCTGGCCAACCTTTTCTGACTGAACCACTCTGTTGTTTGCAGAAGCATGATACTCTTTTGTGTGTTATCCCATCCTGGCCAGGCTTCTCAACACACTCACCAAAGACCTTGGCATTGAGTGAGTAGTAAAGGACTCTACAAAAGGAATTTTACCCACAACTGAGAGTGAAACATTAAATCAGACTTCTCCAGAAAACAAGTAAATATTACTATAGGCTAGCCATAAAGCTGAATCTTCCAAAATGTCTCACTATTTGGAGTTTACTACTAAAAAAGTTGCGGATGAAAGCACTTTTTTACAAGGTATATAAAATTATACTGGTACAAACTAGTCATCATACCTACCTGACTCAGCTCAGAATAAATCTGAGACTAAGGTGGATTAAACTCTGGCCTTTTTTTCCATCTTCCATTTTATGGTATTTTCCATCAAAATTATTACCTTTGAGATGTAGGACTATTAGTGTCAAATCAGAAAGGCTGATGAGGTGAGATTCAACTGTAGATTATATCATTCAATTGTACTTCACTTGGAGGTTGGCTTGAGGCCTGTGTAACCAAAGCAGGAGAAAGATGCAGGAAATCTTTTTCCTTTTTTTTTAAGGAGCTGATAGGAAAAAGAATCTGCAATAAACTCTGCTAGATCAAAAGTTGTCATAAATTAGGGCTGGCTAGCTTGATCTAACAAGCTATCTATTGAGAACATTAAGGAAATCAGCATTACTTTAATCTGACTGAGGACAGTTTTATGGACAAGCCTTATCCAACAATTCTCCATTGCCAATTGGCCAGGAGCTTGGTGTCTGAACTGAAAAAGAGAAGGAACATCCTAGAATTTATACCATATCTGTATCAGTTTTCCATAGGATTGGTCCTTTAGAAGAATTCATGTATATTTTGCTTGCATTTTGGAACTTCATCCTCATTCCATGGATTTAATGTGAAGATTAAAATACTCATAAGGTTCCTGTGGATACCACTGCCACCTGTGCTTTTATTTTTTCCTGCTTCTTTGTCAGCCAAGCTTCCCTCCAAAATATTCTGGAAAGCTGGGTTCTGTACTGGCTAGAGTATATACAGAACATATAGAACCATTAAGGTTGGAAAATACCTCCTAGATCACAGAGTCCAGCCTTTGACCAAATATGAATCACAGTTCAATACCAGTCTATTCACTAATTCACTGCTTGGTATTTACAATTAACCAAGAGGCAGGCACTGCTTCCACTCCTCTAGGCTCCCCAGAGGACAGGTCAAAATTATTACTCCAGAATGTTTCAAATTCTGAAGAACAAAGTAGAAGAAGCTAGAAAGGGTCACTGGGATACCACTTCTACTTCTACTGCTACTAAACATTATTAGTTATTATTATTAACATTATTAGAGCACTAGGTTAAAAAGTGGCACGAAACTCTAAAACAATGAATAAATTGTGGGAGTTTGACATTAATCTGAGTTCTAAAAATGTTTGTGTAACAGTGGCATAATTATATTTCAGAAAGATGAAATGTGTAAATACCAAATGCAAACAACAGAATGGTACACTCGTGTTCTTGAAATTGGAGACGTTAACTTTTTTCAAATCTTCCTTCAGTCTGTTATTTCTCATCTTATTTAACTGCCTGGTTACTAAGTCTAACTAGCAATGATTTGAGCTCCTTTAATCAGATGAAAATCATACAAAGAAAAATGAAAGGTACTTGACACAACTTTTTAAACTGTTCACAGTCTCTTCCTTTCTCTATTTTTTTTTTCTTGACACTCTTATTCATTTTATAATTTCTAGATTGCCATATCACAGATTTAGCATTTCAATCTGGACTTTTCCAACTGCAAATTCAGTCTCTCTATGGATTTTCATTACAGATATGCTGCTACTGGTTTATATTAAGATGGTCAGCACCTCAGCAGCTCCACCAAAAGCAGTTCCTCCTTCACTCTTTTCCAGTAACTGTGTGCATTACAGTCACTTTCAAACAAGTGCACATACAGCACATACAAATGAAATATCAAACTACACCATTAGTAATAATAAACTATTGCAATTACAGTACCAACCTAAGTTTGCAAAGCTGGGTTTAAATGACAGCTACTAGTCTTCTGCATCCCAGAAAATCAAGTTACATATTTGAAAGTAGCCAAAGTCCAGAATCTGGATTTAACTATCTAGATTTAGGAAACCAACCTTAAGCCACTGCTCCAAATGTTAATCATCCCCTGACCTTGATTCACTCAGTTCAGTCCCATAAATTCTACCCCCCTCTCTGCTGTATAACCCACTGTGATGCAGATAACATTGATACAACACTTGTCACTGTCATCCATGTATTCACTGTCTAAGGAAGGGCTTCAAGTCACTGGTGTTTTCATCTTGCCAGAAATGTCATAGAGATTTCTGTACATGAACTGACTTTTCCATCCATTTCCTTCTGAAAAGTGAGGAACCACTCAACCAAAGTTACCAACATTTCTTATACAGCACCTTTGTTTTTGTTATACAGTTTTGTTTTCTATAAAAGCAGCTATGCTGAACTTTTGCAGTGAGTCTAAATAACTTAGGCTCCCATTCCTTGAGGTATGTGAATAACTATTTGGGGGAGTTTTCTGGTTGACTCCATAAAATAAAACAAACCACTTCGAAACATTTGTAAAAATTAAAACGAAGATAGTGGATTGTATTATCTATCCATTGTGGTATAAAAAAATAAATGCATATGAATTCAAATTAAGCTGCATTCTGAAACCAAAGTAGACATGTCTCATTTTGACAAAACTGAACTGAAATACATAGGTTTTCCCAGTTCTTTTACTGAGGAAAAAAAAAAATTCAAGGGTCAATCTACAAAGTTTTAATAAAGTTTGTTTCCTGAAAAACTTCACTTGGATTCCCATAAGTTCTATTACAAATTAGAGAAGTTCATTTCTTTTTACCACTTCTAAAAATGTCATCTGAAGTTGCTATAGGTGTGAAAAAGATAATAAATATCACCAAAGCAATCTTGAGTAGTAGGGAAATTCAGAGTACCAAGATCTAAAGAACAAATTAATCTTGGCTACTGCTCAGCTGCTTCCCAGCAAGCTGGCTGCAGGAATTCTTTGCTGCTTTGAGATCACAGTGTTCTATTTATTTCTTTTCAGCAAGAAAAGTTCCCATTTAGTGACATTCCTGAAAGTACATCCAAGAAAACTCAAGAATTATTAATAGTTAAGCTTCATACAATTATGTGATAAAGCAAAGGTCACTCAAACTTCTAGGATTAGGACAAGTCAGCTGATAATATTTTGAGACTAGTTTTTTCCTGCAGCGATATTTCTGGACTTCAACCAAAAAGAGAAAAATTTATTTTTTTTACATTTCAAGAAAGATTTGCATGTCCAGTATACTGGTCATGCCTAACAGTTTAGAAGCAGCACTGCAGAGGAAGGAAACTAGAATGGTAACTGAAGACTCAGAAACCTGACAGCCATGCTAACCAGAAGACATGAACAGATCTAACTTGTTTTCTATAAACATTAAAAATAAAAATATGATACAGGTGACACAAATATGGGTGAGGTTTAAGAGCAGCTGACAGGATGAACCTGAATTATAACGCTCCAGAAAGAAAGGTACTCTTGTAACATACCCATTTATTTCTTTGCCAAAGGGAATCCTAAATGGAAGTGCAAAGATTGTTTGGATTAGCACAGAATATTTTAAGGTGGACTTCTGCAGTTCTGTAAATTCAGGTAATCTTGCCCCAAAGACTTTCACAATAAAAACACCCGAAGTAAGCTCATCGTGGCATCATATTTGTGATGAAATACAGCATACAGTATGAAGCCTAAAGATACAATTTTAATTTTCCAGCAAAGCCTGCAAAGTTGTGAATTGATAAAGGGAAGTTTAAGAGGAATTTGGATATGAACAAAGCTTTTTGAAATTTATCAAACAGAGGCACCACTTGGCCACTTCTACCTACCACAAAAGGTTGATAAGGTTAGGAACATAGATGTATTCATATGAAAGTCACCTAAGGCCAGGGAGAGCCCTGGGATTTTTTTCAACTGTAAGACATGAAAAAAAAGCCCCAGTATATGACTAAAAGTGAAAGGTACTCCCCAGCTGTTTTTTAAAAGCTTCCAGAAATAAAGCTCAGACTCAGCCAGTGTTAAAAGGGTCAGAATTTCCATGCCAAGCAGTGATACCAAGGGGACTGAAGAAGAGAGACGTAGTTCTAATGTACTAATAACGACTTGTCTCCTCAGATTTTTATAAAATGTCATGCACTAAGTTCTTCAGCCTTTCTGCCCCAATACTCACAGGAGTACTCTGCTGTGAGCAGGACAACTGGTATACCAGAAGCATGAGTAACACCAGCACAAATGAACTCCAGGAGAATATATTTGCCAGCCATCTAGCCTTTCTCCAGATATATTTCCAGCTGCACGGTACCTGAAGCTATGGAACTGTCAGCCTTGTGCTTCAAGGCTTTGAAAAAAAAACATATATATACAGTTTTGGAAAAAAATGACATATACTTCCAATTTTATTGTAAGGAAGTTATTTTCATTGTTTCATAAATCTGGTGCATGGCCCAGTCTTTCTGTAAGTCTGACAGACAGCGCAGCTTCATACTTCATGCCTCCTCTTCTTTGCATATTCTGCTGTACAGAGACCTGAAGTCTGTCAGCAGTTTTCTGAATATGTCATGGCAATTTTAAGCTACTTCTGTTCAAATAGAAGAACTAAGATGAAAGGCATATTCAGAAATAATTTATCTTCAAGCTGGAAATACTGTTCAAATAATTCCTTAACTATTCTTGCACTTCATTCATACTGTAAAGCAATTTTCTTCAGTTTGTTACAGAGTCTACGATACAGGAATAGGCTTTCAATTTATGCTTCTAATGGTTTCCAAGGAGATCTAACCTGCTATTCTTACAGTCCAAGGTCATATAGTTCTGGTCTGAAAGTCCTTTTATTCATTAATTAGTTATTATGTTGAAGTCAAATCCATTATGGGAACTAGACAGAGATGATTCTGTTGTGCCTTGCACCTTTTTTTTAGCTTGTTTTGTTCTTGAGAGAAGAAACCACTTTTGAACCATCTCTCTGTGTCAGTAAGAATTTCAGGCAGTCAAAATAAAATCTGGGCTTTTTCAAATGCAGCTACCCCTATGCTTACTGAGTGCTGACACAACTTTACAATAATTATAATAGAAAACAAAAAACGTAGAATACGAACAGGTCAATTATGTCCCTCTCTGCAGTAGAGGTGTTACACTTGTTACACATGTGTCCTGAAGGGAGTCAGAGAGAACTTGCTGGTAAACCTGAGCCTCCTCCTACACATGTGACACATGTGACACGTGTAGTTCATCCAACTACAAACAGTCATCACCACTTCATGCACGGACTAAAAATCACCTTCGGCTTTTCTTTCTCCAACAAAATAGCATACCACTAACAAGAATCAAAGTCAGGAGGACCCCAAAGGTTATGATGGCAAGGTGATGTTCTTCTGGTCGTCAAGATTTACCTTAATAAGATTGACAGTGTCTCTGGCTTCACCTGTACTAGTTCCAGCCCTGCACACAGATTCTGACGCAGAGAAAAATTAAGTGACAGAAGGTCACTGTGCCCATTTCCATTCCATCTGAATGAACCCTTGGGGGTTCAGACATGGTAGGAAGTAGGATTCTTGAGAATCCTGAAAATGTTAAACCTCTCCCCAGACATTGCAACTGAACTCTCTCAAATTTCCAAAAGCTGCTCTGTGTCTTGATATAATTAGAGGAATCTTGGTATCCTTGCTTCCTACAGCTGTTCCTTACAACTGCAAGTAACCCATCAGAAAATTCAGGTCCCTGGTAGGAAGAGAAGACTGACAGATGGCGAATAAATTCAAGGCTAGTTTATTTTTATAACTGGAAAATAACTTTCAGACATCCTGGTGGTCTACAGATTGTTTCCAGGTCTTTTCTATTTTTATGAAAGATAAAATATGACTTGGATTCATGATCAGGCAATTTAATTTTAGCCAAATTGCAGACAAAAGTAAATTCCAGCTCTTATTCTAAACTTTAACCTTCTGAGCCACTGAGACATTTATCTTATGTAAAAATTATTGCAATAATAATAATATTTTATGGTTTACAACTGATTTACCAGGAAATTAATATTTGGTTTTATGAACACATTAAGCAGATGGTACCTATTGTTGAAATTATCCCATAAAAGTACGTGTATTTAGACTTGGTTACAATGCAATGCATTAGACTTTTTCAAAGGACTGGTGTAGGGATCTTTTTATTATTTTTTTTTTAACAAGACATTTTAAATCTATAGCATGCAACCTTGGAGTTAACTGTGGTGACTCCATAGATACATTAATGTAAAAATTATTGCTGTAACCATTTTCCCTCAGAGGGAGGAAAGAAAAGACCAGTATTAATGTAAATAACTTGCACAGTTAGAATTATTCTGATCTCTCATCAGTTTCACCACAATCACTGGTAAACTGAATAGCTGTTATAAAAATTAAAAAATGGAGGAAAAACTCCTGAGCCCATTGAAGTTACCATTAAACTTGCCTTTAGTTTCTGCAAAACTTCAATATTGCACTCTTGAAGCAATCATGTTATCTGGAAGAAACTTGTAGAGAACTGCTGCCATTCTTCTAAAATTTAAATATTCCATTCCACAAGAATTCCCTCTGAAATGCAATGCAAACTGTCCTTGGCTAATAGGATGATGTAATAACTCCACATGTACTTCTTTCTGCCTGTTTTCAAGACAGACTTTTTCATACTCTATCATTAATTCAGACTCAATATTATTCAGTCACTGAAACTGTGTGCAGGTAGAAATGGAAAACTTTAGGAGTTTCAAATCAATGCTTAATTTCCTAAAACTGTATATACTATTTAAGGGCATTGCAGGAGCATTTTATACAGTATTATACAGGCAGCCTGCAATCCCAACAACAGCCCTGTTGTTGACTTTGTACCATCTCCAAATTAGCAGATACTGAAACTGGCCAAGTTATTTGTGTGGTACCTGGCGACCCTGGCACTTTGCAGGTGAACAAAGACTAGAGAGAAAACATTATGTATTAGAAATATCTACAAACCATCTTTTTATTTCCCTCATGTCAAGTCAAGCAAAAGGTGGAAATACTTTTAAGAACTTCACAGTTCATTTAAAAAAAATCTTACCACTGAAAGAAATGGTTAAAGAAATTAGTGATCAACTCAACTCAACGTGAGAGAATATACACCTGTATGAAACCTGACCCTCCTTACACATACTAACTGCAACTTGATCAGAAATTTTCCAAGCTACATGACTACAGTTAAGCTCTAAAACCTTTTAAAAAGAGGTCAGCGGCCTGACATTCAAAAGTGGTGATTCTGCCATCCATTCTTTAGAGCATGGTTGCGGAAATATTAAAGCAACTAGATGAACATATTTGTCCTATTGACAGAAAAGAAAAACAAGACCTCTATGAATCACTGGGTGCTCAGCAGAGAGGAAAATCAAACTAAAAAAACAGATATCTAAATTTAAATAGAAGAATATGATTTTTGATACAGATCTGTGCCTCTTCACTTTTGGCAATCTCACTCCATTCTCCCCTGCTATGAGGAAAGGGATTCACATACAGAAGGCAATTCAGATGTTATTTGGACTGTGTCTATACTAAACTGAAAGGGATCTTAATGAGATAGGTAGATGCTCCTAAATTAGGTGTCTCAATTAAATGACTAAAGTTAAGCTGGATATATTCCAGCTAAGTTTAGAAGGTCTTGGACACATTCTCAAAACTAGAAAAATAAATTCCCTTAAAGGTGTTGTACTTAAGCAAGTGTAGAAAGGCTCCCAGCAGACTTCTAAAAGCTAACCTTAACTATAATTAGTTGCAACAAAAAAATGTCATTTTTTATGTTTCATAAAGTTATGCATAAAGCACAAAATTAAGCCAGTCCATAAATTTGTGGCAATTTATTACAACCTCTCAATATAAAGTGATGGCTAAACCACTGAGAACAACTGACCTGGAAACCTGGAATCCTGTGCTCCTAAGTGCTTGCAGGTAGCCTGCTGAGGAGGTTGGGCAGGAGAAATGGCAGGAGCCCTGGCAGGTTTCTGATTAAAAAGATCAGCTGGAATAGCATCAAAAATTGGGCCACCAACACACAAACAACTGCTGGGAAGTTCTTTGGTGCATTCTAAATTTATATTTACAAGATGCAGTATTGCTTCTGGCATACAGGAAATAGCATGCTACTTCAATTAGACAGGATGCATCGCAAACCACAAACACTAATCTATCAGAGAAGTTTTTAAATCAACCTGGCCTCTCCTCAGGGTATTTGCAAACACACTCTGTTGCAAGAAGCATTTTATCTGGGTGCATAAAGGCTGACTTCACTGGATGCAGTGGTATCTCCAAGTTTCTTACCTGCTGCTGACAAACATGGTAGACTGGTGGGCACCTATACCAATCTGGGCATAGGAACGTTCCTTTGTTCCTTAACTCGCCTGAGAAAGTTAAAAAAGGATAGATGTTTAGACATAAACATCCTGGGAAAGCGAGAATTGCAAACTATACAGCAGTTGATAGTAGAATAGTTTTCTAGAGCCTCACAGAAAACCATACTGTCCCTGGGAAAAAAAATTTACTCTGAAATCAAGATTCTAGGAACTTCACAGGACGAAAGACTTGCATTCTGTTGTTATGAAAGCTTGGCTGTACACACACTGCCTTCCTCTTTGTTCCTGAAGAAAAGCAGCTATTGCTTATCTCCCCAAATGAGAAATAACTTTGAAGACACAGAATGTTTATCACCCTAGACTATGGAAGAGGCCTGGATCTTCTTCAATGTATCAGGGAAAGCTCTGTCACTGGTTTCAGCAACTCAGGAATTTTCCATCTGATCCCCTTCTTCTTCACTTTATACACAGTAATAAATTGCACAAACTACTGAATGAATGAAACCCACTAAAATCAGCTCTGAAACTATCAAGGATTACACTGTGGTCTGGTTTTGAGTTTTTAAACAACAATATGAAGCAAAGATTCAATCTCTCCTAGACTCAAGTGAGCTAAGCCTGGACTAGAACAAGAAATACACCATAAAGTTGTATTCCCTGTCAACTCCTGGTGGTTAGGCCCTTGAGCAAGGGTAATTTAGCACTGAAATTACATTCTCTTTTCTTAGAAATATCTGTGATCTTCACCATCTGTTTCATGCAATAAAATAAAGTTGTTGATTTGATGCTACATCTTCTGTGTCAGAATAAAGGCCAGTCCCTATTTGCATCAAGCAGGGAAAAAAAAAAAGTAATTACAAATTATAATTAAAACAGCACATGATTTTCCATATTTTAATGAAGCAAAGGTAGTTGCACTTGTTTACAGCTCAAATCAAATCCAGATCACATTAATTGGAATTTCCGGTTTCAGACGAGTAAGACTCTAGCAAGCAGGTAGAGAAAGAGCTCTAATGAGTTTCCTCATCACAGAAAAATTATCTGGCAAACAGTACAAAGATCACTCAAATGAAAACAACTACTCAATAAAGCAGATAATTGACTGCAATCTTACTTAATAAGATGGCCCCAAACTGCCCTGCAAAATGCAAAAGCAACTAAATATAAATGTTTATCTTTGTTAGAAAAGGAAGAAGAACTTCTATATTTTTCTGGGGAACTTCTATACAGTTTTGTGGGAGTCTAAAGTGTCTAAAGTACCTTAAAATTTATTATTTTATGTTGTTGGTTATATTGGTTTGAAATTTTATTTCAGCATTTCATCTGCTGGTCTATGATCCAGAGTCCTTCCCATCCTTTGAACCCATCAGCATCAGTATTTGTTTACAGTGCCAAAAGAGGATGCTAAAATGGAAGACTGATCACTAACATTTTTGAAAAGGTCTATTAATTCTACCTGAGGATATTCTCAACTCAACATATATACACATTCATGTACACAGATACATATATATACTACCACAATCTAATGACAATACAACTGATTTAATCCCTTTTTCTTTTCCATTACAGTCCATCTCGTTCAAATACTGAAACTGATGATCAGGGAAACAAGCTTTCCAACAAGATTCTCAGAATACCTGTGTTGCCTGAGAATTCCTTCTTCTTTTTTTTTTTAATAAATAAACAGAGTAATCAAAAATCTTTCTACAATGCTGTCTTAATGTCACTCACCATGAAAAAGCCTGGAATAGCATGCAGACAACAGAAATCCTCTGGTCAGCAGGTATTGCATGTGTGGTGAGAATCCAGCCAATCCAGTATTGCTGCCTGCATACCATTAAACAGCTTAAGTGTTTTTCTTAACTCAGTCAGAAACAGCTGACTATTTATTCCTGTTGCCTTGGAGAGCATAGCAGAGGAAGTATCCAATGGGCTTTTCAAAGCAGGTCGTGGGAATTGTTTACAAGGGACAGAATATTTAGTATGTCTCCCTCGTTATGTCCAGCTTATGCCTCACCTTTCTGTTCATCCGCCAAGCCACATGATGGGTTAATGACAACAACTATTTTTTGGAGTAATACTTGTATTCAAACTATGTCAGCTCCATCCAAAAAACCATACATAGTTAGTTTGTAACAGATAGCTTTCTAAACCACATAAAGTAAGATGCCATTGTAAAGAATGAAGAAACAAATGCCCATTATATCCTTAGGAACATCTGATCACATAAGGATCTCACTTCTTTGAATTGCTGATTCCGCAGCCTCCCTGCTATTTCAGGGAGAATGCTATTATACAGAGCTATTTTTAAATGGCTTTAAATTTAAAATTTAAGTGAAAATTCTTCTAATGTCAGATTTTTGTGAATAGGTTAGTAATAACGTAGCAGTTCCTCCTGGAAGTCTCAAAGTAGGAAGTGAAATGTTTCTCTTCCCCGACTCTCCAACACAGCCAATTACCACAAACGCTATCATGTGTAATCAGCTGATATTACTACCAGTCTCACTAGTTCTTTTATATTATATGTATTTTTATAATTTTAGATGGATTTTAGTAACTGCACAAAAAAAAAAAAAGCCTATTCCCTTGACCTAGTTCAGGCTAATAGTAACTGGCTCATGCCTCACAGACCTACCTACCTTTGGAGTTTGAATTCAACATAAAACATCTCTGATGCAATTACATTTTCCCCATTAATAAAGGACACAAGCAAATATAGAAAAAAATGTTCATTTTGGAGATAAGGCGACCAAGTTTCTAGCAAGATCTTATGTGATGAGAAGGAAAGAACGTGGAAAAAGTGGACAAATACCAACAACTGTGATCTTCCCAAATCTGAACTCCAAGCTAATGCACAGAGGCAGCAAACTCTGAAGCAAAGGATCCTTGTGGTTTGTCCAGCTGGAAGAAGAGGCCAGCAGACTGTCAAAGGCAATCTGCCCAAGTTTCCTCAGGTATTTCTGCTAATATGTAGTTTTCACCTGCATCATTTGTAGTATTTCAGCCAGGGCACAGATGGGATCTACTGGCATCTACAAAAGTGCATGTATTGACAAGAGAATTAAAATAACAAGAGATCTAGAAGCCATTTGGCATGCTGTTAGTCTGTCCTTCCATACTGTAAGGAAAGAAAACTGAAAAACATTCCTTTGTAAAGTAATTCAAGAAATATGATACAGAGGTATATTTTAAAAAAGCAACAGCACACAATATTCCAAAGGAAATAACATGACATTATACCCACAGCTGTGATAATATTATGATAGTGGCCCATGATTATACACCAAGCAAACTGGAATTATTACATGATATAGAAATAGGTGCTGAACCAGAAGAAAAAAAAGAAAAAAAAAGAAAAAAAAAAGAAGAAAAGGGGAGGATAAAGCACTTAAAAGCAAAAGCAAATACAAACACAGTATCTATCAACACACCTGCGATTTGTTTCTGTCAGACCTGTCAGTCAGTGATTTCAGATGAGAGATTGGAAGCAATAGTGTATGTGTCTGCTAGTGGAAGCTGCAAAATTATTATTCCAGAAAGCAGTGTCTTACAGGCAGTACAGAATCAAGGGAAATGTCACTGAGAGATAAAAGTGGAAATAAATGGGATGAGTTTCCATTACTCTGCATGCAATCTTATCTTCCATTGCAAGAATGTTTGAGGCTGTCGTATGCCTAAAAGGAGACATATTAACAGGGGCAAGGAGTGGCCTAAAGTGTGTCTAAATCTCACATGTCTTTTGGAAACCACAGTTTACACACATCTTTCTCACTTCAATACATTATTGGAGGTACATACAGGATGGGGTTCAGTGGAACGAAAATTTAACTTCAAATAGCATTGTGCTCCCTATATACCATCTACTCTGCACCCAGAGTAATTTACAGCAGTTTCAAGAAATGATCTAATTTTTGCTTCCTGTAATTCCCTATCAAGCAGAACATTTCCATGCCATAACATATTTGAATAGGGACCACTAATATCAGAGCCTGCCTGGAAACAAGACAAGTGTTCAATCCTTTTGGCATCTTTCTCAGTGCCATATCACATAGGAAAACATCGCACCAGTAAACCAATTAAAGGAGCACTCTAAGATTTTGAGCTCAGCAAGTGAGAAGAATAGTACACCAACCATCTTCTCACATCACCTTATTAAAAAATATAACAGCAATACCTGACCCATACTTCTTTATATAAAGATGCATTCCCACCAATCAGAGCTGATGTATCAAGGCACTGTACTTCATAGGTATTTGGGTACCAAATTTCTTTGTCTAAATAACAGAAGAATCTGTCCCTAGCAGAAAGCTGGCATGATGGAACTCAAAACACTTCTATGATATAAATATTAAATTAAAAAATGGAAAAATGGCATTACACTTCCTTCCCCTTGCCTTTCCCCTACTCCCAGGATTAAAAACAAAAAAAATTCTTTCCTACTGTTCCCTTGTATACAGCAAAATTCTTTCCTACTTTCCCTTGAAAGCTGGTTCCTTAAAATCTTTGCCAGAACTGTTCAATTCTGCAGATCTGACTTTTACAGAAGGAGTATGTCTGCTCCAGTGCCACAGAGAGGTTTTGTGAAAGTCTGCAATCAGGGGTACAATGATCTTGAAACTAAAAGTCAGATGTTTATTTACATATATTTGTTTTGTCAAATGCTAATCAAATATTGACATTAATCAAGGCAAAACAAACTTGATCCTCATGCATATTACGTCTATCCTTTAAGAATGATATTGTGTCCTGAGCAGGAAGGATTTTCTGCTCTGAGAGAAGCTCTGATAAAAGCAGTATTAAAAATTACGAGCTAAATTATTACGCAATAAGTCATTATTTTATATCCTTAAATCTTCATGAGGGCAAGATTTCTTCAAAGGAAAAGGGAGTGCAGATAATTACTCTCAAGGTGGAAAGGAAATCACACGTGATTCCAAGGCATGAGGGCAGGGGCAGCAGGGAGAGACAAGAAGGACACTGGAATCAGCAGCCAGGTGAGGAGAACCAGCTAAGGGAGATCCTGCAGAAAGAAAGGACAAAGGATTTTTCTCAGGAACTCACATCACTGAAGAAAAATATTCATGGAAGCACCCACAGGAGCCACATCAGACAGCTCAGTGATGTGCACAAAGAGGGTCCTACCTTACACACAAAGAAATGGCCTAGCATGCCTTGAAAGACTTCAAGTTCAGAGAGCCTGAAGGGCCTTTCTAGTGTTTATATCCAAAAGATAGGATCTGACGTCCACGGACCATTTGGCAACTTATTGAGAAAGACTGACTTCACTTACAGACTCGCTGATTTCAGTGAGTTCACAATGACATCTTTTATACCACAAATCCATCAGTTACACAGACACACCCTTCAGGGAATGGGACAGGAAGGACGTCTGCACTCCTGTACTGTACAGTCACAGGGCTGACCTGAATTCCTGTGTAAAGCAAAGCACCATATTCAGGAGGAAAAGAAACTCCTTCAGTCTAAGCTACTACATTCCCTCAAGAGACAACATCATTAGTCCCATATGTATGACACTACCGTTGCTGTAAAAAAATGTTTCACTGTGAGCAAAACCTACACAATTAACCCAAGGAAAAAAAGCTTTTTGGCTTCATTGTTATATATTTCATTGTTGCTTAATTCCTGGGTCAAGTTTATTTATTTTTAATAAACACACATAAGATGGAAGTCATTTTGATGCATTTACAATTACTCATGTTCATAAGAAGGGCCAGAGGGAACTTTCAGAGGTAATTAACATTCTAAGAACCAAGTGACAATGCTTAAGGGTGCAATAGAAAATATTGTAAAAGAACTGTCACAATATACAGCAAAAACAAAGCTTCTTTATGGAATATCATTTATTTGAAAACCTGCAAGAGAACTGTTTTTTATCTGCAGTCCACGCTAGGAAATGAATGTACCGAAAAATAATGCAACTCCACTACCCTTAAAAAATACCTTTTCAACAAGCCTGTGTCCATCACATGTTAAAAAATATTTTTATTATTTTACAGTTATTTCTACCCAACTGCTTTAGAAATTAAAATGCATTTTTAATCCCACTGAAGATGGTCTCTAGGCCACTTGCCTGTCTTCAGAAAATTGAAGTTTGGAGCCTCTAAAGTTGTTTAGTTGCTGACTGCATAAAGTAAATCAAATGAATTGACACTATCAATATTTAGAGTATGTCTAACTAAAAACAAAGAAACTGTTTTCCTAGAGGAGTAATTTTGACCTCCTTTTGTTACTGTACTACTTTTAGTCAAGCTTTTTATCATTTCAAGTTAAGAGAAACTGTAGAAATATGACCCATGATCATATTATCAATAAATGTATAATCCTTTCCCCAGGTTATAGTTCTTCATATACCCTTGCAATTAACTTATTTGCCATCATCCAGGCAAACAGGAACAGAATCAGAAATGCTGAAGAACATATGGTATTTACACAGCACTTTGCATTAAAATGTCTGAAGTGAAAAGCAAAACATTACTTTCAGTGGAAATAATTGTCTTATTTCAGGACTCTTGGAGAAGCCACTGTTTTTTTGTTGCCACCACTGATAAGCAAGTCCTTCTTTGAAAACTCAAGACCAAAGAAGTATAGACAGATTCTGGTAAGTTCAGTGGAAAAGCAATCAAGGAAACAGAAGAACAATGCTCCAATATTGTTCATAAAGACAAGGACCAATAACCAATGACTCCTTCGCGCTTGTTTCCTCATGAGCCGAGATATGCACATTTACCTTCAGAGAGAGAGTATCTTCTGCTTCCCAGTTTGCTACCACAGACTTTAAACAGTCAATCTGCTCCACTGCTATTAAAACCAAGAAAGACAAACTAGAGATTTTCAGACACTGACAAGGGAAGAGCATCACTGAGAATGGTCTGCAAAAAAAAAAAGCATTCTCTGTCAATAAAGAATGGTGCAATGATAGAGAAAATCCAGATTTCCCTTTCTGGTTGTCTAAGAGATTTCCAGAGAAACCATGAAGAACTGGGAGACACTTCAGGCTTTCTTCAGTAAACTGGGGATAATACTCACCTGCTTTGTGTTCTCTGCAGAGGAAAATGTGTTTTAGCATGTTTGCTATACAGATGGCAGCCAGGCTAGATCTTAGCCTGGGATTTCATTGTACTCCAGTAATATAAAAATCAAGTGCAAAAGATGTGTGAAGTTCCAAATTAACAGAGGATAACTGAAATAACTCAGCAACTCTCAGGCAGACCAGCTTCCTTTATTAATTTGATTTTCTGCATAACAGTGTAAGTTCTCTGATACCATGCAATCATTTTTCGAGAAGAATTGAGATACCACACAATATTTAGCAATTGCCATGTATACAGCTATATATATAGCAATATTCACACTCTGTGAGTTCCTGCTATCCACATGAAGACAGTAATTCAGTTATTTCTGCAAATTCAGTAATCAGACCAAATGCATATGCAAAAGGCAAGGTCTGTTGGATTGGTGCTCTGCCTGAATTAATTTTTCGATACACTGATTAGTTAGCTGAGTGCATAGTCAATCACATGGTGATGAGTTTACTGTAAAATTGATGAAGAACAGACTTCAAAATTTATTGCCTTTGTCATGGATACCGGGGAGAAAAAAAAGGGATTTTACATAAAGCTATTTGGTAAAACTAGACCCCCTGAATACTATGTGCATATAGAATAAGTTCATTTTCCTATTCTCATGTAGAATATAGTGGCTATTTGCCAGGACAACCAGCTAAAGAATTGCTTCTTTCCAAAAGCAAAACAAAACTGCAGATTGCTAGGAGTACTTGTGTAGATCTCATAGCTAAGCAGTAGAAATAACACTTATGATGGCTTTTGGACCTTTTGTTTTAGCAAAATATGTGCTGTTCCAGTGAAAAATGTTTTCAGGTTATTCTGTGCCTCAGGATTCTGCCTGAGAAGTAAAGTAACCAGAGAGTAAGGGTTCTACCAATTTGAAAACCTTTTTATCTACCTGGAGCAGTCTGTGGCAGCTGGTTTGAAGTAGATGAAATAACAGAAAGTGTGAGATTGCTGGTTCACATTAGAAACCAGACAAGGCAAGCCCTGCTACCACCAAACTTTTCAAAAAATTGAAGGCTCGGTTAACTTCGGGATTTTTACCATGGTTTCTCATTAATAACTGAAAAA
>VXBQ01007960.1:159659-283425 GCA_013400175.1 Phainopepla nitens | reverse complement strand
ATTGTTTCTCATTAAAAACTAAAAAAAAAAAAAAAAAGGATAGTAGATCCTGATACATTAGATTTTGTTTGCTTAACACATACCATTTTATGGGGACACATTGGTGCAACATCAAAAAGTCCACAGGCCTGTGAAAAGAAGGTAGCCAGTTGTATTTTTTTTTTTCTTGCAGCCATCTCCCACAGGTAAAGAAAAAGACAGGCTGACAAAGGACCTTTAGAAGGTTTAAGGTTTAAGTTTTAAGTTTAAGAGACTGAATTAATCCCTCTTGATTTCCTTTTGCTGTGTGAAATTATGCAGTGGCAAGCAGATTCCAAATTTTATAATGCCCAGGATGTTAGTTAGCATTATACTCATGCTACACTGTATTCTGGGATTGAAAAAAGTGCCTCAATATAAATTTAAGAAAACCCTAATCTGTTTTCCAGGAACTGTGTAGTAAATTGGACCTGCATCACAAACTCTTTATTGTTTCCTCCTCTTTTGTTGTATGATTATTTCCTAAATGTAATAGCTGAGATTTTAATGCAGTTATTTTTTTTTCTTTATGATAACCTTGATTCACTAGAGTAACAATGATGGAGATATTTCTTTTTATTGCACAGTTATTTTAACTACTTGCTCATCATTTCCAGTCCTAGTTTTTCTAACTGAATCACAGCAGTACAAAGAAATGGGTTAACATTGCTTATAAAGTTCCAGAATCCTTTAATTAAAACACTTTAATTATTCTGGGACCTGCTAGATATACAGGGCATGTTTCAACCCTAAAAAATACAAGGGAGTAAAAAAGATCTTCCCAGTGCTTGATTAATTAATGACTGGGATAAACTGCCTTCACAAATCTTTTTTTTTTTTTTTTTTTTTTGTCTTTCTGCTTTAGCAGAAATATTTCAACCTCCCTTTGAGTTTCTGCAGTCTCATAAGCTTTCTTGCTCTCTTGGTCCTTTTACTTCTGAGTTTTCCCAGCTGCAGCAAAGACGGTAGGAATAGGCTCCATAGGCTGAATCATCATTATTGATTATTTTATTAACCATTATTGTATTAACCACCCCATGAACTTCCCCACATACCTGCCTCTGGGAGATTTCTGAGACATCAGAGATTTTCCGATTCTCTTTTTGCACAAAAATTGGGCAATTTGCATTTTCACCAGAGAACATCAATGACCACATCTTAGGTACAAACTTGAAATTCCAGACATTCAACCAAAATACAAAGAATGGGGTTCACCACTCATCTAGCATAGACAAGGAGAGGACTCAAACTTGTTCTCACGTTCTCTGCAAGTGTACTGGCCATTTGGTAATAATGTTTTATTCTTGGACTGTCATATGCATGACAAAACTCTTACATTTCTGCCAAGGTGTATTAAGAACAATAGTAATTAGTACCAGTAAATATTTTTGAAATGAAATTTGAAATTCTTAAATAAATAGAAATGATTATAGCTCTCTTCCTCTTTAAATTAAAAAAAAAAAAAAACCAGAAACAAAACCTTCAAAGTATAACCACTGTGACTGTGGACTTTATTTACTACAATGGAGGTTTCAAAGATTAAAATGAAAAAAAAATTCTAAAGTGTTTTTTTCAAAGTTGGAAGTAGAAGACCTGAGATTACAACCTAGCTTTTAATAGAAACATAATCATTTAAACAGTAGCATTAGATACCATCAGAAAGCAATTAAGCAAAATTCACTGATAAAAAACCTGCTTATCTGCCCTTTACACTTGCAGGTAAAAAAAACAAACTTGTATCTGAATTCATATCTAGAGATTAGAAATCATGGATGTCTGTCTTTCAAGTTTTAACTGTTTTAAATCTTATCTCTATCATTCTCCCTCTTCAACTAAGGAAAAGCTCCTAGTTTAACTGATGATTTTAGAGTATAACATTTGTATTTTAATCACTAATACTTTGCTGTCTGGAAGTTCTAATTCATGCATACAAAATTAATAACTTCCTTGGAATTACAAAAACCTCATACTTAAATTACACAAAATTTATGAGCAAAATAGTCCCGCTGGTTTAAACCCTTGATTTAAACTGAATAAAATAATAGGTCAACTATTGAGCACTGTGGGACACTGTTAGTTTTAAACATGTTATATAGTGAAAAAAAATCTTGGTACATTGCTGAAAATCAGCTTATGACTGTTCCAAATCTTGATTATTCACTAGGTGTAAGGACAGCAGCATCTGACACAGGACTGCAGCATCTACTGCATATAACATGTATCATTTTTTAGCATCCTCAAAAATCTGAAAATTTTTTTCCACAGATTTAGAGAGAAATAAGGCATAGAAAGATCTGAGACAATGGAGCAACATCAATACCTATTCTGTAGACACGTTTCTTAACCAAAGGCCCACCACTGCCAGTAAATTACATACCACAAAACAGAATAAAACATGAAGTGAACATAATTATCTTTATACAGGCACTACAAGGTTTTTTTCTTTTTAAATTGGAAGACAATACTTTATATTTCCTTATATTCCTCTAAAGAAAATACTTCAAACTATATTTCTGTGGATTAAACATAGACAGAAGTCTGTCAAGTTTACCAAGTTTTAGCCATTCATCTCTTTCCATCACTCTCTCTCTTTAATTAAATAACTCAACTGTTTCAGTGAGGATTTCACAGAATGTAGCACCTGGATTTTAGACAACTGGATTTTCCTAAGGACATTTAGCACTCTATGCCATGACTGTCATTGGAGAGCAAAACTTACTCATCACTTTTAGCTTATCCTTCTTTTGTTGTGATATCCTATATATAAAACATATGTTTCTGGTGTTTGCTAGGGAGACATCATTACACCCAGTGCTGTGCATGAGCTACCAGCCAAAGCAGAGTTTTGGAAAGTCACCTTTTTATGACACTCCATAGAATCCAGCTCTAAGTTTTTTTCCTTAGTATGTACGGATGGGATTGATGTTTACAGACAGTGGGCAATCCTTAAAGAACATTTAACTTTTAAACATACTGAGCCTACAAATAAGAACATTTACCAGCATCTCATATGATTTTATCAAGAAGGGACTTCCAATAAAGAAGATACTTCTCTGCTCCTCAGGAAATTGTAATACCTGTATCAGTTTTCTAAAGTGAAGATGATGATTCTTGCCTGCAACTACTGAAAGGATAGTGGGATACTCAATAAAAAAAAACCCTGAATAAAAAATGGCATGGTTAGCTTCTGGAGAATTGCTTAAATACATAAAACCTTGAAAACTGTTAGTAATGGGATACATTTTGTTCATTACGACTAACAGAAGACTAAACCAGCTGAGCTGCCTGTCCTTGTATGCACACACTGTATCAGAAGGAATTTCTAATGCCCACAGAATATCTGTTTATAATAAAGAAAAATACTGTGCATGTAGTATTCTGATAAAGCATTTCTGAACTGGTTTTGATCACTTTCATTTCAATTTAACTAAATTAAGATAATCCACAGAAGCCATAAATCTGGTACCTATAAATCAGAAGTTATTCTACTCCAGTCAGGGAGCTGGTACAAAACCAGAATAAGGTACATGAGAATCAGGACTCTAGATTCTTATTATCATTGAGAGGTTTATGACACACAGTCCAAACCAGTCTAAACTAATGCCACTTCCAAGCATTAGGCAGTGTTATAACTTTCTCATATTTATATATCTATTCAGACCAGTACTCAAATGAGAAACCATATTTTAGTGAAAGAAAGCAAATTAAAAAAACTGTAATGTTAGCCACCTGGTAGCTGAGAAATTAGAAAATTACAACACTTAAAAATTAATTCCTTTACAGATGGTAACATCTAAAAAATGTGTGGGAAAGTTGAGATCTTGAGGATTTATGCTGGAAAGCAAAATTAAATAAATCCCCTTTATCTGTTCCTGTACTGTGATAGAAAATACACAGGTATGTGCTTGGGAAGGAACTTTGCCTTTTTAGAAATGTACTTTCCCTAGCTGGGTAGGCACTTTTAATGCTATATTGTAAGGACATACTTTATTACAGGAGATGTTCTTTTCAGCTTTCTAAATCAACATTTCAGAGCATTTAATAAATTGAGCTGTACAAACAATGTCATTTCAACCACAAGTCATTCTCATTATTTCTATGCCACAATTTTTCAGTGGATTTGTATTTTCATGAGGAGAGGGAAAGCAGCCAACAATTGTCAGGGAAATTAGATAAAGATGTCTGAATAAGATATTTCCCAATTAAATCAATGCAGGAAACTTCTGGTGGCTGGAATTCTTGGTGTAGAAGCAGGATGCAAGCATCTTCCATCTGCACAAGTTCTGGAAAACTGGTACTATCCATTTACTTGTACAAATGTGAGCAATTAACCTGCTGTTCTTAAAACTGACTCTGAGACTGATGCAGAGCACAGTTTGTTGAGTGACTGCTGATGACATTAAACACTTATTTTCAAATGAACATTGCTGCTATGTGTAGATAAAAGAAACAGCAAGCTTGCAATAGCACCAACCAGCATCTCTCAGCAACTGCAAATTTCAGTCACAACATCACTGAAGCTCCTGATTTCTGGTAGTGTTCTTTACACATGGCCTCAGGAGCTACATTGTTTTTCTCTTGCTTATTTGCTTCAGTGAATCACCAAAAACAAATAGACTAGAAGTTACAGAACAGTAAAATGCAACTATCTTGCTTTCATTTCAATCAGTGAGAACAGACTACCTACTGATACTCGGTAATACAAAGCCTCAATTTCAGCTTCCTAATTTTAGTTTTTCACAGTAAAAGATGAAAAGAAAAACCTTAATGTAAATTAAATTTTCATGTTTAACAAAAAAAAACTGATGAGCTTTTTGTTATGTTTGAGTGGCTATTCCTGCAATTAATGAAGTCCTAGGTTCCTGCTTTCCTTCACTGTGGATTCTGTGCTGTCCAGTGAGGGCTCAGTTGCAGCCTTTCCCCAACTCACACAGCTGGTACTTCTACCCAAGGTCACATTTTCACAAACTTGTAGGGACTTAGAATGTTTGAAATACCTCCACTACTGTCAGAAATGGGATCATAATTTTTTAGGTCAGGAAGAAAGTGAAACAGTATGACCAATACTATCGTCATAAAGTTTCGTACTATTTCTTAGCCTACTTCTTCACACTACAAACACTAACTTCATCTCAGTAAAAGAAATACTTCTCAACATCCACATAAACTCCATTCCTTTGTTAACAGATTTCATTGCTCATGTGCCTCAAAAAGTTCTCCCATCTGGCATCATCCTGGGATGACATACACCTGGAATACATGTTGCCAGGACCTGTAGTAAAAATACTCTACACCAATCAAAGAGAATCTGAAACTATCACAGAAATAACTTTCTGGTAATTCTGAGTAAAATTTCACAATCTGAAAATCAAATAGCTATTTTTTTTAATCTGCCTTTTTTATCAATTATTTTGATCTTGAGGTTTTACTTCTTCAGTCAAGAAATAGCTCAGATCAAGCCAACACTGAATGCAAGTGTTTTGGTACCAGGAACATGCTTTTCACATGTATTTGCCTCTCTCTCCATGTATCATGCCCCTGTTTGTACAACAGAATGGTCTCAGAGAGCACCTGCATCCCTTCCAGTTGAACTAAATGAGGAGACAGAAGTCTAGGAGAACACCTAGTGCACTCTCACAGAACAGGCCTAAGTTAATTCAATCTAAAACTTCATTAAAATGAAATTAAAACTAAAATTTCAATCGATTTGAAATGTGTGTAGCATAAATGCCAGAACCTCAAGACCAATTATTCTGCTCTACAGACCTGCTCCTACTGCATTGCTCTACTTGTTGGTGTGGGCCATTCCAGTCACATGGAGTAAGACTCTGGACAGAACTGCGGGCACAGAGTGTGTATTTGTGCACAGAAAACCTTCTGTCCAGGCAGGAAAAATTCTCAACAGGGATCCACTGTCATAGGCATCTCTGCCAGGAACAGAGATGACAAGGAACACACTGAGTGTTCTCTTCAGTCTCCGCAGAAGGCTAGGAGGGCTCTTTCATCAAATGCAATGGATTTGGGATCAAGGGTTTAAAAGCTGAGAGTTCACAAGAACGTGGCTGTGCATACAAAGTTCTCTGCAGACTTGAAAATTCAACCATACAATTATGCTGGTGATTTCTCTGACAGATTTGATGGTTCTAATATAGACCATTTTTTATTAATGGGACTAGACATTCATGTAGACATTAAGCCCAAAGATAAATGGATCGATTACCTTTAGACAGGGGTGAATTTTTAACATTTCATTTTCTGAAAGCAGTCTTCATAAGTGCTGTTTTAGCTCTCAGTACAGTATTTTCCACAAATATGAGATATTGGAATTGTAATGCCTGATAAATTACGTGAAATATAGCAGTGCTCTGCTGCATTCAAGCCTTAGCCAGTCCGTTCATTCAGACTGGCCACATCCATGCCTTTCCCACCCATCCATCTGTTCACACAGAAAAGGGAGAGGAATCACCAACAAAGATAATTGAACACACTTCAAGTTTTACAACACTTTGCCAAATGTTCAGAACATCAACACAGTTTGGTCAGTCTGCATTACACTGCGCATGACAACAGAACCCAGTGGCCCCTCTTGGGCAGTACAGTACAGTGGGAACCCACTATCGAAGCAAAGACTGTTATGGGAAGTCCTCAAGCCCCAAACCATGTCCACAGAACAATTTAGGTCAGAAAAGACCCTTGAGAGATCACTGAGTCCAACCACAAACCTAGCACTGCCGAGTTCACCACTAAACCATGTTTTTAGATACTTTCAGGGATGGTGACTCAACCACTTACCTGGGAAGACTGTTCCACTTAATTAAATTAAAACATGACATAAATATATGAAAGTGGATGTTAGCAAATCCATCTGAAGTGCAAATAAATTTAGGGTTTGGCCTTAGATACCTTATTTTCTTTCAAATAATTGATCTTATATCTGTGTTCTTACTTCTACTTACAGACAGGATGAATTTTTAATTTTACAATTAATCCATGCAAAAATCATCTTCCTTGATCCATGAATACTGGAAGAATTATTTACAACTCTCTACAACTTTGGTTCTAATGTTAAAACAAGATTGATGCTGTCTGCCTCCTTGCAAAACAGCAGTATCAGCTAAATATGCAAAAATGCTCACACATGGAAAATGCAACAATTTTTTAATGCAATTTTGAGCCATCACAAATTTCTTCTGCAGTCCCCAGTAATACAGAATATGAAGCCTTTTCTTGATGTTACTGCAGATCTTCTCTCACATAAACTTTTATCATCTGTCTCTGGTGAAAAATGCACAATCAGGAAAAGATAATGCAAATACTAAACCACTGTCAGTTTAACTGTTTGAGAGTGCGTGCTTTGGGATGATGAAAAAGCTCCTTCTGTATTGAAGCTTAAGTGGTAATGTTCTAACTGAAACAAGAACACTATTTTTAACCTGTGCTTGAAAGATCAAATTAAATCTGCTGCAGTCAACCTTGGTAGGGGTATATCTATCAGAGACAACTTCTTTCTTGATGAGCAAGTTGCAAGTCTAAGGCTACTGGATACTCATTTGTCTGGTTTTCTATAGACATCCAGGGAGCTAGGGAAATCATTTCTAGCTCAAAAGCACATCCCCAAATACTGGGAGATCAAGAGAAAAAATATCTCTTTATATACATTCCGTTCTTTTCTTGAATAGAGTCAGATTTCAACAACAGAATTTTAAACACAAGCTAGTCACAAGTTCACTGCGCTTTTAGGAAAATGTATCAGTGCATTATCTTACATCTTTCATTTAGTCACAGTCATATCAGCCACATCACTGCAGTATTTCTGGCACCACACTTGTTTCCACTACAAATTCTCTATTTTACAGATGTTAAAAGTATTTGGAATCCCGTAAGTTTGAAACTTACTCTACAAGCTGTCAACAAAAATGCAATATACATTTTTAAACTGGTTTCATCCTTTTTTCTTTCAGGATCTAGAGAAGGGCACAAAATGAACATTTGGCAGTCACTAAGAAAACACGTGCTCTCAGAGAATCCAAAGAAATCACAGCACTCAGTTCATCGTCTGCTAGTTGTTTACTACAATTTGCTTTTAAATACACTAGCCAAACATAGAAATATGGATTATTTTTGCTTTTACACATCAATTACCGAACATTTATATCAAAAATCATTCAAATTTCATGAGGTAGTAAAAAGAGAAACTTGAATCCCATAATTTTATGTACCTTAAATATATGTAAATTGCCTGCTGAATACATAACACAAAATGAGATGTGCACAGCAGTTTGGCATTCAAATCCCTCTGAACTGACTCCCAACTCCCTTAAAATTCTCACCTAACAATGTTGGGAAGTTCACATGAAAAGAAAAGGGCCCAAAAGAATGACACAATGGCAAAAAAGAATGAACCATATAAGAAGGATCAGAAATAAGGATCTGTTTCAAAAGCAGTGAGCTAGCACTAAGCAGGATACAGTGAACCCTGCAGAGGTCAAGGCCAGCAACCTCTCAGCCACTGTGGAAGTTCCTCTCTATTTGTGTTAATCCTGAAGTTATGAGATCAATATTTTCCTCATCCATTCCAAGTAGAAAAGATTATTCACATTGTCTATTTAAAGAAAATGTAAGAAATGCCTGATCCATTAACCACTGAATTCAATAGGAAGACTTCCATTTGAAGTCTAAAATGACTTGCTTTTTTGGATGTGCAAGATTAATTGTTTTCATATCTGAGCAGATAATTGATTTTTTAGATTACAATTATATATTTTCATATTAATTTTACTATCTGCAACTATGAAAACCTGGACAGCATCATAATAAAAATATCTCTGCTTTACCCCTTTTTTTAAATTCCTGTTGCTCAAATAGAGAAATCCAGAAGTTCATAACTTTTCATGCTCAGTACTTCATGAAAGGGATTTCAAATCAACAAAGAAAAATTAAAGTAACTTACACTTCTTGATAGAGCCAATTAGTCTCTCTCCATTGAAAATAAATGCTATAACTTAGACATTGTTTCCATAAAGGAAACCCATTAGTCATCCTTAACTCTGATTCTGCTTTTTTTCTAGCAAAACCTTTTTAACACAGACGTTATTCCTCAATTGTCTTAGGAGATAATAAAATAATTAAAATTCTCTTTCAAAATTCCAGTCTTATTACATTCACACATGATATTTTTCTCTTTGGGCCATTTCTAAATCTAGCATCATTAACACTGCAAACTGATCATTAGAATGTCTAAAAGCATGTGGGGAGTTATTTTTGAACCTTGAGGAATAGGGATACATTTCAGAAAAAAACTGCAGCATTTCACTGAAACAGTGTTTGACTTCATCAAAACAGGAAACTTCAGAGAGTGTGTGATGTATAAAGACCAGAGTAAAAAATGCTGGACTGAAAATTAATGAAAGTGAACAGATTGCCTTATTTCTAATAAGGAACTGTAGTTTACTAGGACAGGAAGGTTTCACTGAAGATTCACTCCAGGGAATTCTGCTACATTGTTTTTCTTAAGATATTTCTGTGATCAAGGATGAAATACCCTGGAAATTAATAGAACAAGAAAAGAGGAAAGAAAGGGGAGGTTTCAGTGGCTCTTCACACAAAAGCCCGACTTTAAAAAAATAAAACCAACCAGCCTGCTTGGGTTATTAAATCATTATTTGGAGAAAATGCTGCATTACAGATGCTATAAAGTATGGGGAGTATAGTCAATCAGTTCAGATTTAAGTAATTTTCTTTGTATTCTGAAGCAATGTTTGACACAGACTTTTGTTTTGTCAAAGATTTTGCCCTCGGCCTTCAGGTAACGACAAAAAAAGGGATTCTAACTACTCTAGCCAAGACCTAGAGATAAAACAATTTTTCAAAAGAAAGCTACACCATCCAGGAATAGGGTTGGCTGAAGTAACCAAATTTTGGAGGTATACAGTCACTCATGTCCCATGACTTGAAGAGGCACAATCTCTCAGACATGCCCAAGACACCCTAGGACAAGAATGACACATGTACCATGCCAAGACCTGTAATAGCTAGCTAAAATGTGAAGTATTCATCAACATATGCAGATTAGTACCATCCTGGTGTCCAGGAAAAAAGAAATCAGATCACTCTGTATGGGGCAAGGAGGCTTCCTGGAACGTTCCCTATAAACAGCCCTGTACAGTACATCCATAGCTGTTTCTTATTTCATATCCAGAGGGTCTGAAAGAAAAAGACAACAAAAGTTGCTAAAAACTCCCCTTGGTTTCTGAAACTATAGGATGCAGATCTTAATCGTCACCTCTGGAGCACAGTGAGGGAGAAGAACCTGCACATAGAGATGTAACAGCTATCACCTAGCACCTTCAGCACAGATAGAAACCTGTTTGCACTTATCTAGTTCTTTCAAGGATATCAGTGCATGAGTTTAAAAAGGACAAGTAAACTACAGACCAATGTTAAGATACAGGTACATAAAAAAATCAATAGCAGAGTAGGAAGTCTAACTCAAGAAATATCTCATTTCCTTTCCTGTGACTATTGATCTATATCAGTGTTGGTAGTTGCAGAATAGTTTCTGAGACTACACAAAAATATGTTTTGGAAGGGATGACTGGTAAACTCAGAGAATACATAAATCAAAAAAAAAAAAAAATCTTCTTGTCTTCCTACTTCTGTCCCTAACTATGGGTTACATTGTATTGTCCCCTCCATAATTTTGTTTCCCCCTGTGCAAACTGCTGACATTCTCCTCCCACTATCTATAACACTACTCAATTTCCAGCTGTAAAGTGCTTTGAGACTCTAGTACAAAAGTACAGGGAAACATAAAATACTCTTGTTTCTAAGCTTATCATTACTCTGAAACACAACAGCTATTTTGAAGCCATACTGGGAATATATTGTTTTAATTTGGATTGCCTTGACATTGTGCTGCGTTTCCATTTTAGAGTCTTCATGGGGTTTATCATACTCATTCTTTATAAGGTTTTGCTTTCAGGTTAGTAGTAACATGAGATAATAAATTTCTTACTATTATTGTGAAGGAAAATGATGTTCATTGTATATCTCAGCAACAATGGAGAAAGGGAAACAAAAGGAACTGGAAAGGGTCTTTCATTCCTTCTGTGGAGATGCCTCTTACAGAAAATTACAATTTTTGGATGCTCATCTCTACTAAATTGAAGCCATATCGTTGCAGAATCCATCCTAATTCCTAAGAAGGAAAGAGAGAGGCTGGTAAATTAAAAATTTAAACTTAGTAAATATTTCCTTTGGTTTTGAGGCCAAGAAGTTTCTGAAGTTTATTTCCCTTTCTTTCACATAAGAGAATTTAGAGCTCAGACACACTGACTGGAATGGAAGAGTAATCAGTAAGAAAAAAAAACGAATAAATTTTGTGTCTGCCTCTGTTAGTGGGGAAAATAATTGAAAGCATGAACGCTTATGTGGTTCCTCCACAACTTCAAAAGTGTACAAAATCACAGAAAAGGGAATGCCATCTGTTTGCTGTTAGGGTCATGTTTTTTATTTTCCTGCTTATACTCCCACTGAAAGCAATGAGAAGTTTTCAATCCTCCATAATGAAAATGACATAACTTTATTCTCTCTCCTACATTTGCTTTAAAGTAGGTTTTATTATACCTTTTCCTCTCCTCCTGAGTATGTTCAAGTCTTGTTAACTAGCACCTTTGAACATTATCTATAAAACAGAACAAAAGTAGCAAAAAATGGTCACCACCTTGTAAGAGAAGGAGAAATAGTGGACCTCCCTCAGGTCTGAATGTTTTCATCAAGAAGATTATTAAAAGCAAAGCCACTGCAATAACGCAGAATGCACCTTGGTATAATGAAAACAAGATGTAAAAATGTGTTGGTGAGAAGGGGAGCTTTGAAGCAGCTGCAGTCCAAGCTCTATAACAATATCTGAAGGAGGATATGCTGGTAATGGAAGTGTGCCTCGTCTAACTTCAACTATTCATCTCAAGGGGCGATTTACAAGGTGATAAAAGGTTCCAAGCTGCAAAAGGTACTTTAGACCGTTAAAAAGCAGCTTTTTATGATCATTTCTTCTGTACAGTACACGTTGTTTCATTAATCAAATGCTTATTCTATTAAAACACCCACTCTTTTAGCTGGTGGGACAACAAGTTTTACTACCACAAAATGGCATTAAAAGCCGCAGACTTCCCAGCTAAGCCTTTGCAATGATTCTAACACAGCCCGAGCATGGCTGTCTCCAGAGGGATAGTTGAATGGCACGTCTGCCCTGCTTCACTCCTTGGCAAGTGTCTTGGCATGCTTCAGTTCTCAAGGTCGTGTCACCCTTTCCAAGCAGGCAGAGCACATGTGCCCCCCCACAAAACAGAGCAAAGCCAGCGGCTCACATCAAATCTGGCTCTGTTGGCTTTCAATCGCTTATTAAATGAGCTTAATAGCCAAGCCTGGCTGTGGCAAAGGGAAAGCTCCTGCTCACAAAGACAACAACTGCAATGCTTGAAAAGTATCAGCTTTTTGATTTCCTAGAGGCAAAAAATCCAGTGCTCACAAGGAAAGTTAGAGATCTGAGGACCTGCTGTATGAACCAAATAAACAGATATACATTAAAAGAAACTTTTCTCAACACTTGTTTTAGCCTTTGAAAGAGATTTCCAAATCAAGTGTGCCACAGACCACCAGCTAGGACTTCTCTGCTTTTCTACTCCTTAAATCATCAGATCACTAAAAAAAGGAAAGTGATTCATTACTTTGCAAGTATAGACCCAAAATTGAAATCATTTAAATTCATACACTCTATTCCACCAGGGAAACCAAAGCGCAACTCAAACAGGCCAATCTGCAGTACAGTCTCTCAATCATACATGTAACTTCTCAGTCCACACAGACAGGAAAAATAACCTCAATGTAAAGCATTGAGAGCAGAACAAAACAACGGAGCCCACATAGTTGGACTTGGACAGCAGGAGAGACAGAGGGGAGAGGGAAAAGACCCAGTTTTTTTTTTTTGGAGGGCAATCACAGTGACCAACAAGCAATTTAAACTTGCATTTTAATGAACCTTATGTTCATTAAAATTTAACAAAGGCTAAAATAGTATCTATATTAATAGGAAAAAAAAACCATGACAATATATTGGCTGACAGTGGCTAGGAAGTCTAAATTCACATGAAATTAACTTCAAGTCAGTGCAGATGCATTATAAAACGCACACTAGTAAAGTATTCTAAATTTATCAATTGTATGTTTGCATGAAACTGTATGTTTGTTTCAGCATTAAAGTTCAGGCTGTTTTCCTAAAATGTATAACCAAAGTCCTATAAATGCTAGTGCAGGTTAAAAATAAGTGAAAATAAATGTTTCAGAAATCATATCATAGCAGCATTAACAAAATGTAAAGGAATGAACATAATATATTTAAATATTCTGATACATTAAACACAGAATTAATATCCTAACACATGACAAACAGATTTTTTTATTTATCTAAACAAAAACATTTTCTTGTTATTCTGTAAGGTGGTAGTTTCAGTATTAGTATGGAACAATGACATCACAAATTAAAATCCAACCATGGCAGGTGGATTATTACCATTTCAATGAAAACTATGCAGAAAAGCTACACTTACTATTACTTTACTTAGCTTGGTAGAATCCTTTTGAAGTTTGTAAGCTACTATTTTGTACTGTTGTCTGTCTGACAATACAGCAGGAGTCTGGCACTAAAATATGGCACTCATCACTCTGTGTAACCTGTTTAATTTGTGTGTGAAACCAATCTGTGTCACAGTAAGAGGCAAGGTGTCACAACTGCTGATCAAGTTTCAAAAGGACTAACATACCACAGAGAAGTTAAGGTTAGGAGGCAATTCCTTCAAAAGCACAACTAACAGCTGAAACAAAAGGTTATGCTGTGTTATTACTCATACAACTCTAAAGTCAATTGGACAGATTAGGGTGCAGAGCCTGACCTAGAGAGAACTAAGTGGCTACTGCATGATGGTACCCATCAAAAGGTCAGTCACCCTGCCCACACCATTCACCCAAGAGCCTTTTTTAGTCAGTGCACAATGGTCAAGCCATCATGAAAGGCAGCTCTGCCCTACGCACAGTGATCACATGCAGTTATCTTTAAAGCTGGACTCATTTACTGCCAGCTGCAGTAAATTCCTGATTACTTCCTCCTGATTACTCCAGGGTGTACAGTGGAAATTCCCATCAGCTCTCCCCAGAGCCATGTACAGAACCTTAGACAACTGACACACAGCACAGACTTTTCTTCAAATTCTCTTTGAAACCCAAAACGTGACAGCTGCGCTCAAGAGCAAAAAGAAGAAGGTGTTCACTTTTGGACACCTTTCAAACCACAAGGCACTCTCAGCATTCCGGAAAGCAAATAGACAACACCAGTAGATCGTCTTCACCTCTTTAACACCAATGATTTCTTTAAGCACGATTTTCTCTTACTACTGACATTTTTTCAAGGAATTCCAGAGGATTATCAAACTCTACACACTGTGAGTCAGCTGTCAAACGTGCCAGCTAGATTTCTCTTAGACAAGGCTGATTAGATGTTAAGAAACAAGAGAGTTTGAGTCTGTCCTCACCTTTTAGATCACTAGCAACAGGGGTCTCCACTTTCCAAATCTCTTTTACAGATGTATAACTGAAGCGTAGTCAGAAGGACCTCCTGCAGAAGTCGTCTCAAATAAACCCTAGGACCACAGCAAAGCTATCTCATCTCTAAGGGCTTTAGGGAATCATTGATTTGCTTAAATAAATAATATTCTTGGGGAAAAAAAATTGGAAGAACTTCCAATCAAACACTAGCAGTATCTACTCTGCAAGGGCAAGAGAGGCAATTAAAGTTCAAATATCTGGACACATCAGACATATTAATCATATAGTGCTTTCAAAGATTTTAAACACTGTAGCTGCTCCTTGAACCTCAGGTTTCAAAAAGCAGATGCCTATCGTGGAAATGTCACCCAGACTATTGCCTTTACCCCACATGTTTTATTAACAGTCTATGTGGCAGGGTTCCTATCTGAAAGAACCTGTTTTACACTACTTGTAAAAATAAAAAAAAAAAATCTTTTCAGTATTTTCTTCTTGTGCTGTCCAGAGAAATACTTCAAATAACAATTTGGAAGTAGAATTTTTCACACGTGTCCTCTTGATTGATTATTAGGAAAAAAGACAGAGTCAAAAATCAATATTTAACCCAGTTGCTGCTAGCCCTTGTCATATACACTTTTAACTACAGACAGTATGGGTTGCAGCAATCTGGAAGAAGCTGATTGCTTACATTCAGGGTTAAAATAAATTTTAGCATGAAATACATGAGATCAGCTAAAGAAAATGTTTAACAGGATTAAAACAATCATTCACATTTACATTTTGCCAATCTCTTGACAGCTGCACTAACTAAATGTTAAAAAGCCTCTTATTTCTGTGGAGTCAACAGCTCTCTGCTTTTTCAGAAATACATTACAACCACAAATTGTGTCTTGCTTTTGCCCAGGTACATAAATGGCAAAAGGCTACTGCATAGCAAGTTACAGACTCATCATTGCTTTCAGCTTCTCTTCTACTTTTATACAGCCAGTAACTCAGGCGTTAAAGTCGACACAAAACCATCTCAGAGTCTCAAATGTGATTGTGACTTCTAAGTGCAAGTTACATTAATCCGACTGAATTACTCTTTGACTTAAACATAATATAAGAGGAAATTATAAGATTGTTTTACTGTGGGTTTTGACTGGTTTCTGTAAAGGGAATAAACAGCAATGTTCCCTATTTGTAACAAATTTCAAAAATTTGAGGGAACAACTGAATTGATCCTTCATATCCAGTCTCAGCAGAAGCTGAGGAGAATATCTGAGACACAATTCAAAATCCACTCACAGTTTCATCTGTTCTTGACCTTCTGCTCAAAATGGGAAGCTTGGTAAAGCACGAATGAAGCTGTACAGCTGACAATCCAGCAGGGTCAGTTTTTGTTTTTTCATTAATCATCAGGCTGGAACCCTTCTGACTTACCTCAACAACCCTTTAATATTTTTTTTATTTGTAAAGGGATAATTCTTAAAATATTTGCCAATGTGTGTAACTATCCCTCCTTTCTACATGTAATTAAACCAAGGAACAGAAGACCTAAGTGACTGTCAGAGGTCATACAGAAAGCCAAGAAGAAAATGTGGTGTCTTTCATCTAAAGGAGCTGCTTAAATGTTACAAAATATACAAACTGAGAGAGATTGAAAAGAAAAATTCCAGAAAAAAAAAAAAAAGACAAAAACAGCGAGCAGAGTCATGAAATATGATTTGGCAGTAGTCAATCAATGACAGAAGCCTTGTCACTTCTACCCTCATGGCACTTGGACTAAAATACAAAATAATTCAGTATCATTCTCCTTGATAAATCAAGCGCTAGAAAAGCCCTGAATGCATTATCTAGGAGATGATAAATTTGCTCTAAACAATACAGCATCATTAAAAAACAGAAGTCCTATGAGGAAAGAAGTTCAACTTTTCTCCACATTTCCTACACCTAAATTTCTAAGATTTTTAATCAGAATTTCTCTTTGTGACATTAGTATGCAATTAAGCTCTGCTTTTCACTATATGAGATTCTCAAAAGTACAACATTCTTCTCTGGGAGCTAAAAGTCAGTTCTTTAATCTTGTGGTAAGCTTGGATTTCTTCTGAAATAGTCATGTATAAACTGAGCGTGACTTTGGATTAGATGCCTTGAATTTATCAGCTATAATGATATAGGCTAGGGGGTGTGTATGCTACAGATATTTTACCATATACATTCTAAAGCAGTAAACAGCTCACCAGACATTATGCCTAAAAGGACTTTATTATTTTAGGAAACAATTGATACCAGGTCCTAACTTTTATCTTACTCCAGAAAACACCAGAAATAACAGCATCGTGACAAGCTGTATTGCTCCTGCTAAATTATTAACTTCACAAAATTCAATAAAAGGACAAAGCAATGAGTATAGACATTCACTATCTGCACCTTAAGGTATCCCAGGACAGTATCACAAGCAATTAATAAAAAGCAAAGTATTGTCCAGATAAATATTGCCTACAAAAGAAGAAAACAGTGACACTGGGCTGAGATAAAAATGCACCCATATAAAACAACCTGCATGCAATAGGACTGCTTTTAATCCAATGCTGCCTCAAAGTTGTGAGGCCAGTACATGCTGTAGCTCACCCCAGGTCTCTGGTCTCCTCCCCTATCATGGCTGGTAATCTTTTACCACTCCTTTTCAGCTGAGACATCTGTGTTCACTCCCTATGGGTCCAAGGGAAGTGGAGGAGGGGAGAGGGGGCAGAGAAAATCCTCAGTCACCTTTGTTTTGATTCTCATACACCAAGCACCCACCATCTTTCTAATAAAGTAACAGGAAAGGCCAAAAATGCACTTCCCTCCCCGCAGCAGACTGCTGCAGAGGGGCACTTCTGGTGCTCTTCAGAGCTGCCTGCTCCACTGCTCTGCCAACTCCCCAGCTTCCCAACACTTCAGGACATGCAACTCCAAAACAATCAGTCTTGTGACCTATTCCAAGCCACTGACAGCAGTCTCATTTTTAACAGAGAATTTCAGAAGCTGGAGGTTTAACTCTGTATCAGAATGAAAAAAGAGTTGAAGTAGAAAAGGTTTTCACAAAACTGACAGCCCTTTCTCTACCCTACTGCACTTGAGAGGCAAGAAAAGGCTTTCTTCAGAGAGGGAACAAGAAAGGATCAGATCTATGCTCTACAGGTGCACGCAGCAGAGGAGACTCAGACTGGCACTGACCTTTTCAGCTGTTCCAGAAGTAAGGACACAAGAGTGAGATGGAAGTTCAGCGATTAAAAGACTTAATTAAAAATATTAGAATGGTGCATTCCTACAAGATGAATCAGATCACTAGATAACAAGAATTTTGGGAAGTGGAGTCCAAGCTTCACGCTGCTTCCAGAGGGAAATATAATGGCTTAACAACCCTAACAAGTAAACAGTACAAGCATTATTCTAACCAAACAATGTTGTAACCAAATGGAATACAATATGTCTACCTCCCTCACTGTGACTTACTCAAAAGAAAGAAGCATGGTAATTATATTAAATAACTGAAAAAAACTAAAGATGTTTTTTATTCATACCTCAATAAGAATCAATTGAACTTTCTGTGAATTTAGGGAAGCTAAAACACCAAGAAGAAAAAAATCATTACTGCATTTGTGGCAATCATATGGTATGGCATCATTTCCACTGATAAATATATTCTTATCCCTATCACGCACATCCTGGTTACAAAGTAAGTCTCACAATAATGAACACTTTCATTCTCCCTACACAGCTATTGACAAAATTTGTGAAGAAAAGAAAGCTCAATAACCAAATACATCTCCTCCTGTTCCCAGTGAGATACATTCTGGGGTTTCATAATGAACATGTTCCTTAATGATTAGACTGTCACTTCTCCCAAAAGAGCTGAGGTGCTTTTATTGAATTTAGTTCTCTAAGTTTGAAAAGGCAGTGCAAAATGGCTTTCCAGCTCATCAAGTTGTTTTGATAATGGCCAAGGTATTGACTTGACTTAAAGAAAATAGCTTGTGTCTACCAAAGGTGGAGAGAATGGTGGAAGGCAGGAGAGCTCTAGGAATGTAGGTATTGTCAGAATGGATATAAGTCTAGCCTCAGGTCCCATCTCTGGCAGTTCCTAGCCTTGGCTATGTCCTTCATTTTTCTCTAAAACTCTCTTAGAGACAGACACAAAGTGAGCTGTCAAACACAGAAATCTCACCCTACTGATTGGAATTGTCTTAAAACTTTGAACAAACACTGTTTTTCCAACACTTACCTATCACTTTTTCTATTATCCATAAACACCCCCCTCCAAATCTATGATATTTTTTGTTTAGGAGTTTGTTGGGGTTTTTTTTCATGGAAACAATAACTTTCTCCCAGTGACACAACTACATCACTTCTTTTCCTAAGAAAATTGAAACATTTCACCTAAAGCAATTTTAATTCCTTTTTTGCATGAACTTTTATTATTTCATTTTGTGAACTGACACAGATGAGAAACCATGACAAGTTCATTTACACATTTGTTATATTATTCCGCCTTTGTTTAGGCTATATAGATTTTGTCTTCTGGTTTTCACTACTGGTTTCTGACTTTTAACGCGTCCACAACCATAGCAGGCTCTCTTGACTGTCAAAGGAAATTGCATCAAGACAATGTGTGTGTGATTCAGGACTTAGTCTGTGTGAAAACAAGTTATGAATGCATCTCTCAACTGCAGCATATGGTGTTATGTGAAAAGAAAAATCAACACAAATCAACAATTACAGCAACACTTCAGAAAGCCTGCGAAAAGAGTGAGCACCTATACAGGGAAACCAAACAACTCACAGTCTGATGAGGTTCAAGTTACTTCCCAGAGCCAAACTGAAGGGTAATCACATAGCACTGGCTCATTTCACAGTCAGAATGAGCAACAGACTGTTTCCCTCCTGCATGATGGGAGTGTAGCATAGTACTTGCAGAAAGCTTTAAGATTCAATTTCAGGGGTGGATCAGTTGATAGTGAACCATGCTCTCATGAAGGAAACCTGAAACAGGAGCTGTCAAACATCAGAGCATTCACAGCCTGCTGCAAGTGTTCAGTCAAGTCTGATTTAGCAGAAAGGTGTCAGTGTGTCATGCAAGAAGAGCTCAAGCTAACCACAAGAGTTGGGAGTTTTTTCCTAGCAAACCCTCTCTCACACCATCTTCTATATGGCTTATTTCACTAATAGAATGCAAGGTGAGGGGAAAAGGGCTACACTGCGTTTCAAACATTGCAAGATGGAAGCAGCGAGAACAATGCACTATAAGACCAAAGTCCAATTAAAGACAGTCACAATCAGGAGAAAAAGCAAAGGGTTTGTGCCATGTAGTAAAACATCAAAGCAGGAATCTAGACACACTCCTGACATGTTCACAATGACCACTTACAAATGCTACTGCCAACTAGTCATCATATTTCACTGCACTGCATTTTGTTGTTTCTGAGTTTTGTTTGGAGGGCTACAAAAAGCTGAAGAGCTAATGGATAACCTTCTCTTCCCAAATTCTAAGATTTATTATTTTTCTATGTGTCTTACATGTCTGTTGACATGTTCTGACAGCAAAAATCCATGAAATCTGATTTGAGAAATTAAGACCATAGCATGGTCTTCTTATCAATGTGAGCCTGAAAAATTAAGAGCAATTAAGATTCAAAGAAAGGAAATTATGTAATAGACCACTGCTGCAAAATCAGTAACATTTTATTAGGACACTACTGTGTTTAGCATATCCATAGACTTACTAAACATATTTTTCTGACAACATCTCTATGTAACTAAGAGTTAGCACCCTATTATTACTGGTATTTTACACTTCAGGAATTTATCCAAAAGAAGTGAAGGTCCATATCTACACAACTGCCTTTAGCTACCTCAGTGCTACACAATGCCTAATGCTACTTGCAGAAGCATTAAAATGATTCAAAGTTGGAGCCAGCTTCTCTCATTTGCCTGTCAGAGCACAGGCAGATACAGCAGTCTAAATGTCAGCATTTGTGTGCCTAGTGATTTGAAAGGAAGAACAGGAATTGGAACTGTGAACCATCCTTGAGGCTGGTACACTAGCTGTAATGAGTCAAAGTAAATATCTCAAACACGGCTCCAAATTAATGACCTCCACAGCTTGCCATTATCCTCACTGGCTTTGATTGTTCAACAATAATTTCTCTATCAGGGCATCAATTAATCAGTCATTTCAAAATAGAATACAGAGAACTCGTGATCACACTAAATTTTTTCTCATAAAGTCAGAGAATCCTCCATTCTCAGTCTATTTCCCATTTCCAGCAAATGTATTACACAGCAGGTATTTAGGAGAGACATCTGAATCCTTTTCTAGGCCTCTGTTACATCAAACTTCTAGAGAAAGACAGTTTCAATTACAATTACATACTTGAACTTGAAATTCTGTTTAAGCTATTTTGCTATGTTCAAAAAGGACTAAAAACCAGTAAAAACGCCACTTTATGTATGTTGTAAATGAACAAAGCTGTACTAACCACACAATTTTTACACATAGAAAACTCAGCTTTTCTGTAAAACAAATAAATATCACTAACACTCAGATAGTGTCATTCTATCCAATGAAGATAAGAAAACAGTTAATTTCTCATCTCTTCTCTTTCAACAGCTATTTTGTCTCGTCACCAGAGGGGTGCGTGGGTCAACATCACTTGAGTTATCTGAATTACTCAAGCAGCATTTGAGTTACTCTGATTATTGTATGTCCCATACTTTCCAGGTAAGATGCAGGTTCTTGTTGAGAAAACATGGTCTACCATGGAATTTCAATGAATATATAGCAAACCACTGTGATATTTCTAACTTTAAACTGGAAATCCCAAAATGTCCAATGTTTACAAAGCTTTGCATTTCCTCACCAGTGCATACCGTCCCAAAAATGACAAAGGCAGCAAAGTCATCTCTAGATTTAGTATAAAACAGCTCTTTGAATCTGTATAAACTTTCCACCCTACTCTTCATGGTCACAATAAAGCTCACATGTGGTCAATGCATAAACCTTGGAAAGGAATGATCAAATTTCAATGACATAAGAGAATTTCAAGATTACTCCTAATCCAAACTATCTTGTAGGAATGAAGTTAAGCATATAAAATCATATTTCAAGCAAATTGCTTGAAAGCAAAATGCACTGTATTGGAAATCACTCAATGTCTAATCCATCAAAATCAAACTGACATCTTCTTTTGCCATCTGGGTTTTTAAGTCATCAACAATTAACATGAAACTGGAAACGGATTAGGCCTCAAAAAGTCATGCAAACAAAGAAATCTCCTTTGCTTTGTCTCACTCTTATTGCAACAATTGCAGAGGTTGATAGCACAGGTGTATCAATGCCTGAAAAGCTTACAGAATGGTATCTGTAAAATATCAGAAGTTTTCAATATTTTTGGTCTGTTTAAGAATTTGAATTTCAACATAATAAGTAAAATTGTTTGGTCTCTTCAGTCTTCTGTAGATTTTCAACTAAGTATACACCAATATAACCAAGAGTACAGATAGCTGGAAGGTTTGGGACTTTGTCTAAAATAACTTCATCAAAAGAAATTAATGAGTTTTAGTTCTTCTTACCAAGAAAGTCATAATAAATTAATATATCTAATTAGAACCAAACTCAGTGAGATTACATTAAAATCTCATTTTGTTCTGTTAAAAAATTCAATAAAACGATGCCAATTAAATTAAGCAATCAATAAGAACAAAGAACAAAGTGATTTTCTCGATGTTTCATCTACTTTGCTCAGCCATTAGAAGCAATTTTTAACAGCTTGTTGACAATGTTCCTCCCTTGACAGTGCTGCAGGTAGTATCAGATGTCACGTCCCAAATCTGCTTCGACAAATCATCCCTGCATTGCCATTTAGCACATCTGCCTCTGCAGGCAATTGAGTTCTCCTAGGAAGCCCAGTATTTCAGTAGTGTGGGGCACAACAGTTCATAGGGTGAAAAAGCAAAAACAAAGGGACTGCTGAATTTCAAGTCAAACTGATACAGAGTGTTGGATTATAAAAATGTAATTAGCAAGACACAACCTGTTGCAGAGGTTTCATAGTCTCGGCTGTGGATGAAGGAGCTCGGGAGAACTAATGGTTTGTGTAAGTATGCACTATTTCACTGTCTGCAAGCCTGAAGGGTGGTTGACTTTTGCTTTCTTTTACACTTTAATGCCTGCTGGTATTGCTTTCTCATACTGACCTTCAGCAAAAATAGATTGGCCATACTGAGAAAGAAAAATCTACTAGCCAGTTTCCAGCAGTTCTTACTCAGCACAAGGTGCCATTCAATATAGACTGTGAGGAACTAGCGTAAAATATTATCACTTTCTGTATTACTTACGTTTAAATTGCAATCTGTTGTTACAGACGTCTCTCTGTTCTACCTGTCTAGCTTCTGTACACCTCAGCTTGTTACCTAAGCTTCTTCAAGGTTGGTCACAAAAACAAAATCAGCAGAATTGCAGAATGACAGAACTGATCAAGCTGCCACATTAACAGAAAACTGTCACTCTGATGAAAAAAAATCAGCTCCAATACCAGAAGAAAGAAAAATAGAATTTTAACTCCTACATACAGAAAAGGAATTGCTTTTGTCTCAAAAGAAGCAGCGTTTTGGTGCATTCCTTCATATTTTCTATGAAAGAAAGATTATTCTTTGATTTATTTGATCTTTCTGCGAGGAAACATTGCAAATGACTACTGGGATGCATCCCCCTGTACTGTTTGACTCCAGTAAGACTCACTCTCACAGACTGAAATGTTATGGTTCGTAGCTTAAACATTTTTACAAAGGACTTCTGCCTATTATAGCACAACTGTGTAACAAAAGCTGCATGGAACACCACCAAACCCTGAATGGGCCTCTTGATCGAGGTCCTGGACTGCAAGTTGATGGAGATAAGAGAAAGTGACTCAGGTCTGGGCTGAGGGAGAAGAATACATTCACAGGAGGATTAAGCCTCACACCTTCGGAGTGGAGAGCACAGCCCCTCACACCAAAAGGGGGAGGATGAGAGGTTTGGGATGCGCGGTGAAAAAGCCTCCGGTGAGAGGAACGCCCATCCTCCCTCGCGCACACCAGCCCAGCTGCAGGGGTTCCCCACCCCTATGGGACATCCCCACCCCTATGGAATGACAGCAGAGATGGAGTCATGGCCCATCGAAGGCCCTCGCATGCCCAAAGGGGTGCCCTGACCCTGCAGCAAACCCTGCACATAATGCAAAATGATGTGACGGATGCAGAGTGCTGCAAGGACGGCGTCAAACCAGCACCCTGCAGGGGAGGCACCTGGGCATTCCCACTGCCCAAAGTGGATATTAATCCACTGAATTTTGTACTTTTTGGCATGGGGGACCCTCAACATCGAGAAGATCAGAGGGAGAAGAGCAACAAGATGTCTTTGGGGCCCTCAGAAGGGTATATGCTTCTATATTTCTTTCCTCTTCTGTTAAATAACTTAAATAAGTTCGTAATACTCACTTACCTGTGCTGGACAGATTTTTAGAATGGAGCTCTACAACCTCTAAGTTGAGGGGCCTTTATGCTTTCACATTTCATCCTACAGTGCCAAAAGCCTTCTGCTCGCTGCACTTTCAGGTTCCCAGCTACATGATAGCTTAGCTGAGAGGAGGTCCTCACGTCTCAGAATACTCAGCTTCTCCAAAATGCACTATGACAACCTACCGTTGTCAGTAACTGATTAATAACGTAACTTCTGCTCAAACACAATTCCATCCCGGTGAACTATTTCTGCCACACATGAATATGTCCATGAAGCAGCACCTTGAGAATCCCTATTCAAATTAAGTCTCAGAGACTGATGACTGATTTAGGAATGACATTCAACATATTGAACAGTTGGGCAGTTTAGTCTTTCATACTTCCCTGATAAAGACACTTTTCAGTTTGCCTTGTTCCCCAGGTGATCTGTGTTTATTCTCCTTACTGCAGAATGAGGTGTAAGTGGCATTTAATAATAAATAAAGGCCACTGTAACGATGTCAAAACATCCCACTTTGACATTTTAGAAATAAACATTAAGGAGACGATCCAAGGCAGCCTGCATGGCTTTACTACGAGTGGCAAATTGTGCCAGATCAATCTGATGGCCTTCTATGGTGGAGTGGGGCTAGTGGCTGACAACAAAACACTAACATGAGCTGAATATGGAGTGGACAGCAGACAGTTCCTGTGCTGTCTATATAATCTTTACTTTTTAATGCAAAATAGCCTTTAGGACAAGGCAGCTGCCACTTTTCAGCTACAGAAAAATACAGACTGACTCACTGCAATCCCTATCTCCCACTCTAACTCCTGGGTGATTTCACATGTTTAGTTCTTCGTGATTTGGGTTTTTTTTTTTTCTTTACCTTAATCTGAAATTCATTCACTTGTACCAATGAACTATATTTTAAAATTTAATGGTGCTGTAGTGCTTTGCTTCAAAGTATGAGGTACATTACAGGGTTCTGAAATCTGAAACCTCAGGAGCTACCACCTTATCTGCCCAAGAGATTAGCAACCTTCAGGAAAGCAAGAGAAACAGGACCTGTCTCACAAACATGCATTGGTACAACTTTTACAATGCAGTATTTAACAGAGACATAAGCCATTCCTCTTCCATCTATCATTCTTGTGCACATGCTGCATATTATTAATTCAGGACCTCTGAGACAGTCACATAAATCTGTGTGGAGTTGGGAGTCTGGGGTGGGGAGGGGTGTTTGGGTTTTGTGGGATTTGGGAGAGCGGTTAGAAGCACTCTGTGATCCAACATGCCATTGTCGCTCCTTTGGATCTTAACACACATAATATAATTTAAACATATTTTAACAATCTGCATGATAGAGCCACTGCTACAGCATTTGTCTTTTAGAACATTAATATGGCAGCTGGTTTAAATTTTAAAAAATTAATCAAAGGGGGTTTTCTACACTAAGGACCAGAGGGGGGAAAAAAATCAAGCTGTTTTTTCCCAATAAAAAGACTGGAAGAAGCAAGGAAAGAAATTTGAAATAAGCAGAGATGATCTCCGGAATTCTTAAAACATGTATTAAAGGAGCCTCTTATTTTGGGGCCATCTCTGAGAAAACAGAGTAAAATCAATCCTATTTGTAAATATAAAATAAACAGATCTTCTGACTGTTTTATGTGTGTTTTGTCTCTAGATAAAGCCATTGAAAGGTACGATTCACTGCTAGGCTTCAACCCTCAATATATTTCTGCAATTCTTTCACATAGGAGTTTAAAAGTCCAACTTTGGATAACTCTTTAACCCTTTCAGTAAAAACTACTTGTGAACTATTACTGAGAATATTTCCAGGAGTAAATCAGCATACGGGGTGCATGACTTCCTTGCAATCTCACCTTCCTAGACTTCTACTTACTCTTTTTGTCCTTGTTCAATTGCACTTTGTCATAAACCTAAAAAAAGAAAAAAGCCCTGATGGCGAATTTACAGAACCACCGTTAAAGGAGGTCCCATATGGACTGAGCATGATTAGAAGGTTTTTCAAGTCTGTTCATGGAACAGATTCTGGGTGCTGAAGAAGTGCTGCTGTTTGTGGTTCCTAAATTAGGTGTATTTGTTACCAAACCAGCAGACATAATGTGCCACATCTCGACTGGATTTATACTTAATTGTTCCAGGATGTTTTAACTGATTTATACCAAGTATGCAAAATGAAATCATCCTCCTCTAAACATCAAGCTTTCAATAGTCTCTCTCACAGTATCACTCTGAACAAAATGTCCAGCACACAGTTGGATAACCACATCATGCAGCAGGTGAGCGATTAGCTCATGAGCTGGCCACAAAGGGTTACAGTGAACGGGGTGACATCAGACTGGGGACCTGTCACTAGTGGGTTCTGCAGGTCTCCATCCTCAGCCCTGTGCTCTTCAGTAGCTTCATAAATGACTTGGACACAGGACTGGAAGGGACACAGAGCAAGTTCACAGATGATACTGAACTGGGAGGAGCTTTTGACTCTCTCCGAGGAAGGAAGGCCCTGCAGAGAGACTAAACTGCTAAATTGAAATGCCACTCAAGCAGCCCAGGTTTTATAAAAAGGATGGATATTCATCTCCTTTTCAAAATCATTATTAAATTCTCTTTGAAGGTATTAAAGCAACTTTGAACTATCTGATGTATTAAAATGACTCATTAATGGTATAGAAAGGGTTACCTAATTTTTTTCAAATCTGCAGTTGATGAGACGTGAACTCATCAGAGGTTAGCTCAGCTAGTTAGAGCAGAGTTACTAATAACTCTAATAACTCTAATAACACCAAGGTTGTGGCTTCAACAACTGTATAGGCCATTCACCTGAGAGTTAGACTTGATCCTTGTGGGTCCCTTCCAACTCAGAGTATTCTGTGATGTAGCAAAATACACATATAAGCAAAACAATTATGTTGCACTGTTAATCCATTACTTTGATTATTTCAACTGGATTAGCTTTTGATACCAAATGATAATCAAGCTATATTTCATGCCTGACCAAAAAAAAAAAAAGTATCTTGATGATATTTTGGAGATTTGGATTATTGGCCAGAAATACTATATTAAGTAGCTATGGGAAAAGTGAACGATTAAGGAGACTAGAATTAAAGAAAATGTAACTAAGCAATTTAGAACTACTTTCCAACCTGAACAGAGAAAGAGAAGAAACTAAGCAAGATAGAATTGGACAAAGTCTTTGATTTTCAGATTTAAGACTCTGGAAACAATTGCACAAATCCAAAATTCTCTGAATAAAGCACTATTGACAGTAGATTCAAACTTGTAATGTCTCATACACAGAAAGGAAGAAAAAATATCTATAAAGGCACTTCAGCATTTTTAGGTAACAGGTCTTTCAGCAGAGGTAGACAGATTGCTCAGACAGTAACATTTTTTAATTTGAAAAGTTTTTACTTAGTCTATTCTTCCACCTGACTACACTCAAAAAATAATTTCAGTAGATTATCATGCATTTCTGATTTCCTGTTTGCCTATTATTTTCTTTCTTCCTAGGAAATACCTGCCCTGATGAAGATATGCCAGCATAAAAACCTGAGATAGATTTAAGAATCGACTCCAAATCACACATTCTAAGACAAGAAGAAATTTCTGGGATGATTCATTTTATCCTGCATAAAGCAAGAGGCAAGCTGCCCTAAATTACTGTCCATTTAAAGTCCAGCAACTGTGTTTGAATTCAATATCAGGAAAAAAATACAATTACTAAAGAAACCCTTTGATTTTGGAATTCTCATTGGCAGAGAATGCATAGTAGCTCATGGCAATAAATTCTAATGAAATTGCATTTAGTTTATTCTCAATTTCTCTGATTTCAAATTCTAGCCATATGATTTTCTATAACTTTCATTGCTAAACTGAAGTCTTCCACTACATCATATCTCATATGAAAACTGGAAAACACTGCATTTGTGACTTCTTTACATCCTAGACAACAAAAAAAATTGTTTCCTATTCTTTAATCCATGTCCTAACTCTTCTTTGCACCACAACTATTTTTTTAATATGAAGTTTTAACATCATATTGCAATAATATAATAAGCTAAGAGCTGTTACAACAAACACAAACATCATACTTCGACTCAGAACTGCTCTTTTCATTATTTTAGAAACAATTATTTCTTACTAGCACCTCATTTCATTAAGGTTTTCTCACTTCTAAAATGATGTCTTGTGTTCTGTATTTAGTGATTTCAAATATTTCACCTAAAGAAAATGTGCTTTGATAGAAGAACGTGTATGTACAATTAGGTATGAGACCTAGAATGCATGCAGCTCTCATCTTTCAATCAAAAGAAGAATACATTTTTCTGTGTCAGATACAAGATATTTTTGTGGACTTGCCAAATTCAGAAGTTATTCTCCAACTCTTCAGATGCCAAAGCCTCTCTCCATAACCTGTCTTATCTTTCCCGTCTCTCATTTGTCTTCTCCTTTTCTTCAAGCACTTTTTAAAAGAGCTTGTCAAATCTGCTTTATAGCTCAGATGGGGGAACAAAGGGCAAGAAACATCATTAGGTATCAATCTCCTAGTTTTAACAGCCTGGGTGCAGGGATATTAGAATCCAGAACTCAAAACCATGATCTAACCTAACAGTTATGACTTCCCCTTTTAATTTTTTTAATGGGGTCTAAAATACATACATGTTTGGGGGGGGTGGGGGGGGTGAAAGGTAATCCTGGTTGCCATGTCACTCTACAAATCAAAAGCAAGCAATCCATTACAGATAGTTTTGAAGGCAACAGAACTACAGTGGTATTCCTGATGGATTTAGAAATTATGGTCTGTGCAACTTCACAGGCATTAAGCATGAAAATAAAACCATTAGATCTTCTCAACAAATGGAGTCACTATTGAAGGATATATTTTTTTCCTGCTCACAGTTGGGTTTTTATTTTTCCAAATTGGAAACACACCACAGAGAGGAAGTAATAACATTGCACTAAAGTATTCAAAGCCAAATTTTTATTCACATTGATTATCTTTTACATTTTGAAGTATTGCCTTTGTACATCCATCTGTAAATGTTTATCAGATAGGCATTCAAGCCCTTTCCTTCATTAAACCATTCTATGGGAACACTACCATACTTTTGTTACATCTTTGAGCCAAGGGGAAAAGAAATATGACATGGATGGTTTTTCATTCACCTTCCAAATTCAAAATCTGTATTCTTTTTCCTAATCCCCACAACTCAGAAAAATACATATTTTTTTAGTTTCAATTTCAATTTTGTGTGCACTATAATATGAAGTGCACACAAAAAATGCTTCTTCCAATCAGAATTTGAATGTTTCAGGAGTATTTGAGTCTGATTTTCTCCATTTTATTCCTATTAAAATTATTTGCATGTTGTCAGATAAAAAAAGAAACCGCCATCTTTAGATGACAGACTGCAATTTTAAAAAAGTGGGATCTTTCCAATCAAAGTTAATTTCTTTATGCTTCAAATTAGTGTCCATCAACACACCTCATGCCAAACAAATAAATTGTGATGAAGGAGCAATTAGGAGGAGACACCTGATTAAGCCTTTCTTAGAGGATAAAAATCTTCTCTTCAGGAATTCACTCCAGATCTAAAGCGCACATCTTTATTATTTGACCAGTAATAGTTTTGTACGTTATTTGGAGTGTGATCCAGGCAAATATTTGTTCTCAGCAAAGCTTTCTAAGCAAACCATTGTATCATCACTACAAAGATATTTCAGCATGCACATCAGTTTCTGTTGTTTGTGCTCCACTTTAACAGCTAAGTGAAAGAAAGCTACTGACAGACTTGGGCATGCAGGAAAGGACACCTAGCTTCTTTCATCATATAGTATAAATCCCATTAAGAAAAGACTTCCTAAAGATAGGGGAAGCTGTACCTTTTTTTTGTCAAGTAATTTATTGAGTTTGCATTTGCAAAGAACCTTATGCAGACATTTCTGCAAAGGATCATTAAGACAAAGGCACAATGAAGAAAAGGTGCATATTTAATTTAACAGCTGGAAAGCTACATGTAATACTTTAAGTTGCCAGTCTTTTTCTGGTACATTTGCTGCAGAAGTTCATGTGTTCCCTCCCTTGTTTGCAGGATACTAAATTCAATGTTCTCATGCAGAAATTGGCCACTACCTTTTTAACTGTTCCCTCCTGTACATTAGGCTTCATTTTTCAGGGTGTAAAGTGCTTGCAGCTGCCATGAATTTCATCGTTATTGCAAACACAACTGTTACACACAACAGATTTTATCTAGCTGGTGGAGATACCCACAAGGCTTCTGCAACAAATGCCAGCTGTATATCTTCAAAAATACGCATCACAACAAGTTACTGCAAAGTAGTAACGGGAAAATGAGGGCAAGTAAGAGTGTAGATAAAATAGAGTTAAGCAGTGCAACAGATCAATTAAATAAGAAATTATTAATGGTCACTGTAGTCTCTTAGGAATAAAATCATTTAAATTAGCACACATAAGTGGCTCAGCACATTGACTGTCTTATGAGCATTGGCTGCAGATATTATATTCCTTGGATTTATTTCAATCACCAAGTTGTTACATAGTGAATCATATCTAAGCAAGAAAGAACCTAAATATACTTCTCAATTTGCTTCATCTCTTTCACAGAAAAATGCAATGCCATGCCATAACAACTATTTATTTATGAAATTAATATCAGCGTATAGAAGCAATTAATAATACAATAATAATCATTGATATTGTTGCTCTAAAACAGAAGAGAAAGATGAGGTGACAAAGCAAAAGAAAAGTAGATTCCTTATATAAAATTTGCTTAATAGTTCAATCATTGCAATTTAAATGTAAGATAACCTCCACAAAGGGCTCTAGTTTGGAAAAAAATGGACCAACCATTAGAGTAGCCACTGCTGCAATTTGCAGAAACAGGCCAGGAATACTTCATAAATCATACACAGAAAATTTCTAAAGGCTCGAAAGAAATTATATGTGGACATTATCATACATAATGAAACTCCTGCTGCCATGCTGATACATGAACCATTTCTCTCTGAAAATGCTATTTTACTTCCATTTTTTACAAGATTTTCGGACATAGTTTAATATATAACATTTATTTCCTAATAATGTTTAAAGAAATTATTAGTAAAAGCATTTATATATATACACACACATATATATAAGTATGAAACTGGATTTCCCATTATGAATTAGATTAAACACAACTGTAAGTGTAGCTATAAGAAATTAACACTTTTACAAATCAGTTTAATTCCTCTGCCTTGTAATCACCTAAAGCCTCCAATTACTGCGTGTTGGCATGTAACATACAAAAGTGAAGTTGTATAAGTAACATGTTGGATCTAAAAAAAAAAGTTCACTAAGTACTTGCTCTGATTTTTGTTAATGTGTAGCAGCACTATAGAGCTGTCAAAATTGCTCATTGAAGAAACATTAAACAATGAACATCGTCATTGTATTTTTTCTTAGCACTGTTTTCTGTTCCATGGGGTTTTTTGCCCATTTTTTACAATCTTCCACCTATACATGATAAAATTATTACTTTCAGTCATCTGAAAAAGTTCATAATTATTCAGAATCTGTTTGTCTAGCTCAGTTGTGTTAACTAAATAGCTCTGCTGAAGTAGCTAAATAAGGTGACAAGATCATGTTGTCTGAACAGCACATACCACATGAGGGCTTTCTTTTGATAATTTAAGTTACACCAAGATGGAGTTTTACTCAAGTAAGAGACATGATTCCACCTTAGAACAGGTTTGCCCATTAACACTATTCATATGAAAATAAAAGTAAATGCTTACCACGTCTTTTGTAAGGATCACATATTATCTCACAGTGTAATGTGGCAGAGTGGTGGGTTTTTTAACATATTCCATTTTTAACATATTCCAAGCACTGCTGAGACCACAGCTGCACTAAAATATTACCATCCAGGCTAACCTGTTTACCTCAGGCCTGCTTATGATTTCAAGCTATGTATTACTTGTGGACATATCCACATTACTTAGATCATAGGAAACACTCTCAACACATAATACAAGTAATACTTATCCCACTCTTTAATATATGAATAGCTGCCCTAGTTGTAGGCCCTCAACACACATGGTTTCTGCACAGGAACTTTTCTAACAATTGGATGCCTGTAACAGTAAATTTCTGCCATAAAATTTTTGTCTTCCTGGATCAGCTGCTTCAACTAAAGATAGATGTAATGAAAATTATCTGAAGGGAAAATGTAGGAGGAAGGAGTAATTAGGATGTTTCTCATATTTACTGCTGAATTACTTTGATGAAACAAAAGCAATGCCAAAACTTTATTAAAACACAACTGCACCCCATTTTATCTCTATCCATTTTTCAAAAACCAAATTTTTTTAAAAACTAGGAAATTAGCATTTCCTTGCTGGAAAGTATGTTTTTATTACATGTTTCCTGCCATATGCATATATAGGTATGTATATATGAGGGTCTTATATTAAAGGCAACTGTTAATCACCCTGGCAATAATTCACCCGCTCATTAAACCCCAGTATAATTCTGTAGGAGTGGGAACTAGAGCATCAAGAACAATGTACTGGAAAAGTGCTGAGGTACAAGCATGGCAATGAAACTAACAGGCAAAATTCTTTCTACAGCAGGAACTGGTGCAGAACCCCAGATGTCCAGGAAACCAATGTACCAACACATAAAATTATATTTTCAGTATATATATGTGCATATATACGTAGCTACCAAGTTGTGTTTGGAACATTATATAGACACCCTTGAAAAATAATAGGCTTTTTACTCCTGAATTTTTGTGGCTCTGTGAGGGGTGCACAAGTAACAGAGAACAGAAACAGGAGAAAAGGGGAAAAAATCTATTTCAGTTACACATATATAATTGCATTTAGAGAACTGAATTCTGCCAAGTCAATGGAACAGCATGTGACATAAACCAGTTTAAAATTAGGCCATGAGAATCTATCCAAGTTACAATATTTCCAAAATGTGAACACATATTAAGGGTCTCTATTGCACATAACATCATATTAGCTCCATAATGCTTTGGTCCTGCTTCATGAACGAAAAACGCTTTAAAACTCAACCAAGTAGCAACACTAAATAGGAACAGCAACTCAAGAGACAGCCAACTGAACAGATTAAATATACTTTTTAATAACTGTAAAGCTGCACAGTGAAACAGAAATCCTACAAATAAAATAACAGCCAAAGTGCACACATTATGTGCCCGGTGGCTTTTCAAAGGCTTATATTGTGGTGGTGAGCAGAAATTTAATAACTCTGGTGATACTATCATGTTACAGCACTAATAAGATACGGAACATTTGGAGAAGTGTTAACAGCAGACAGCTATAACCAGAGTCGTTTGGAAATACTATCTATAGATAAATTAGCTTTATGAAAAGGACACATGGACCGAACTTCATTTTGTTACTGTTTTCCTTTTTCATCTCCATACATTTAATTACGGTAAACTACTAATAATGAGGTATTGGCTGGCTGCATTTACAGTAGTTTTATCTCTCTCCACATCTGGTTGGACATATGTGTATATCCTGTAAGCTTACTACTGTGAGAGAAGATGACTGCCAACATGCCCTCAAGGCTGAAAGTGTATTATGACTGCAGCTGAAAGGTACTGGAGCAATACAGTGCATCCTCAGATAGAAAGGCAGGAACAGACAGGTATGTGACAGCAGCATTTCACACACCTGGAAGCAAAACACACACTGAACACAAGCTTCAACACTAACAGCTTCTAGAACTTCTGAATGTGCACACAAGGCCTCTGAGCCATTGGGTTAGTGCATAAACTACAACAGCTTTTTCTGTATATATATATAGCTTGAATTTTTACTTTTGAAAGTACTCAATACTTGCAAGATGACATCTATCAGGATATGTCTGGTCCAAACACCCTGGAATGTAGACTTGACCTACCCCAGTTTGCTTGAAATGGGGTAGCTTTGGCAATGGAAGCATTCAGTCAAAGCAACACACATTTAATGAAGTTCTAATATACAATTGGACAAGGGAATATCCAGGGTGAGTTATTACAAAACATGATACAAAACTAGAACAGAAGAAAGGGTGAGAAAAAATGTATTAAGAGAGACTGAAAATGTATGCAACAGATTTATACAGATCAAGGCATTCCTTCTTTACTATATCAGTGGCCTGGCATGTGATGTGAGCAGCATAATAATAATTTTATATATATGGTAAATATCTACCATCTGTGTTCTAAGGCACAAACTGTAAAATGCAGCATAAAACAATTAAAATCAACAAAGTTCAGGGTACAGAAAACTTTTGATCCACAAAAATGGCAGATGTTATATTTGAGTGACTGAAGACCAAAAATATGAGTGAGAGCAAGTACAACTCAGTTTTTAAAAGTACAGCTCAATCCATATGCCAAAGGGTTATTTGGCATGATCGTCATATTCCTAGTGAGACACAGAAAGAAAAAGAAAAATTTATTTTAAAACTTTAATTAGGTCACAAGCTAACAAAATTCAATAACTTTTTCTAATGGATTTCGATAGGTCTTTCCAAGTTCCAGTTAAGAAATTCATAAAAATTTACACTGTATTGATACTGAAGCATAGATTTTTTTTCCAGAGTTTTAGGCTTGTAGACAGAAGCCTTCATATCTCAGTTTTTTAGCAAAGTGTCCCTAAAGTACATGTGTTCTGCACAGTCTCAGGCTTTTCATTCTTTGGGCAGCAGAAGTAGTACACTTGCCAGGACAAAACAGTAAACCATTTATATGTTGTCTTTTTTTTGTTGTTGTTTAATGGTTTAATGTAGTCTTCCTCCTTTCCAGCCACAGACCTCTTCAGTGAATCATGAGTCTAACAGCTTCTTTCAACTACAGCTAGTGCTGATCTCATGCTCCCTTCTAAGTCTTCCTGTTGCTGCTTCTGCTATTGCTCCTGCCTATTTATTTTTCACTTTTTGAGCTCACTCATTGCTACTCCAGCTCTTCTCTACGTTCCACCTCCAACAAAGCAAATAGAACAGGTTTCCTTCATTTTGGGCCCATTCCTTAGAATCCTCTTCACCAGATGTTAAGATGGAGAGAGGAGTTCAGCTGCTGAAAACCACAACCTGCCACAAGCAGTGAAAACAAACGTGTTTCTGTGCCTGAATGCACAGCATGCATGGCATCTCCTATCATTAAGGAGATTATCATCAAAACCTTTACTATCCAGATGGGAACTGAAGCATTGAGAGATTAAAGCATTTCTTCAGGACTATGGCATTTAGCTGTGAATAACCAAGAATCAGAAATGTTCCTGTCAACAGTTCACATGCTTATCATGCTACATTGACTGTCTTCCTTAAATCATGCAACTTCTTTATGCAGGAAATTAAGTCAACCACAAATACACTTTGTGCTGGGTTTGGCTGTGATTTTCTTCACAGTGGCTGGTATGGGGCTGTGTTTTGGATTTGTGCTGAACACGAGGTTGACAATGTAGAGAGATTTTTTGCTGAGCAGGACTTTCACAGAGCCAAGAAATTTTCTGCCTCAGTACTGCCACAATGGCAGGGAAGTTGGGGGTGCAAGGGAGGCTGGGAGGGGACACAGCTGGGACCCCAACTGACCAAAGGGATATTCCAGATCACACGGATCATGGATCACATGGATCACTCCAGATCATGGTTAGTGTATAAAGTGGGGGAGAAGAAGGAGGAAGAGGGGGATGTTTGGAGTGATGGTTTTTGTATTCTCAAGTCACCATTACATGTGATGGGGCCCCTGCTCTCCTGGAGATGGTTGAACACCTGCCTGCCCATGGGAAGCAGTGAATTCATTCCTTGTTCTGCTTTGCTTGCATGGCTTTTGCTTTCCCTATTAAACTGTCTTTATCTCAACCCGTGAGTTTTGAAGCTTCTACTCTCCCAATTCTCTCCCCAGCCCTGCTGGTGGGGGAGTGAGCCAGTGGCTGTGTGGGGCTTGGCTGCTGCCTGGGGCTCAACCATGAAAACTTTATACTCTAAAGAAAAGAATTACCACTTCTTCACACAAATACTGAGGTTTGTACATCTCAAACATCAAATTAGGAAACCTCAATAGCTATCAAAGCAAGGGGGTTTAATCAGACTGCTTGAAAATCCTGTGTTTGCTTTTATTACAACTCACATTATCACCCCATTGACTAATTATGAGAAAAATGTTGTTATGAAAAACCATCACCCTATTTTATGAAGATTCAGAAGCTTTCACATGAATAGCATTCCTGCCATATCAGTACCTAATATTGCCAACTTCTGTATAAAATCAGATAACAAAATCAAGCCGTGTCTTTTATCAAGGGAAAAGGGGAAGGTAAAAGCCTATGAGATCTGAAGAACAAAGACTGTCACAAAATAATAGGACTATGACACCTACAGCAATACTGAGTCTTTACAAAAGTGTAAAGATAATACTTCCCAAGGACACTGAATTGGAGAACTGTGCTTAGCACAAAACATTTTAATGAAAGCAAGGACACAGACAGTTCAATATGCACATACCCAAAGAGAGCCTGCAGCCTGCCAGAATATCCAAACCTAAAGATATCCTGTCTAAGGAAGATCCATTATCTTCACTCAGGGAAAAGCTTAAATCTTTAAGGACCAATGAAAATGTATTTGTCTTCATTCAGTGGTTTGTTATTTCCAGAAGGCAAGGGAGCTGGGGAGGAAACTGGTTGTTTTAATTTGGTCTGAAAGAATTCAGCAAGACTTTTTTTCAAAATTTATGTTTCCTTTTGGTTTCAGCTATGATGGAAATGATATTAGGAAATCCTTGGTGGATAGCCTAGTGTTTGTGGTTTGAGTCTCATCTGGAGGCAGGGATCTGAAAAAAACACAAAACTGAAATATAACAGACAAAACCTGATTTCTTCCAAAGATGCTGGAACACCAAGCCAAGTCCATCCAGCATCCTGTCTCTGACAGTGGTCAGTAGCAGATGTAGATGGGAATGTAAGAACAGAAGCAGCATACAAAAGTAATTCTCTAGAATATTTTTGTTTGATTCATATGATTTGTGGCTTCCAGACTTTCTGAGCCACAGGCAACAGCCTTCATAGATTTTCTTTTCATAAACATATCTAATGAATTTTTGAACCCCTTAATATCCTCAAAATCCTTGGGCAATAAGCTTTTACAGCTTTACATTGCACTGTGTGAAGTATCACTTTTTGCTTGCTGTGAACCTGTCACTTGCAGTTACTATTTCATCCCCTCCAGGTCCTGTATAAAGACAATAAAGCCTGTTCTCTGATCAAATATGTATGGCACTTATGCTTTTCTACACTTCCACAATCCTCAGATTCTTGGAAGATTGGAGTTTTGTAGTGTATGTGGTAAAAAACAAACGGGCAAACTAGAAGGAGGAAGGCAGAAGAACACAACTGCTGATTTTATCTGAATGTTTCATCCACAGATCTAAATTGGCTTGCAGTTATTCATCCTGAAAAAGAAGCTGCGTTCACTTCTCACATCACACACTGTTAATCTTCTGTAACTCTCCACAAACCCTAAACTACATTTGCATAATCAAATTTTCTACTACAGCTGGCTTTCTTGCACTTTCCTGTCGCAGCAACTCTTTGAGGGGAGAGAAAACAAACAGAATCAGGGAAAAAAAGGGGGGATTATAGGAAGAAAGGTATTCTTTTTGTAGGTGATCAAATGAAAAAGTCCTGCTACAGGGTTAATCCCATCATCTTTCTTTGCCAGAAGAGCAGTTTGTTATCTCTACCTAAAAGGATGGTTGCAAGCCACACATACATCTCATAAAAAAGCATTATATATGCAAGTAAACAGTGACTAAGGTCCAGTTTGCACTTGTCAAACTTTTAGAGCAGTTTTTAAATTAATTTGTTAATAGATTGATGTATTTTCTTGATGTGGATATGTGTATCAGAGAAGATTATAGTAAGATTAGGCCTTTTTTCTTTTTTTTCTGTTAGTTCCTTGTTTAGCCCACTGTACCTGCACAAGAGACAATGGCAGAAAAATAAAAAACACTGATCATGGAGAATGGGAATTTGAGACACCATCTTTCAGCACAGCTGCCAATTTATTGCTGGCTGTGAGAAATCATTGAACTATGGCTGCTGACTGCTAAAGACTGAGATACCTGACCAACATTTCTTTTCCATCTAGACTGCAAGATTTTTGAAGTAGAAGTTTTTTTGTTCATTACTATAAATAACCAGAGGACAAAATGGAATCCAAACAACTACACTTTGCTGGGTATGACCAGCAAATATTGGAATACATGAACTAGGTGATACCTTTCAGCCTTGTGATTTTCTGAATATGCAGCTCCAGGAAGACCACTAGAGGGCCCACAATTATTTAAAGTTTTATTCTCCATTTTGCACTGCACATAAACAGTGAACAGGAACTTTCAATGGATATGCCACAAGTTAATGAAGATAGTAATAAACTATTTTCACAGAAGTCAGTCTTCAGGAAATGTAGTGCTTAAATGCTAAGACCCAGATTTGCTTAAAACCTGATCAGAAGATGCTACTCGGCTGAGGACAAACCATTTTGCTGAAATGCTTTAGGCTCAGCATCATTCTCAGTCATCTTCCACAGAACTCAAAATGAAGTCACACCAGCCCACCAGAGATGGATTAAATGGTAGTGCTTCATGACTTCAAAAGCCAAGGATAATAGCCCAGCTGGACTACCAAGGAAAATGGAATCTTGATGTCCCTGGTTCCACATGCTTAGAGCCACCTTTCTGGGTTTCTGCTGCAAAATTTGAAAAGAGATGCAGTGATCTGGCTCTTAGTGGATCCACTTGGTAGCTCCAGGGTCTAGCACAAGTTTCCTCCTTATTTATTATTCAGAGGATATTTGCATTTTTATATAGATGCACACATATGCATATCCCCCCTCAAATTTGGATAAAATAAAAATATTGAGAAAAAGAAACTATTTGGAAGGCAGAAATACTGGTTCTCAAAACCTTTACTAGCAGTGTTATTATCATGCCACAAAATAATTTTGAAGAAGCTAGAAACAGTTAAAATCCTTCCCCTTTTTCCACCTTCTGTCTTCTCTCCCTTGTATCTGTCCAGGTTTCTGCACTCAAGCAGATATCCTGTTAGGTTTAGATACTTCCTCAGTTATGCAAAAAAAAAACCCAAGTGTCAAACCCCCACTATTAACTAGGCAAGAGAAGTGTCAAGAAATAGATTGTCCATCATGTACCATCTGAGCACGAGGAAAATGTTTTCCTTCAAAGTTGTCACCATGTTGTATACAGAAGCATAGCTGTCTCTTTTCAAAGCTTAGTGGTTTGTCACCATCACCATTAGTAATCTAAAAGATAGTGGGAATCACAAAAGCTAGTAAGAAAAAGCAGCAATCCCTCCTTTCCTCTTCTTCCCTGTGAGAATCACATAGTTTCTGTAAGATACCTCACAGATGCTGTTGTGGGGGGAAAATTACAATTGATATGGATTTTTTTAAAAAAAAACAGAATTAGACAGTCTTGTATAATATTAACTTCTCCCTATGGGTTTCAGCTGGAGCGAAATATGAGATTCTCTCATCATCCTTGATTCTAACTTTCCTTTCATGAGAAAGAACAAATTGTCTCAGTCATAGCAGCAAAGCCAATGCTGACATGTATAGTAAATTGTTGTGAGGAAGTAAGGTGTACTGCTGTGGCCATGCACCTGGAATGAACAGTATGAACATAAAGTATTTCTCTAGGGAAATCATAAAGGTTTGTCTGAATCTGTTTCAGGAAAATAAAAGTGAATCCCTAGTTACAGACAGATTCTTCTGTAGCTGAACAGCCAGCTACTTACAATAGCAGCTTTAGAAAACAATTTAACAACAGCCAGGCTGGCTCCAATGCTGCCTTTTCAAAGAGCAACACAAATCAGTTTCAGCTGGCTGAGCATCTTTCCCACCAGGGCTACAGTACCTTGGATTCACACTCCTGTACAACATCATCCAGTAATTAAAAGAACATCAGTAAGCTCTGGCTTTTCAAAGGTCTGAAAGGCATGCAAAGTATACAAGCGTTTTCTCTTTATGCCAGAACCCAGTTTTCAATTCCCTGAAGTCAGAAGCAACAACAATCCCTAGAAAGTCTTCTGACAAAGTCAGTAGATGTTCCTGTCATTCATTTTAACACCATCAGGATCCCGTATTTTGTGTTTACGGTTTAAAGACTACCACTTTGCATCGGTCAGCAGAATGAAAGTCTGTCAGGCCTCACTTGAAAACTGCTCTAAAGTCAGCTATAAAGTGTCCCAGAAAGAAGAGGGAAGCTTCTGCTAGCGAGAAGCCAGACCCAGAGCATTTGTCTCACAAATTGAAACCATGAGTTCATATTCTCCAGCATTTGCCAAAACCAAATTTTGAACTTTGTGATTATCACATCACGTTTTATGAATCACAGCCTTTCACTGAACTAACCAGTCCAAAACAGAGTTCATTTGTCAGCATCTCTGCAAAAGCAGATTCTCCAGTAAGCAATTTCATAGCAGTAATCCAGCTTTAGCAAAAATCCAGGCAAGTTAAGAGGAGAAACTGTGAAAGAAATGTGACTTCTCATTCAATTATTAAGTTGTTTGATGTCACTTAACCACTCATTCTGCATGCACTGAAATGGAAACACTTATTTTAAGTACTATTTTCTACCCTTTCTCTTTTTAGATCACATCAACAGACATTTTTGTTCATGTCTAGGGACAGCAATCTGCTGCTACTTTTCCGTTAAAAAGTTCACAATATGGAGAAGCATCAGGAACAATTAGCAAAAATGCTGACATGAACTCAGCAGAAAGTCCATATAGACTCTCCAAGGAAATATTTGGAAGCACAAGAAAATAAAAGCAGCCAAAAACCCCTCTGTCATTTTATGTACTTCTGGAAGTATGCAATAATTTATTGAAAAACTGTGCCTATTGAAAAATCTGTCAAGAGAGCTTCAAAGTAAGTGGGCTTTTTTTCCACTCAGTACTTCCATTATCTGCATAAGCTTTTACCACCTTGCAGCAAAATCTCCTGTGAGGGACTACATCTGTTGCTGCATGTTGCATGCTGCCTTCCTCCTTCCTCTTCCCCCTGCCTGCTCAGGAATCACAAACCAATACTCACTGCTCTATCCCCAGCCTTCTGCTCACCTCACAGCTCTTAGCAGAATGGTCCCACAAAAACTAGGCAAGGTATAGCTCTTGCACACAAGAACTCCAGGCAGTAGGCAGAGTATGATAACATGCACCCTCCATCTGCTAAAGCAACTGGGCTTACACTAAAACAGTCTACCCAGCAGAATGTATTTCCAGGGAGAAGGCATCATTTTCACCAGTTTGTTGCAAAGTCAGTTCCTGCAGGTCTGCCTGTTCTGTAACTCTCGACACCGAAGGGAAGTAGATACATTTATATTATACAGCCAAATAATATCCAGGTTTGCAAAGTATGTGTAATAAATATGCATGTTTTAATTGGGACAGGTCACAAAGTAGCTAAAATAGTTAATGAAGCAGCTGAATTTCCTAGAACTTTAATACATTTTCTGCCAGAGTTCATCACGTTCACTAATCTCAAGAGCTTGCTTACTCCACCTCCAAATACCACAATTTTTGATTAAGGTAATACTCATTGGGAAATAAAAGAATCAGAATTCTTAGAATTAGATGGCCAGTAGAATATGGCCATTTGTATTAGAATAGAAGTATTAGAATATGGCCCCCAAAAGCAACATCAGAGCATCAAGTTTTCTGGTTTATGTGTGTAAAACTTCTATACACTCAGATCTGTTTTTTTAAGAAGACTGGAAATTTTTGAAGACTTTTGAAGACTGAGGATAACAGACCTGTTAAGTGAATTGTTAAGCAGTACAAATACAGCAATTAAGATCTAACTAGCTCAGACAAAGGCCTAAAGGGAACAGACTGGATCTGTTGGATTAACTCTTCCCCTTCAGAAGGCCTACTATCTATTCCTTTTTGAAAAACCACAGATGCCTTAAAATTGAAAGGCCCACAACAAGCATGTCTCATATATACTAACCAGGGAGGACTTCTGGAGGCAGCCAGAAGGAAACTCTGAGAATGCCACCAGCTAAAATTCTGAAACCTTATTTTGCTATGGTATTGAGTAATTTCTACAAACACAAGCAGTCCACATTCAATCCTACGGTAAACCATAAGATGAAGAGCTGCAAGATTCAAAAATCACAAACTACAGTGTAGCTGCTGTAACTGCAGTGTAGCAACTCCAGCAATCTGCCAGCTACTTCATAAAGTGCATCTGTTATCAAAGTGTAAAGCTTAACCAAGACATACTAGCAAGAAAATCAGACTATTTCCAAGAACCAAAGAATGGAATTAGCTCAAAATTTGTGTGAAATATCATTCTAATGGCATATTAAAAGAAGTCTTCTCTGCAGTTATCAGGTAATCTGTAAACTACACCTAGAGGTCTGGCCAATGCAGATCATTTCAGATACAGTGCCAATTAAAACATTCATATTCAGTCTGCTAAGATCCAAAAGCATAGAAACACATGAAGTCATGCACAAATACTTTATCTACACTACCTGTAACTATTCACTGGTGTGCCCTCTGCTCTTTCATTAGGTGCAAAACTACATATCAGTTATGGAGGGACCTATAGCCAGATTTATCAGGAAAGGATAGAGGGCCAAAAATGGTTATAATTTCCTCTACTTTCCCCTCATAGGGCAATACTATAGCCACAAAGTCCTCTTGTCCAGCTATATCTCAGCTATGTTCTGCCCTAAGCTGCTAGAATCACGACTAAGAGAAACAAACTTTCAGCTCAGACAGTAGAAGTTATTCCTTCAAACACTAAGATGTCCAGTCTTGCTGCAGATGCTTAGCACACAGGCAAAATGATCCTCAGATATTTTGGATTCACAGTCCACAGTTTATGATGCTGTTCCTCCTCCACCCAAAAACACACATATATGCACAGGGTTTATATTCTATCGTTGCTGCTGTTGTTGTTACTGTTTGGAGGGGCTTGGTTTTGGAGGGTTTTTTTTTCACCTCCTTACCCAGTGACTGAAACTACATAAGAGAAGTTATGGCCCCAAATCAAAATTTTTGCTTCATTCTTATGACCTCTAAACCCTCAAAGGGTGTGGGACAATACTGATGCCAAAGTCCAGCAAGATCCTATCACACTAGTGATTACCAGATATTACAGTAATAAGACTATGCTGAACTGGTTTTTTTTTCTTTCTTTTTTTACATCTGTCAGATGTACTGCCCAGTATTTTAAATTTTCAATATTAGAAAACACTATGCCAGCTACAAAGCATATGGCTGTGAAGATATTAGCATTTCAGTATCTATCCAGGATACAAAAGTAATTTCAAAATTATAATTAAGCCTTTGAAGAGTATCCAATTAGTGTGAAAAAGTACTTTGAACAAATGTGGAGCTCTTTGTCTAAAGTGAATTAACATAACACCATTGAAAGTCTCAAATTTTGAAGCTTTGCTACCTATGTGAACACCACTATTTTTCTACATATTTTATGTTGTCAGCATCATCTTCACCAATTACTGGCCTATGGCTACCTCAGGCCACCTGAGGAGTAGGAGAAAATACACCTAATTAGATTGACTGACAGTGGCATATAATCAGCAGATGGCATCTGCCACATGGGAGATAGGAAGGACACCTTAATATTGAATACTGCCCAAGTAAGGGGGATTCTTTAAAATGGACATTACATGGCTCGTTCCACTATCCTTAGGTTCTTCCCAATACAGCCACAATCCTGTTGCAGTCAAATAGCAGACTCCAAAGGTTGTTAAAGCGGGGAAGGTAAAATAAAGTCTATGAACTGCAGTTATATCCTTTAAGGCAATACAGGCAAGAGCTAAAATTAGTGGTTTACAAATGGCAGGTTCAGGCCCTGACCAAGACTTTTCAAACTCGACAAGTTCGTGACTGTCTCAGTCCTGCTGGTGAACCATTACTTAAAGGTGTAATATTAATGTGGTCAGTGGGACAATTCATAGAGTTACTGCCTATCACTATGACCTAAACGTCCTTTAGTGAGTTAAGAATATCAACAAAGCAGCAATATCCTGCTCTAAAAACATGATGGTCATATCAGCTGTGAAAACTCTTATCAAAGCAGATTCTGCAGCATGTATTATTTCTTCTCTCCTGTAATCCACACCATTCCAAAAGCACAGTAATTTTGCCTTTCAAAGGTCCAGCTTTTGGGGTTGTATTTTGACACACAACAGATACTGAGTTATCCAGAAGTTACTTTGCTACTATTTGGAAACTCACGTTAGAATATTAAAAGTATTTTACACAGGAAACGTTTCGTCCATTCATCATTCAATTAGAATTAGATAGAAATTCACAATAATCTAGAATTGCATTCTCTCTACTTCATAAGAAGTACTGGACATGGATGAAAACATAACAATTCCCTTTTTAAGAGACCACCTGTGAACAGACAAAAATGACACATATTAAAATTGGAATGACCCATAATTTTGCCTCTAGATTATAACCACCTAATTAGTTTGTAAGTGCTGCTAATAACTGCACTGTCAGGTGTTATTATGTTAAAAGCAGCATGCCTACTTTAACTATTATGGTAAAAACATAATATATTTAAGAAACCAGCAAAAAGTCACTAGCACACATGATTGCTGATTAGTGTCAATGTAGTCTGAGACAAAGTTTCAAACACTTCAAATACTTTCAGGCTCCTCTTTAACAAACTATGTGCTATCTCTGTTAATTCCTCACTGACATTTCTTTACACAAATATGCAGTGGCCCACCTTCAAGCACACTTTATCACAGGGTTGTAACACTGTTTCTCATTATGCTTTCTGAAGTTGTTGCTCCACAACACCTACTTATTAATAGTGCCTACTGTTTGCATAACTTTTACAGCTACATTCATTCTGGACATGGATATCTCTAAATGAAAACATTTGTTTCAAGGTAAGGTGCTGGCATGGAGTTCTGTGACTGAATTTCTTCCCACTTTGTCCAGTTTCTCATATAATTAAAACCTCTCCGTTCAGAGTTTGAAAATTAATAGGAAGTCTTTCCAGTTGCGCTTAATTCAACTGGAGAAAAGAAGGTATTGATGATGCAAGTTCCATGACTTTCCAAGAAGGGGACCACAGAATGAGCAAAAGTGGATTGGAAATGGTTTAAGATAATTCTGAGGAGCAAAACAGCCCTAACTGATCCACGGTCAGGACAGCATAACTGTAACTCAAAAGCCACCTTCCACCTCTCCAAATCTGTTCCTATCTGCAGTGACTGATACTGGGCTAGTCAAGCCGAGCTGAACAGAATAAACCCCATAATTATAATTTCCACATCAGGCAATGCTTCACAAGACCAAAGGTAACCCGCTCAACCATGACCAAAAACAAATTTGAGTTTATGTTCAGAACTAGATTTACACAATGAGGACTTTAGCACAGAAGTCATTAGACTACTACACAACATTGGAGGAAAGAAAGAATAGGTATAAAAAGCAGTTCCATTGACTTACAAATAAAACTGAGATACAATAGCAATATCTCATAAAAACAGTTATAGACATTGCATTCTTACCCTCACACTGCTGTTGTCAGCAGGGCCTACTGTGCTGCTTTGCACTGTGATCAAGTTAGTTATTTTCATCGTACTTTGTATATGGCAATGTTTTGGATTTGTTCTGAAAACAGTCGTGATAACACCAGGTTATTTTTGTTATTGCTGAGTAGGGTTTTGTCCTAGGTTACAATGTTAAGATATGCCAGAAGGCATGTATTCTATCCCCATCTTCAGGAGCTGTTGAAACCAGGAGGGGCAGTGCTTTCCTTGCCTCCTCCCCCGGACTATCTCCTGTTAATGGGCCATCAATGCCCTGCCCCATGACTCATGGATAACTCCCTGGAGAGCCATTTCTGTTTAATGGGCAATCAAGGACCCACCACATGACTGATAAAATGACATCAGCCCATTGTAAAATGCTCCACCCAGGGGGAGGAGCCAAACATTCTCACCTGGATATAATCTGGGATTTTAAACAGAACAGGCCACCACCTTCTACTGGACTCCCAGAAAAGTAATATTTTTCCCACTGGATGCCCAGAGGAAGGACCAGACCCTTCTACATCACCACTGCACCATTGGAGGAAAACTCCACCCTTCTACAGGCAGGACCTCTGCTTCAACAGAATCATCTGTCACTCCAGGAGGACTACTAGAGCCACCATTCAAACTGGACTGCTACCAACACCCTGACTGACAGGGAGTCAGGTTGTGTTCTAACTGTCAGGTTTTTTTGTAATACTACATCTTGGTCTAATTTTCCTATTAAGTTGTAGTTTGTTGGTTTTTGTTTTATTTTGTTTATACATATTAGTAAAGAACTGTTATTCCTATCCTCATATCTTTGCCTAAGAGCCCTTTAATTTTAAAAAATTATAATAATTCAGAGGGAAGGAGTTTACACTTTCCATTCCGAGAGAAGTTCCTGCCTTCCTTGGCAGACACCTGTCTTTCAAACTTAGACAGGTTTACACCAAGCTAAGGCCTTTTCTGCTCCTCACCCTACCCCTCCAGCACGGAGGCTGTGGGTGCACAAGTAGTTCTGAGGAGACAGGTGATCCCAGCTGACCAAAGAGATATTCCAGCCCATATGGATGGTGCTCAGCATATAAAACTAGGGGAAGTACGAGGAAGGGGGGACGTTTGGGGTGACGGTGTTTGGCTCCCAAGGTAAGTTATATGTGATGGAGCCCTGCTCCCTGGAGATGGCTGAACACCTGCCTGCCATGGGAAGCAGTGAATGAATTCCTTCTTTTGCTTTGTTTGTGCTTTTGTTTTCCCTATTAAACAGGCTTTATCTCAATCACTGCTTTTCTCACTTCAATCCTTTGAGTTCTCTCCCACAACCACGGGGAGGGAGAGAGTAGCTCTGTTTTGTTGCTGGCTGGAGTTAAACCACACCACCTAGGTAAACAAAACAGCAAATATTTATAGGGAGACTGTAGTAACAAACTACCTTTAACAAAGGAGATTGATCACAGACATGGGAGGGCCATTGTCTCCTATTGGGATCTTCTAGAAGTTTAGTGTCTCAAACCAGCAAAATTGATCATGACAATGAGGACTTACTCATGCTGTTTGTATCCATGAGGAGCAGAAATCAATCTTCTCTATACGAAATGTGCATGTATCCACCATTTGTGCCTTTAAAAAAATCCCTATTTTCATGTAGACAGAAGCCAGAGTATTTGAAAGTCATAATAACCAGAAATAATCACAACAGGCATGATGGGGAATAAAAAAGGACAAGAGATTGCATTAAAAGGGATATATTTTTTTTAAAGGTGATGCCTTGTCAAGTGAGTACATCGTATCATATATCTTATTGGAGTTTTTTAACAGGGTGTCACTTTCCTTTGGGTTTTAATTGCCGAAAGCAAGAAGAGAGAGTTGGATTATATATTACTTGCAATAATGTTTACAAAGACAATAAGTTGTAATAAGAATGAGAGTAAACTAGGCATAAAATATAATGTTTAAGAACATGGAGAAGTGTAAAAACACACAGGGAAATATACGCAACACCCAAATAGAAAAATACATTAGAAAATAGTTTAAATTACTATTATATCTTGAACGAGTTAAAAAAAAACAACTGGATGCCCTTGAGAACAGGATACATCCTTCAGAAACTCCCACCTTCAACAGTAAAATGGACAAAGCAGTGATATGCCCTCCTGATCCTAAACAACACATTTTCTGCACCCAGTGCAATTTAAAGGCTTAAATACTATTCCCACTGAAGTTAACAGGAATCTGAAACATTTAACACCTTGTTAATGGCTGGTACTGCCAGTCACAATTAGCCCTTAAAGAAAACAGTTTCTCTAATATAATGTGTTTAGCCACTGTAAGTACTCCAGTTATTCTCACAAGAGGAAAAGTGGCTGCTATTCTCTCATTAGCTTTTCTCACCTAATCCAAATCATAAAGTTACCCAACTCAGCCAATGCCTAGAAGACCAAAAAGAAAGAGAGAGTAAAAACTGAAGTTCAGCTAACAAAAAAAGAGGAAAAAAACCTATAAAATATTCAGCAGAATTTCTGAGGCAGGAAATACAGCACATCACAGTTAAGACAGCGTGGTGCAGATGAAAGATATTCAGGGCTTAGGCACACCCAGTAACTCAGCTGATAGGAGAGCAGTATTTCCAGGGCTCTGGTACGTCACATACATCATCTAACAATATTCCTGCTCCACACTTGTTCAAACATTATTCAGAGCCTGACAGCCTTTCAGGCTACTCCATTGATTTCACTCATTCCTCACACTGTCATATTGCTGCTGCTTTTCACACAGCAAGCCGAGGATCCCACAGCAAGCCAATGATCCAGTGTTTCCTCTCATGTTAAGGTTAATACACAAGCAATAGTTTAAAACATTCATGTAAGCCCATGGTGCTCCCATGACAGCTCATTTGGATCCTTTGCTGTAAAACATTTCGCACTGTGATCTGAATAACGATGAAACCAAACGTCTGTAAAATACTTTGTAAGTACTTCTGTTAAGTTAGGTGTTGTAAACATTATACAAGATACAGTGGCATGAATGTCTTTTTTAGCTGATAGTTGGAAAAAAAATACTTGCCTATTAATACAGAAATGTAAATAGGCAAGAAAGAGAGCCATGTAAATATTGTCAAATAATACAAGAATGAGAATGAAATACGCATCTTTCAGTCCAGTTACACTCACATCCTGTCTGTAAAATGATGAATGATAAATAACCTAACAACAAAAATGCCATAAATACAATTGTCTAAAAAAAAAATCACCATCCATGAAATAGGTAACACAGCAATTAGTAAACTGGATACACATTCAGGAGGAGTTGGCTCACCTGAACATCATTTGTCGCCAGAGCTTATTAAATTTTCACGTAATATTTTATTTTTCACATATTATTTTTCATACCAGTATCCTAGGTGGTGACAGATATAGGTGAGGTTTCAAATTAAAAACATAACTTGGAGGTACCTCAGCAAGAGGGCCTATGAAATAAATAAGTATCTTCAGAAAGAGAAAGAGGAAACCTGCTATACCATGCTTCCATCTAGCTCCTATCTAGAAAACTGTCTAGGTCCCTATCATTTAACCCCAGTTAGAAGAGTAGGAGATGCAGAATTCAAGATACATGACCTTCAAAGACCCTGCCCAATTTCCTTTATTTTACAACCTGGAATTGGGAAACAATATGTAACAAGTTAGAGAGGAGGCTAACAAATTAGCACAGTGCTAACCTACATCATTTTATCCTCAGCATAAAGTAGCTAAAAAATCCATCCCTAGAAGCTCGGTTGTCATAAAGGGACAATTCCTTTAAGTGTTGTGACAGAGATGATTTCTTCTTGTAGGGTTGTATATCCACCGTACCTTGAACTCTTCCCTTACCTACAAGTTCTGCTCATAAATCCTGTCTGAAGAGACAACATAGTACTTGAGAAGGGACCAGCCCTGTTCTCGGTCTGTCTAGGAATCCTTCAGTTTTGGAGTTGGTTGCATATTTAATGTAAAGTGGCTAATTAATCACTGGCATGGCTGCCTCAGTGAAACATTTTCAGTTTATTATTTTTTTATAATATTTGCCATTTCTTTCTAACATTCCCAACAAAAAGGAATTGACATCATTCACTCTTCAAAAAATAAAAGAGGACTTCACTTGGAGAAAAGCACTGAGGTAAAAAAACCCCAATGAATAGGTAATAGGAAACAAAGAATGAGAGTGCCAATATCCTATCAGGATGTTAACATCCTGAACAACTGAGCCTAATACTCTACTCACAACTTTAACAACTCTCCAATACGAAACAAAAAATATTTTTCATGGAAACAATGTGTAAAAGGGGAGATGTATAATGCATGAGACAAAAGCAAATTATCTCCATTCCCTAAGGGAATAGCTTTTGTCTCAGATGTAGGTCATGCCAGCATTCATATTTTTAGTATTCTTTATATGCCCATTCAAGCATTATAGATTATTATGTCAAAATGGTAAACGGGGATTTTTTTATTGCAATTAATATCCCTTGTAAGGACCTTTGTAGAATGCACTCAAATATCAGCAAAAGCAATTAAAATCTACTGGAGATGTAAAACAAAATGTTAGCCTAGCTAAAGGGAAAAGTGGTGCAGCATACTTTTCTAGGATATGAGAAACAGGACAGAAAATTAACAGAAAGTATACCAGCAAGGCAAGAACTTCACAGATTATGAAAACAGACAGGGTAACAAAAACTGTTCACTGGTGGGAACAAATACATTTGAAGCAACGAGAGGCAAATCCCAAACTTCTGTTTTAGCTTCTTTTAGGATTATTTAAAAAAAATAGTATGAATAAAGTGAAATTATAGGGAAGAAAAAGAATAATCAGGATTTCAATTAAGTAGAAATAAATCTTTACTCCAGTTTGAGGCATCTTGGGGAAGTATACTTTAATACCTATGATGCAATTGCCTACAATTTTTTTTTTTAACGCTTGAAATGGTTTGAGTACTTGAAACTCCACTGGTTATTATTTTGTATTCTGTTTCAGCCTAAATAACATGAACTGCTATAGAAAACACATAATATGCAAAGATGCAATCAGTTTAGTCACACAGGTCCATGCAGCCTAACTTACGTGTAAAACTCAGAAAAAGTCTTTACCTGAAATGCACACAACTGTGAAATCTGCACAGATTTTAAAACTCCAACTTCCAAGTAGATATGAATGACAGACAGTGTTCTAGGAACAGTTTAAATTGTAGCTCTGGTCAGAAATCATCCATCTGGTAATTCCTCAAAAAAATGATGACTTCCCAGCCTTTTCATATTATATTGTCCAACAATATTTCTTCTGTGTTTTCCATTACAGTTACTTTCTAGAATTACAACATTTCAGTGACAAGTGTAGGTCCCAACTTCCTAAAGCTTCAAATACCCAGAACTCTTTTTCTGTAGGCTTTAGCAGGATTTTTAAGTCCCTAAACTTCAATGTAGGTTGAGAATTTCAGAGACCTGTATCTAGCACTGTTTATATACAGTGCACATTGCAGCTAGTAAACAAGCAGCAAGATCTGAGGAAGAGATTACTCATATAAGTGCACCTGCAGCCTTCACTTTGACATTTTGTAACTTTTCAGATGTGAACTTTACTGTAATAATACAATTCCTTTAATGCAGTTGTTCTGTAACACAAATAATTATCCTTGATATTTTTCACAATATCAAGGACATCGTTAAACAATATAAATTTCTGCTCTATAGTAGGCATTAGATTGAATCTGATTAAAAGTGCAAAATTTATCTAACCCTAGATTACCAAGTGCCATAGAAAGAATCCACAAAGATAATAAAACAGCTGTTCTTTATTGTCTCAGTTCATTAGGATACTCTTGTACAGTAACATTTGCTAATGCCAGTTTTGGAACACTCTCTTGTGAAGAGTGATTTCATAACACCACTTCGTTATCATCGGTGCCCTTTCACCCTAAGCCTCATTTTTTATAGTACTTTGATGCCTCTTGCTCATTTTCTTATTTCAGCAGACAGCAATCTATTTCTATCTATAAGATTACCAATAAGTAAGACATTTTCCACAGAAAATTATCTTTTTTCCATGAAGAAAAGCCATGTATAGCTACTCTTGATAAAGTACTGGAAGTATTTTGTACTACATTTAGTAGATTGATGAATTAGCTGTATATCTCTCACCTCTCTCCCCTCTAACTTCAGTATTCCATGACACTGCTTATTTTAAACTGGTAAAGCCCACACTGTCCATCCTTTCCTTACAAATGCATGGGACTTCATGCAGGAAAAAAAAAGGATATTCACATGAGGAAAGCTGTCACAGACAGCATTATAAGCAAGCAAATTACAGCAAAGTACAAAAACACACAGCAGGCAACATCACAAATAACAGAATTGCTAAACACCTTTCATTTTTAATTTAACAGTTCCACCTAATACATTTCATTCTGACTGTGTGATAGCACAAACAAAAGGATAGTTCTGTGGCTGAGGAATTGAATTAAAGCAGGAAACAAAGTTAGTTTTGTGCTCAGCTTTATCATTTTCTGTGTGCTAACACCGTTCTGCAGTTTCATATGACTTCAAAGCAAATTAGCTCTGTTCAGAAGCTCTGAAAATTCAAGCATTAATTGAGGCACTTAGATGGAGGTCTAGAATACATGCTGTACCCCAAAACCTGCTTTGAGAGTTCCATTCTCATAAGTGCTTTGCGCTGCAACTTATTACATATGTTATATAATCTGGGTTTTGACATATGCAGATTCTGTAGGCAGAATGCTTAAAGAATATCCACAGACATCTTTTTTGCAGCATTTTGGAATGTAAATATAAAAATAAAAACTCCCCTGGAAGTATGGTTTAAATCCACACAAAGCAAAGAGCGTTCATCTCACTGTCAGTGCTTTTTTTGTTCTGAGTTTCTCTTAAAATATGCATTTCTGCCATTCACTGAAAATGAAATAAATACTAACATACTAAAGGATAATAAAGCAAATTTTTAAAATTATTTGCATCATTATGTGTCAGCCAACTGGATATTATATGTTAACCCAAAGGCAAAAGAATGAATGAATGTACAAACGGGTATGAATGAATGTACAAATGGGTATATAGTTTTCTGATAAACCTTTTTTTCCTTTTATCAATACTGTCACTAAATTTCAAAATCCCCATCAGATATTCAATCCCAGTTCCAATAATGACGTAAAAAGCATCCATTTAAATCTAAAATAATATAAACCTATTGCAGGATGATTTTTTAAAAAAGCAATTTTTCTGACTGTTCCCCTTATATTAACACTAATTGTATGACAAGAATGAGCATTGATTTGCACTTCTGAGTTCAAAGGAATTCTTTTGTTAGTCTCATATTTATAGTGCTGTAGCTGAGACTTGAATCTGTCCCTCTGTTTACGTGTTGAAAGACAGCAATAGTAGCAAGTGATCAGAAAACATGATTATATATTCCTGAAAAACGGCCAGCTGTCAGTTTTCTTGTTGCCAGAGTATCAGTGCAAGAATGTGCAGCCAGGGTTTCACAAGACGCAGTGCCAGCACTATATAAAAACTGATTAACCAACAACACTGCAATCAAAGTAATGTATTTGGAGAGAGCAAAAAAACCAAAGAGTATGTATTTCAGCAAGGATTCAGGCATAAAGAACTGGCACACCTCCAGTCTGAGTATTGCAATGAAACTTCCATTTCTGTGAAAGCAACAGATTTTTAATTATTTTTAACACTAACAAAGAAAAATAAAATATTTGTCCAAAATATGTAAATAAGAGCGTGTTTAAGACAAAGCACACAAATCCCTTAGACCTCCACCCTTTAAAAATGGTTGCTTCTTCTTGACATTCCAGGAAATCTAGGAAATACAGGATACAAGCACAAGAGGTTTACAACATCATATCACAGCAGCAGGCACAGCAGTACAAGGAGGATTTTATGCCATACTAGAAGGAAATCTGGTCTAATATGTAATTTTTAGACCCATACATGCTTTTCAAAACCTGCATCAGGACATCAGGAGGCACTGAATTTATAGGGTTTCATGAAGAACGGTGTAGCTTCTCTGGCAAGGGAGCCATCTGCATTAGCTATTCTTCCCTCAGGTATGCAAGTTAGCGTGTCACTATCAGCTGAAGCATAAAGATGCAGCTGAGACAGAAGAAATATGAGGTGTGGTAGAGAAAACCTGTTCATTAAATGCTAGGCCAGGTGATAATGAAGAGCTTAGCATTAGTTTCAGTGTTTTGCTGTTTAAACTGTCTCTGGAGTGTATCTTTGGGATAAGACTACATTTGGACCAGGTGCTGTGCAGCCACTGGGTACAGATGGGAACAGGATTAGTTTACCAGTGTACCCTGGCCCTGCTCAATCTCCTCTAGGTTTCAGGTGGTTAGCACTACAATGTGTTCTAATTTAATAGGATCTTTACTTCAGATTTTTCAAAATTTTACCTCAAAAGCAAAGCAAATTCAACAGCAGTTAATAATTTTGCTTCATTGAAGACCTGTCTCAGATTCTTGACTTTATAAAAATTATATTCTAAATAGGAATCAAAACAAAGTTGAATCTCCTTATCCAAAATATTCATTCTTTCCTTGCTATCCCTTTCTCCAATAAGTGAGAAAAACATTCAAGAAAACAAAATCTGCATTAGAATTAACATCAAAATCTACAAATTAAGTTTTGTTCTTAGTGGTAACATAAGCAAGACTTGTGTGTGATACAATCATATTCATTTATTATTAAATAGTACCTAGAACATCCCCAAATATTTCAGTGAGCATGGCACCACACCCATTAGAAAACAGGACTCTTTAAAACACAAAAGGACATACAAATAGCAGCAAATAATTTTAGGTAATTACCTAGGCTTCACTGCACTCAACACTCAAAAATCTGTTGGGTGGAACAGATGGGAGAAAAGCAGAGACATCATTTTCATTGCTTTTGAAATGAATGGGTCAGAAGTTTTAGGAAGGCAGAACATTCCAAACAGCACGATAAATTCTCTCCTTCAGAATTTCACAACCTCATGAGAAGTAAGTTTGGGTTCTATTGCTTGATGACTGGCTGCATTATGGCTAATGAATCATGATGATACTCGCTGAAGACAAAGTGTACTCAATACTCCATTTGTGTGAGAGGTAAACAGGTGGGGACAGGGATTCAAAGAACTTCCTCTTGCTCTGCTGAAGCATGTAAACTTCAGTATTTCAATCTTGGCAACTCTTTCCTACTTTGGGACCAAAAAGTGATCCTGTCCAACATGTAACTGCCTGTTTAGTAATAAACACCTGTTAGTGTTTACCATTAAAACTTCTTTGAATTGCAATTAAATCCAGATTTAAGCAGGAGACCAGTGGCAAAGTTCAGACTCTCAAGATTTTTTTTTTCTCTCCTGGTAGAGGACATTCTAATTTCAATTTTACAGGTCATATGACTGTACACATGGAAAGCTCAAACCTGGATGATGACTAAATTGTATTAGTTTGAAAATCCAACAAATTCATGTTACATTATTTTCCAGAAGTTGACATTAGTGCACAAAATTTCTGAATCTCCTTTATCTATTTTATCATGGTTTTTGTTAACAAGGCCTATTGTTAAATTTTTAATGTAGGAGATGGTGGAGGAAAAGTTACACAAAAATATGGGTAATCTGACACAATGATTTTTTTTTCCTTAACAATGAACCAGTGTTTTCTTTCTTCTATGGCTTGTGAATCCAATACTAATACTAAAACTGCAATGTCTCATAAAGTCCATTATAGATCCCTAAGGCATCCAAAAAGTCACAATTTTGTTTAAAAAGACATTCAAATAAAATTTAATTTTAAAATGCTTCTTCCATTTTTCTCCTTCCTAATGGGTAGGAGTTAAAAATTAACTAGTTAGCAAAATTGGATTTCAGTAATTAGAGGTAGCAATTTTACTATTGCTTTTCTACATGCAAAGGTGAAACAAATTAAGTTAAACTATTCTTTTTATAACTAACTTTTATGTCTTCTGTACTGTTCTAACAATATATGCTTCCAATGCTTCCAAATTCTGCCACACTATAAAACAGACACAACCTTAACACATTGAAAGAGATTCAGTTTCAGTTTAGGGCTTGATATGCTAATTAATTAATGTTATTTTCATTCCTCTTAAACCCGTAATGAAGTATATGTTAAAGAAAGCAGAGATAAGGAACACTGGCAAAAGCCTTTGCTACATTGGGAATGTATTTTAGAAATAAAAGGAAAATAGTTTTTTGGTAATGGATACCCCTCAAATTATTATATCAACAAATCTACATTCTCTGTTTCTTTGAGACTGGGAGCTTACATGGAACTTGGCAGACTAAATGAGACCTTGTACTTAGCGTGCCTGAAAAGCACAGGTTCACTGTCCACAGCCCTGATCTGCAAGGCCTGCTCTCACTGCAGGACCTAGAGACATAAAGACTAAAGGGAGCAGAAATGCAAACAGAAGCAAAAAAGGAGAGAAGCAGAAGAGGAATCTCCATGACAGCATGAAGAGGCACAGGCAAACAGGATCAGATTTAAAGATACAGCCAAAGGTTAAATAATTAACACACTACAATTTTCCTGGGACCTGGAACATAGTGCAAGTTTCATCACAAGTTTTCCTCACTCTCAGAGCAAATACTTCTGAAATCCCAAGGAAAGAATGTGTCTATTATTCTTACTTTAAAGTGCCTGACCCAAAAAGAGTAATTATATAGGTAGACCACGAAGGTGCTGAATCCAGCTCTCTCATGTTGATGCACTCTGTGGTTCCATACGCCAGTGTCACGGGGTTCTCAGAGCTTGTTTTTTGATCACAGAGACAAGGACAAAACACAACTCTCAGAAGCTGACATGTGTAGGGAGACCCTTTATTGACCAGGGGTTTGGACGACTCTGGCTTGGCCTCGCAGAGGCCTGCAGGGGCCTGTGCCCTTGAAGTCACCTTGGAAGGATGGAGCCATGGATGTGGGAGAAGCCTCAACTCTGTCCTGCCCATCTGTGATGTGTGCCAATAGTGTAAGAGTTTAGACACAGGTCAAGAAACTAAGACCAGTTAGGTAGAGTGTACTACAATGAAGAATGTAACCTGTATTTTCAGTACAAAAGACATGGACATGATGAATAAAGGGGCCATGCATCTGTGTCAGTGAGAGTGACACAGCTCCTCGATCAGAACCCTCTTCAGACATGCAACAATAAAGATCAGCAAGGCAATCTAAATTCACTCTCAAGTCAGTACTTCTTATAAATGGTCCTCAAATACAACAACATAAACTGTTTTCATTGCACCTTTCTCTCAATTAGAGATTTCTTCAATATATACATATATATATAGTGGCATATCCTACTACTGCTAAAAATACAATCTCACATATTTACATTTCTCTTGAATAGATAGAACAGCATTCTCTATGTACTGTCATTCACACAACTCTCTTGTCTCTAATAAAGCAAAAAAGTGGGGAAAAAAGCATGGGTGATATTCATACTACAATAAAAGTGTCCTAATGCCCAATTCTTGTTCAAGTGGCTTTAAAAAAAACATACACTTGCTCTCATTTCCAAGCCTCACAGTGGCAGAGGGGTTTTATTTTATTCACCCCCCTCTCCCAGCACCAATAATGTAGATATTTTAAGAGATTTATTGTATAATTACTGTGCTTTTAGCATATTTCCTTTTAAGTGCTTCAAATTCCGCTGAGCATTTCCAGTATAATAACACAGCATTCAATTTAATTATGCTGGAAACTATTTTTGCCTTTTTATTTAAATCCATTAGGGTGCTTATAATAGGATATTCTATTGGATTCTTTTTATTTTTGAATTGCAAACATGAAATAGGTATGAATGTCACCAAATAAATGTATCCTTATAAGCCTCTACAAATTAGAACAATTACTGAAATAGTATATATCTGTTTTACTAGAATCTGTGCCAATTGATGTTTCTCTTGTTTCACACTGGAAATTAGTTAATGCAGACAACTAAGACCAGCCATAGTACCACCACACTCTTTCTGCTAAAATATTATCTCAGCAACTCATTCTAAATATATTAATAGAAATATTCTGACAATAAGGATAGCCTTGAAAGTGCTGTTATATAATTTGAATAGCACAGAAAACACTTAAAAACACTACCTGACTAGATCTAGCTGGTTAATCATAGTGAGTTCTGTAACAGCAGCCCTTAAATTTCTCTGTTGCATGTGTGGTATAAATAATTGCTTTCAAAGCAGTGTACATCTACAGACTGCTTAATCTGGCAATAACTATTGCAGATTTACTTACATTTCAGGACACAAATGCACCATCCCCTGAGCATTCCAGATAGCAAGTCACAAATGCACTTTTCACAAGTGCTCTAAGGTGACAAAACTCAGACTTGATTTTAGGTTATTAATTGTACAAAAGATGCTGTACTGGGACATAACAAAGGTAATACCTTGGAGAATTACTGCTAGATTTGTCATGTTTTTAAGAGTTGGTCTTTGGGTAACTAAGGCTAAGACTGTAAATATGACAAGGTACATTTATTTGTTTATTCTCAGTTTAAAGAACACGTGACTCAGCTTTAGTTCAGTATGTGAGCAGTGATAAAAGTAAAACCATGCTTTTCTTTACCCCCTTGAAAGGCCTCAGGGAGATCCTTATTGTATCTATAACCCTTCTTCATTCCACTCTTTATTAGCATTGATCCAACTCTGGAACTAGAGCAGCAAGCTGAACTTTCACTCAAATCACACGGGTTGTGACCAGGTCACCTTGTCTACACTGGAAAGGCAGCATGCTCATCCTCTAGAGAGACCACTCATTCATCAACTTTGCCAGTTAATGAATGGATTAACACTGGCAGCAAAAATGAAGGCATTTTATTTCCTAATTGGCTATTGTTCAGAAAAAAATTTCAACCCTAATCATACAGTGACAGTCCAAAACTATTTGCTCTCCCATACAAGCATACAAGGAAGAGTAGTACTAATATGGGTTGCTTCTCAATATCAGTATCAAGAGGCAACAGAATAATTATATGGAGTAAAAAACAAGGCTGATCTACCATAACACAAGATTAAAACAAAAATAGTAAGAAGGATGAAGGGCTAAAGAAAGTCTTTCTTCACAGTCTTCACAGTGAAACGATTATCAGCTATGTAAAATTACACCCAACTACTAGTACTGCCTAAAGGCATCAAAGACAACTATTATGGTGATTTTGTATGTGTCAGAATTTCTTCACATATTGGTTAGGAAGGCTGCATGACCTTGACACTAGAACAACAAAAGACTTTGTGAAATCTGCAGACTCACACTGAAAAGCCTGCCTTGGAGAAATGTCACTCACACAACCTGCCCTGCTCTTGTAAAAACTGACAACTTTCAGCTGTTAAGCTCCTTTTTGAAACTCAGCAATCCTGAAACAGTGATTAAATATGGAGGTCTTTCTCCTTAGCTGCTCTTGTTAACACTGTAGAAAAATGTTGTAAAAGCAATGTTTTATCTTGCTTTTGAAAATTAACATTAAAATTAAATTATCAAGAAAAAGAACAATGTAGCTCTAGGAGGCTTACTATGAAAAAAATCTCAAAGCAATTTATAGGCATGGATTGTTAGTCTGGAATAAACTGCAAATGTATTTCTGACTTATATGAGCAAAACTGGACAATCAGAAAAATCAGCTGGAAGGAATTATGAAGACATTATGAAAGACCACAGCATTATCACCCAAATTTTCCAACCTCCTGTCCCTAACATAGTTAAAAGGACATCCTTTATTCTATTAGGTAGCTAAATCATGTCCATTCAGCGATATGCAAGAAAATTAAAACATATTTGTCACAGCACACAAAACTTACAAGACTTCTAGTACCTGTAGGAATGCTCTCCTTCACTGCAAAGATCCTTTCCCCTCCTTCAAAAACGCCAGTGAGTGCTGAGCAAACCACAGAATAAACTGTGCTGCAAGTTCTGTATAGAGGGAAGGCTCCTTTCAGAGCTCAGAATGGTACAAAAACACTGATCTTTCAATATTTGCTTCTTAATTCTTACTGTGCTTTTAAAATGCAAGTCATAATCTATGTATATAGCACAGGCTTGCTATAATGGTATCCTGTGTTTAGTGATAACTGTAACTATCATAACCAGGGCACAGAACTGTCAGGAGGTATTTGTGTCAGGTGAGCATCACCAGATAATTAATTCCAGCCTAGTACCATGCACCTGCAGTCACACTTATTGGGCAGGGCTGACAGAAACTTGAGCTAAGCTACTGTTATATCACAGTTAAAAATTTTATTGTCTCTCCTCCCAGGTGTCACAGAAAACAGATTGGAGGAATGCTTTGGCAGGGTAATTGACATTTACCCTAAGGTTTTTAAGAAATAGCAAATTGTAAGACTGATTCCAATAGCCCTCTCATATCTCATCTATGATATTCAGATATAATTTTCATATCTCTCAAACTGAATAACTCTATCACTACTGACTGAATACTTCATATTTACTTTATCAAGTGTTAGGTTTTGCCTCATTCTCACAATTTGTCACTTGTTGATTAATCAATCTATTGGGACTAATTCTAATTAAAATTAAAGGAAATATTTCTGCTGAGTTGGGAGTCTGGCTAAAGCCAGTAAAGGCCAGATTTCCAAGTTCTGGGAAAAATTCACTGAATTACTTGTAAAGTGGTAGTTGTGCTGCAAAAATGTACAACATATTTTTGATTCTTCAGGAAAAAGGACCACAAACTACAGCTTTTAATTCCAAGCTAGCAATTTCCTCAGTATTCTTATCAAGTGTACGAGACTGTTATGGGCTCTCTAAATACACTTCCAGAATTTAAGACCCAGAGGACTCAATCTCATATTCAGCTTCATCTTTCTTCTGTAAAGAAACCTAAAAAGGAAGTTCAAAGGAGCCAGGTGTGACAGTGGGGTGTGCTACACTCACAGTATTTCTCATACTCTGATAAGAAATCCAAAGCATCAAGTCTTGTGTTTGAGCTTTGACTTTAATTTCATCAAACTTAAAGTCTGATGAAATTTTAAAATTATCCTGGTCTGAACAAATGATGGCTGTCAAGCCAGCCAGATCTGTCTCAGTGTCAAAGGTTTGCAGTCTAGCAGAATAGCCTAGAAACTGCTTCAGATTGTTCAGGGGAAAGCTGGAAGGAAGAGCTAGTGGTCGAGCACCATCACTGAAAGAATTAGTGAGCATTTCCAAAGACAGGGGCAAACAGTTGCTCTCACTCCACTTGGAGGCAGATCATCCAGGCACTGAGCTGATGCAGTTCAAAAGCTACTTACAGATGCTAAAAAGATATTTGGTGATCAGAAACATATCCTAAAAGCACAATAAGGCCTACTGCCACGTTAAAATGACTCACAGCAGATGAGCACAATGAACTCACTCCCACCTGCTGTTTCCATGGAGTTACAGTGGCAAAAACACACTCGAAAGGGTCCTTATGTGGCAGACAATGCAATGTAGCAGAAGATGATGAACTTTTTTAATAATCATTGAATGAAAAGTCACATATAAATTGCAACAAAAAAATTAAATATATTTAAATCAATCCAGTTTCAGAAACTCTTTTGATAGTGAAAAGCAAAAAAAAGTTGGCAGAATGGTAATTATCTACATTATTATAATTAAGGGGGAGAGAGAGTCTACATCTTCATGCTAGAGAAAAGAAAACTTGAGCAAATAAAGCAGAGTTGAGTCATAAGTGAGTTACTGACAAAATAAAGCTGCTAAAATATGCTTGCTGGGGAACAGGGAAGAGATTAAAAAACAAACTCCTGTGGAAAATCTGTTATCTTATTCCAGAGAAGCAGAACAAATTTTAAAGAAGGACTTTCAAATAAGAAGCAAATTGGCAACTTCCTAAGAAAGAACTGGATAAGCTCTAAGCAGCTTGGTTTATCAAATGGAAATTTGCTTTCAAAAGGGGTATGCTGAGACAAAAATAAAGAAAACAGGGAAGTTTGCCCGGAGTGAGCCTTCAGCTAATTTGCAGGGAAAACACTGATCAAAGCTTGCCAAAACTGGAGAGTATTTAAGGTCTTGTTAACAAAACTGACAAAAATCAAAGTTCATTTTCAGCTATTAATAGCAGCACAAGAGCTACACCAATCAAGATTTAATCTGAAAGAAAAAGAACTGTTTCAAGGAAGTTGATTTTAACTTGATATTACATCTTGTTCTTGTCAATTTAAAAAAAAAAAAAAGCCTGCATTGATTCCTGACATTATTACAAAATCTCAACAAACAGTGATAGAGACCTACTCAGAAGGAGCTTGGGTTTCAAATGCAATCTGATTTCAGCAGTTACACACCACTGTGAGTGTAAAGACGGAGAAAAAAACTCTCAGCTGGGGAAGGGAGTACATACTGTGGCAAGTAACATGCAATTTGATGCAATCAGTGCATGAGACACAGGTCAGTGAAAGTGGCCACAGGGGTGCTGTCAGGGGAATCACAGGACAGCGCAGAGGAAACTACATGCACTGCTTCTAATTCAGCAGGACTGCCCTGCTTACAATGGCAAGGGTCCATGCAACAGCTAAGGTACAGGTCAGTGCTACCTGAAAAGGGAACTACTGCATAGTACCTATTTCTGCAGTTCCCAACTTACAGACCACCGGCCTCCGAGTGTCTTGGAGTCAGTGTCACAGAAATAACAACTAAATGGCATTCTCTGAAAAATTCAAAGTTACTACAAACAGAAGATTTTTTTTTTTTTAAGCTATTACTGAAGTCCCATCATTTTCCTCTGTTTCAATTAAGCTTAGGTGATGACATTTTTAGTGTTCCTGTGGTATTGCACGGAAAATTGAGAATACTTGACCAATGCCTGCACTTTTCTACAGGATTAAGCCTGTACAGAAGCATTCTTCCTACTCACTCTGCTAAAATATCTAGCCTCTGTTTTGTCATTAAACTCTTTGAATGTTTGCTTGACAGCCTCTGCAGTCACTCTGCACATTTCCTGCTGGAGCTCTTCCACTTAATACAATTTAATTCAATGTTCTTTTGACCAAAATGAAGGAGATTGACTATAAAGGCATGAGAAACAAGAGTAGCAACTCCAAGACATATATAATTTATATATAGTGTAGCAGTTCCAATCAGACAGTTAGAAAGAGTCTAGAATAAAAAAGCAAGAGCCTGCTTATTGGACATTTGCTTGAGTTTTAGAAATTGATGTTACATTGAATCTAAGGTGACTTTATTCACTCTGAGTTGTTTAATCTACCTCTGGCTGCCTATGTTTTGCCTTGAAGTATGTATCAAATATGCAAAACATATTACTCTTCAAAAAGTACCTAAAAATGCAAATATTTTTCAGATTCCAGGTTAAGGAAGCAGCCCATTCAAATACATAAATCCTCACTTCCTTTTAGCAATGTACAGAGAGGTTCTCTGGAAAATTTGTGGAGGAGGTAAATAACCTTTTTATGCACAACATGTGCTTATATCAACCCTTTGAAGAACATGTAGGGACTTTAGGGAAAAGCAATGCATCAGTTTTAGCTACAATTTTTCAACTGATTTCTTGAGAAGACAGGTTATCTATTTGTGAGTGATAACCATTGGCTGAACCTGGATGATGAATGCAGACAATAGTATGGCTCTTGCCAAGACTGGAGAGAAACTAGAAAATGCTGAGAAAAAAACTCAGATGTTAAAAGTAGCTAAGTTAGTCTTCCATCAGATGACCATTCACAGATTTGGTGCAATAGCAAAATTGACCCACACAAGTTTCTGAGGAAGAGAAGGGAAAATAATCTGGACTGAAGCTCTCCAGTCACTTGGACTGAACAACACCAGAGAGCTTCAAACCAGCAACTAGTGCCTCCATGACAGAGCCCTCAGTTTCAGCCTATCCTAATTGTGACGGACACTTTGCTACGTGTAGCTTTTCCAGGAATAGGACCAAAACCAATCCTAGATGAGAGACACTGTCTATGAAGCAATAAAACTAACTAGAGCATGGAAGAATTGTCACCATCATCTGGCAAAAGCTTCTGAAGCTTCTAGCTTTGAAAAGGCTGTAGCTGCCAAATTTAGTGGCTTCGTTTAGCTTCACACAATGTTTACTGGTTTACAACAACAACCAGTTAACTTATATCTTCATCTCAACAAGGCTAAATGCCACATTAGCTGCTTAAAGAAAAGGTTGAAACTAATTTTATAGTTACTCTCATCCAAATACCTTTTATGCAGGAGTATTCTGGTACACATTCACAAAAGGAAACCAAACCAAAGAAACACAACCAAAGTTATTCTCAATTCTGTTTTTCAGTCTTTGGGTGAAAAAAAAAATGCACAACTATCTTGTGTTAGTGTTACTCCAGATACTTCTGCAAGAAAAGATTCCTTTTGAGATTTATGTCAGTCAGGAAAGCATATTACATGAAAGATTTTTGGCCACAGGAAGGTCTCATTATTCATAAAATTGTTGACTAATCTTTGACAAATAATCTAACAAAACAACAGGAAGCTGTTCTAAGAAATGAATATTCACGTTTGCAGACATGTATAGTATGAAAACAACCTGTCAACTAAGCTGACTCTACTTTCAGTAAAAATAAAGCAAATGTTATGGGCAGCTAAGCCTTGAAGAAACTGTAGAAGTAACAATTCTCATAAAAATTTTTCCATACTAACTTCAATTAAAAGAAAACTTATTGATAACTACCTTTTCAAGAGTAAAGAGAAACTTCAGCCATTTGGTATAACAGTGTTCTAACATCCATGAGTCTTCTCACCAATTAAATACCCACCTGGCTTTGGAAAAACAGAAACCAAAAGCAGGAACATCAATCAAATAATCACACAATGCATAACTAAACTATGAAACTAACTAGCACAGAATGTTACAGAGAAAATTAAATAAAAGGTTTCAAAAGCAAATTAAAAATTCATGAAAGAAAAATACACTAAGTGCCATTAACGGCTGTACTTTTCTGATATGTTAAACTACAGAAAAATAAGTTAACTTTCATTTTAGAAAAGAACTTCTTGTCATTACCACGTAGTGTGGTTAACCACAGTACTGAGTGTTTAAAATTGCTCACCTGATGGTGTTTGTCTAACATGATTGCTGGTTCATTGACTCATTTATTTAATTTTAACTGAAAATCAGATTAATACTTAAAATACTTATATTTCTTTCTAGTTTAATGAAAATCAAAGTGACTTTACTTTAATTTTAACTGGCTTGTTACAAGTTACAGCAAGAATGGAGGTGATTTTTTTCCCCACACTTTCTTTCTGACAGCAATTAGTACCTGAACTGTGAATGTAAATAAAATTACTGAATTTATCTAGATGCCACATAGTTTTCAATAAATTAATTTGTTTTCCTTTACATTCCTGAAAATGTCAATACATCTCATGGCACATGCACAAGAAATTAATGGCGATTAATGATCTCCCTTGGCACCCAGCTTCCTGCTGTGTGATGAAACACAGCCCAGGCTGGTTGCCACTGCCTGAATCTCTGATGTTTGCCTAATATTACCTTTTTTCCCATCAAAAATAACAGAAAATTGAACATAAACAAAATTTTTCTAAAGTTAATTAAAATGATCTTCCAGATACAGCTAGCATCATGAAACTTTAAAAAAAAAAAACCACATTAATTGTAGTCCCTTTAGATTTTTAAAGGTCAGGTTATCAAATTACATGGAGATACTAGAGTTTTGATTTGGTGATACCAAAGACATTCTGTGTGTGTCCTGGAGGATGAGTTAATGGACAAGATACAAAATATCCCCTATCAAGTTCCCATGACCATTTAATTTAGCAACACGTGTCCCCATTGCACTTATTGCCAGAGATTACGCTTTTAAAAACAAGCACACTTCCCCATATTAATTGCTTATAGGTATTTATCCTGCCCCAGTGAAAAGTACATCATTCCATTAATGGTGAACATAAAGTATTCACTTATGTGCATCCCACTTTATTTTATTACAGGAAAAAATACCATTACCTGAAGCCAATATCTAACTTCATTTCATGTCATTAGCTTTTACTTATAGCAGCTAAAGATCAATTAAGTCATTATATTTTTATTACATTAAATAAATGGGAGAGGTTGAATTAATTTTTTTCATCTCTCCACTGTAACAATTTGTTTCTATTAATTATAAGTTAAGATGATTGCTACCTTTGAAGTATGGTAGTTAACACTAATATACAAATACTGTTTAATTGTTGTTTATGTTTGCCATAAATTAATTGCCATCAAAATTAACCTCTCTCACTGACATGTGATAAATTACAAGGAAGCTGATAGTCTTCTACAAGCTTCAGTAAGTTTCCTTTCAGTGGAATAACAGATTAAAGAGTAAGACAAAGATAAGAACAGATATGGGTCAGCAACATATCCCAACACAGGCTAATAAAGTAAACTAATCTGATATTAATCAAATGTGCAATGTAAAACATCAGTTCAAAGGAAACTGAGAAAAGCATCTGGTCCTTTGGCTCTCCACCTATGCCAGGTATAACACTCAGCTCATGCTGCAGGCTGCACAGGGACCCAAATCCAGGGTACAGGGGTGGAAGGGCACTCAGGCAATAAGCTGGAGTCAGATGTCAGTGCATTGGTCTGGGGAACACAAAGGCAGGGACTGTACTGGAAATTAGACTACACAGGAGGGATGCAGCTGAACAGTGAGACTCTCAGGGGGTTGTGACCTGGAAGTCCAGGTGGTGGTGACTGGCACAAGCCTTTTGCAACCAGAAGAACTGAACAAAGCAGCAAGAATTCTCTGTGACCAGACTGAACTGCAGACACATAATATAAAAGCAGACCCATCCTCTTACAGCTGTTGCACAAAAACAAAATTCGGCCCACTACTTGCAATCTGGTCTTGGTAGCTCACACAGCTGCGTCTCTCTGCAACAGACTTCAGGAAATAAATTCTGCCCTCAGATACCCAACAGAAATCAGCAGGGCTGCTCAGATGCAAAAGAGAGAATAATTTATTCCAACCAATCTACCTCTACTGATTTCAACTGATTTACACCTGGGATTAATTGGCTACTGATGTTTGCACCCAAGCAGACAGACCAGACCATGACTTTACAGCAAAGCCCCCAGTTAGCAAAGGAAGCAGAAACAATGCAACCCAACCAGTACAGCTGAAGAGGAGTGTGATAAATGAACAATAGATCCTGAGCTCTGGGTGTCAGGGGACATGGGTAAGCCTGATTGAAGAGTCTTAGTAAGTTATATATATTCTAGCTTTGCTGCTTCCCTGCTAAGTATGCAGTCTTGAAGGATGCAAAGTGTTTTAATGAATGGAGAGTAACCCAGGAGGAATATAAAACAGCATTTAAAACACACATCTCAGAGTTAGAAATAAAATTCTTTCCATTTTTGTGATAATAAATTGGCAATTCACCAATTGGAACTGTTGCATTTAACTGAATTTAACTGGAACTGTTTAATCCCAAATTTAACACAACAGAAAGATTGTCCTTACTCTCAATGCAACAGAAAAAACTGACCTTTGGTCTGCTATATTTTGAGCAAATATCTTAATCAAAAGGTAGCCTCATCCAATAAGTGTGTTTTGGAAAGGCAGCGCCCACAGCTATACTTCATAAATGTATGGTCATTTCAAACTGTGGGAGATTTACCTGCAACATTAAAGGACTTAAGCGCTAGAAGACTACTGCATGTAAGATCAACAAAGAGGGACTAAGTGATGGACATCTTTCCCTCCTAATTCCAAGAAACTATGCAGACTAATTCAAGGGGTATGAGTTGAACTGCCTTCTCCATTTCACTTAAATACAACTGGATTCCCCCTAAAAAGTAGCTTTCCTTAAAATTTCTATATAATAGTGTTTAACCACTAATGCACTCAAAACTATCACGTGTGTGATTCTTGATAGACAAGACAGCTCTCAAGCTCTTGCCAATAAAGCTTTTTACACTTAACCCTTCACCTAGAGAAGCTTATAAAGAGTTTGTTTATCATATAATGCAGCTTATTCCAGATTTTTTTCCAAAACCTGTATAAACTCCCATAAGCCTAGGTGCAGCTCTGAGTGCTGTTAGCCAGAAAAATATTTTCAGATCACTCTTACACGGTCATGTGTTTGGAAAATATATTCAGTATTTCATGTAGATGTATTTGATGTATATTAACACATTTCATATTCAGATTCTCTCTTACCTGTCATTGTAAAACAAGAGAATATGAATTATAAGACCCTTAAGCAACGTGTGCAGAGGATCAATCACATTGTAGTCTAACTGGGCACCGAATGTCACCATTGCTTCACACAAACACTGTGCCATTAAAAGTGCAATTACTGGAATGTTGATAAAGTGAGCCATTAATTGAGAAATCTCATCATATTTGACACTGCATTGTGAAGCAATCCCCATTAAGGGATAAGAATAAAATGTTTATGAACTAATTTATTCCAAATATGTTTGTAACTGTCTATGGTTAGCACTGTTTGAGCCAAGAAAAGGTTATACTGATCTGAGTGGGAAAGACAAAAAACCTCAAACTCTGAGCATTTATACCAAGTTCGATTTTTTTTTTTTTCAAACCAAGACTATATCAAAAATATTACCAGCAGTCAAATCACACAAATCCATTGCTCCCTGGTGGCTAAAACAAACCCACTGTTTCTCTGCTTGTATTGTTCAAATAACTGGTATGTGTGTATTATTTTATCTTTGTCCTTCCTGCTGTCATATTCACTATACTGCCAAGAAAATTGTTAGGTTTTTTTCTCCCACACACCTACCTACAAAAAAGAAAAATAGAGGGGGAGAATAAAACAACATGCATGTTACAAAAAAAAAAAAGAAAAGCTCTTCATAATGAAAAGCTGAAAGGCATTATCTTCTGTATTTGACAAAAGCGATTAGAAAATATCAAGCTCAACAATATGAAGTAATAAAAAAATAATTCTTTAAAAAATCCAAAACAGCTGCCAAAATTTAACAACAAATTGCAAACTGCAGAATATAAGTCTGGATAACAACAGTGTAATATAGAACTGAACATCCTCTAAAAACACAGCTGATCCTTCTGAAAAAATTAAAATAGAAAGGCCAATAATCTAGTTTAAGTGATAGCCTATTATGTTTGAAAAAACAATCTTCACTTCCTCAAGGTAATTAAAATTTCCTTCATCTCTCTCAGCTCGAGCAGTTGCCAGTATTTACACCCAATACAAAGAAGACAGAGCAAACTTTAAACCATAAAGGGTATTGAACTAAAGCTATCCACCAGCATGAAAAAGAGATTAATTTGGTAGATTAATAAATTAATTATAACACACGATAGCATAAGGACACTCAAACTCTGTCACTCTAATACTGAAGCAAAACAAGTGAAATGAGCTGACTCCTATAATCTAAAAGTAGAGGGATTTGGTCCATGAAAAAGGGTTGCAAAAAGCAACATAAAATTAGAACCTAATCTTGCCACTCATTAAAGTAGGCTACACTGTCTTCTCCTGCATTTGCTCAGCATATTGTGCAATTACAGCTGAGTAAGGAGAGCTAGTGGCAAAGCTGGGACTAAAACTTTTAGGAAAGAAAAATTTAGAGGGCATATTATTTTGATTCATCTGAGAAATCCTTTTACTCTGAAATTAAAGTGACAACCACTGCACCTAATGAGTTCATCTGGTCCACCTATTTTAGAGTAGGTGACAGCAAGTCTCTGCTACAGTGGCATCCCTTGCAGGCAGCTCTAAAAGGTTGCAAGAAAAGGAAGAGTACTGTTAGTTTTTTTGAGGAGGACTTCTAAATTCCTGTTCCTAAGGAAATCTTAAAAATACATTGTTCCTTCCCCTTACCAAAGGTTTCTCTTTACCCCTCAGAATATGCATGCCAGCTGTTGGAACACCTAAAATCCCACTTGTTAAACTTAAGGCAAGAGTGGGCTCTCCTAATGTTAAAAACAGAAGTTCTGGAACTCTGACTTCATTCCACATGTTTATTTTCACAAGGCATTTATTTTCACAAGGCATTGTTACAATTAGGAAATCTATCCTTTAAAATTTCACAGCAGATTGCTCTTCCCTTGAACAATTTTGTCACTATTAGATCAGTCCAAAAGACACTGAAAATTAGAGGACTTATCCTGCTATATTATTATCTTGCTGTTTTATTACTTGTTCTAGCATGTGTGGTAGCAGATCTGAAAGCCTGATATGTATTACTGCATTCTACTCAGAACATCCAATTCCCACTGAAGTGAATTATCAGGTGGAAGACAGGCTTCACTGGTGGAGACTGCTGCTTAAACAGACATCCATTATCTGTGGAGCAAAAGAAAGATTTCCCAAGATACCTAGTGAGAATTTTGTCAGACTGCAGTATGTTCCCGCCCTCGGGACAGCCTCATTCACTTGGAAAAGTAGTAAATGTATGCTGTAAAGGTATATTGTTAACAGACCTGTGGCCCTGGAAGTGATAAGCTCAAAGAGATACAGGCATTTGAGGAAGAGAAACCATCACTGAATAAAACTGAGAAGAGCTACAGCAAGCAGAAGAGGTTAGGATCTCTAAATATGAAAATAGAGGTAGATAAAGAATTGAGATTATTCCAGCCTTCTGAGTGAAAGTATTTTATCAAAATTTTTAAAGGAATTTTTCTTGTCTTTTCTTGTTTTTTTTATTCAGACCACTTTTTCTATTTCCCAGAATGTAGAGAAGGGTAAAAGACATATACTAGGTTTTGTCTATTGCAATAATTTCTATTTTGATGGAGAAAGGTATGCCAGTTTTTCAAGCATACTACTGGATAATATTTATCTATCCACTTATATATTTTCTACGTAGCTCTTGGTGATATAATTGGCAGAATTCTCTTCTTTCTTTCAAAATGAAATGCCAGTTCTCTTTACTTAATCAGGTCCCTGAAGTATTCATTCTGAAGTCAAAATATTTGTAAGCTATTCAACATCTTCCTCTCAACATAAGGAAAATCAGTGCTTAGAAAGTAATGTTATTTAATTCATTCCTTCAGTACTACAAATGCCATAATGGGATGTGTTTACCCAGTACTGACTAATGAGTGTTCAATTGGAGTCTGTGGGCTCAGCTGCTTCCCAGAACCTCAGGTTAAACTGAAGATCAGTTATAAGTTTTTATACTATTAGGCCTGACTATAGACAAGTTACATTTGCTTTAAAAACATGCTGTCAAAATCTAGTAAAAAAGGGGTTCTCAGTGCAGAGTTTGAAGATGAAGCTAATAACTACAGATTTCTTGATCTGAGCCATATCTAAGCTTTGCCTTTCGTCCCTTCACCCTGTAATCTTCAGCGCCCAGATTTTTAAGCATTCACAGAGTAGTGCTGCCTCTTTAGACACATCCTGCAGTGGGTGGGGTGGAAGCTTTGAGTGCATCAGGTGATGCAATTCCTCACAACAACAAACTGAGGGGAATAAAAGCCTACATAACTATTTGTTTATCTGCTCTTCACATTTTGTGTTGGACAAGCTGACGTCCAGTTCCTTACCAGGGTAAGCAAAGGACAACATGAAGTTGAAAGCTTATCCTGTAGGTCTCACTGAAAAAGGTGCAAGTTTAGCCCATGTATCATGTAAGCAAAATAGAAAAAACCAGTTCCAAGGCTGTACCACACAACTAAAATCTGAAGTATGGTAAACTGACAGACAAAAGGCAGGATAAGGCACATGGTTTAAATATTCTGCATACTACCTCCGAAACTGCTTTTGCTTCTGTGTTTCTTCAAAAAAAAAAAAAAAAAAAGACCATTCATACTAGACACTCTCCTAGATGTATAAAAATTACAAAGCCCAGCTGTTGAGAAAAATGCTTTTAAAACATGAAAATCAAAACATCAGAGTAAGTAAAATTCTTTGGATAGTATGTGGCCTCGTGGAATAAAGAACTCACATCAAAATAAGCGGAATAAAGCAAGAATTCATAAATATTTAATGTCTTTTCCCCCCTTTTCTTCTTTGTTTTCTCTATGTTTAATCCATCTAGCTATTGTACTAACAGTGTCTTTCCTTTTGCTCTTACCTTCAGTTCAAGGTGCAAAAATGAAGATGCAAAGTGACAGCTAATTGCAAGATGCTGGGCACAGTGCCACAGTGCATATCAACATACAACACACAAAGCCACTAACACTTCAGCACAAGCAAATCAGAAATGTGTCAAGTTATGTTAGGCTGACATTTCTACAAAGAAACTTATTTTTCTCTCGTAAGACAACAAAGACAACCTCCAGTGATGGCAGGGACAGCATGGGCAAAACCCATCAAAGCTGAACATTGCTGACACAAATACAATACCTGTTGATACTGCTGGGAGATCCTTGCTGTTCACCATGGTCTCAGTTCTCCATCTGCCTTGCTGGATAGTTTTTCCAAAGTACATTTCCTTCTCCTGACATCTTCATCCTTACTAGGTAATGACCCAAATTAAAGTGTATGAACTAGAAAAATCTGAATCTTCTTTCTGAACTTTCACACTGAATTGTTTTGTTTCATCATCCAGAGTCCACTGGCAAAACTATGAGAAGAATCCTAGGAAAAGGGCCTTGTCTTGTTTTGTTGGTTATCAGTCAGTGAAGACCTCTGTGGGCTTGGCAAAGGTGAATTAACGAGACAAAATGTCAGTGACATGCTGAACTACAGAGCTCAACCCTTCAAGGTGATCTGTTCAGGCAGATATTTCCCTCTGTCTCCATTTACATATACCAGTCCATCTACTGCTGTGTCAAATAAAGTATTTTAGAAAAGGATCTGATCAGCACCAACTCTCATGCTATTCTGGATTACTTTTACTGCACGTGATATATTTACTTAATCAGACAGTTATCAATTTCCCTACAGTTCTTTAACTTCAGATACAAAATGGATGAGCACAGCAATTTTCTGTCTAATAGTGAAGAGGAAGTGAGGACAGTTGCCTAAGTGAATACTTAAAATTTAAGTTTGCAGGCAAGAGAAATCTCTGTAAAGGTGATATAATAAATCTATCATCATGTCCAAGAAAATTTAGCCATTCTAACAGTGATGAATCTTAACAAGCACAACCTTGTGTATTAATATCCTCTTATCTGCCAAAGAAATCCTTCTGGCATTAAGTATGTAGAATCAGTTGACCTCTACATCAATTTTATGGCAGAAAGTTTTCCCAACAACAAGTTCAAGATGTACAGCACTTTTTCACAGAAAGAATCCCAGGACACTTCTAAAGAAGATCTTAAAATTCAACTATAGTCTACAATGCTAACCTAAGAATGAAATTTGAGAACAGGAGGAACATTGGATTATTTGATTTATAAAATGGCAGCAAGCATAAAGAAAATTCATGATTCACCAAATTTAGAGTCGTCATTTTTATGGACTCAGTTTGCACACAGATAAGCACAAAAATTTAGGCTCCAAAAAGCACCTATTCATAGTAAACAACTGTCACACTCATGCTCATATGCTTGGCTGGCTCTGGGCTACAGCTATTTCTGCAGAGAAATCCATTGCAGCACATCTAAAGTAACAAGAAAATAACTTACATATTTCCCACTAAGCTAAACCCTTACCAGGCATAGGCCAAGAAGAAAGCCACCTAAAATAATTGATTGCCCAAAGGAATTAAAATTGTACCATCCTACTTATAGAGCCCTTTCTGACCCAGGACACGGGGCAGTAGATACCACTTGCAAGAATGAACCAATGAGGAACCCACTCCATCCTTTGTATTCCCTATTAAAAAATTAATTTCCTGGCAGCAGGAAAGACAAGGGCATAATTTTCAGAGCTTCTCAAGACAATTCCATCCTCTGGCCTGAGGCAGAGGAGTTGGAGTTAGATCATCCTCAGGGCCCCTTCCAAACCAAACCATTCTATTATTCTATGGTTTTACCTCCATTTTTCACTTTCTCCACTTCCCAAGTAGGAAGTGTCCCAGCCAAAACTTTTATCTTTGGAGACAACATACTTTGAATTGGTTATCTTTTTAAGAAGCCTTGAATGAGTTCTGCAATAGATCTAAAATTAATAACAGACAAAACCCAAACCATACAGACACCAAAAAAAACCAAAACAAACACAAAAACAAAACATAAAACCCAAAACAAACAAACCCACCAACCCAGCAACACTTGCTGATTTAGCACAAGCTGGAAAATTAGGTGTGAATCCTGGATGCTATGTAAAGGCCAAGTAAATTTATTGATTTATTTAACATATACTAAGAAAAATGTATGTTTTTATATTCCTGAATGCTGACAAAGCCACAGAAGTCATTATTTAAACTCCAGATTATTTATATAGATATATATATTACATATGTATCTATATAACTGTATTTATATATAAGTACAGAATGTAAAGGAGGAAAAAATAGCGCATATCTAATCAAAACTTAATTTGAGGTTTTTGATGGGAGAAAGTGGAAAATCACTTAATAACGAAGTTCAGGGCTTTAAGCTTTCAAATAAATAACATTTCTCCACAGCAAAATTTAAAGCAAAAACTATGTTTTTGCAAGAACTGCATCAACTGGAGCGATAGCAACCAAAATCTCTGAAAAATGCAACATTAAAATCATATTTTCCAATGAATTCAATAAGAAGAAAAAATATTACAATGTTAATGATTACCTCAAGGGTTAGGGTTACCCTAACCCTAACCTTTTTAGGAATGCTGAAAGTCAAAAAGGAGTATAGAAAGTCTATTATGAATATAAAGCACAAACACACAGAGCTGAAATAGAAAGGCTGAGACACCAATCAAACAAAAAGATCCCATAAACTCTTGAAAACCCATAAACTCCCATAAACTAGAAGACAAAAAACAGAAGAAAATACGGGTTGAATGTTTCACAGGGAAGCCAGGTGAGCTGACGATAACAAAAAGGTTAATTTATAAAACAGCTTTATATTTTTTACAAATATGGTGAATTGTAAGCAGATATTTTTAAAGGGGGCAGAAGAATTGGCCAAGTTAGGAAACACAAGGTAAGGAACGTCCAGATAAATTGTATGTACATAGGTTTGCAAGGCTTGATTAAATTCTGTCTTTAGGACCCAGTGAAACAGTCTTTCAAACTTTAATGGATTTTTCTAAAATTCACTGAGGACTCTCAGGGGACTGGCAAAGGATAATCTTGGTACCATCTTTAAGAAGGAGAGAAAGAAGGGACTGGGGAATTGGAGACAGCCTAACTGATTCCTGAAAAAATTCTGGAACATATTACTGAGCAATTTATAAGCACCTCAAGAATAATAAGATGATAAAAAACATATGACATGGATTTGTCAAGGAAAAAAAGGTTGTATCAAATTGGCATAATTTATTTCTTTGACAGAGTTGCAAGCTAATGGATAACAGGGAAGCAAGAGATGTGATAAACATAAGCATTACTTTTTTTTTTTTTTTTAAATTCTCTACAGCATTCTCCAAAGTACGCTAAGAAAATCTGGTCTGCATTAATTCCCTGTAACATGGCAGAACCCTCTAAAAATCTCCTAAGTACAGACATCAGCAGTTCCATGTCAAAGTGAGAAAGCATTTCAAACAGACATCTGCAACCAAAAAAACCCCTTACTTCGAGTCAATATTTTCACTGATCATCTGAATGACAGGTAACATGGTCAGTGAAGAAACAGGAAAATAGAAAATGAAAAACTTGCAGATAACAAAGCTTAACAACGTTGCTAACGCTTCCAATTCACTTCTATTTTCACGATAGTTATGACCATTTGCAGAAATTATTCAAAATCAGAAGCTGAAATTCATGATGACAGGGGTAACGCTGTACTCAGGGCGAAGGAATCCACTGCTCAGTTGTGATATTGGAACGTCTGCCTAAGTTAGGTACTATGAAGAAGATGCAAATCAACCATAAACTGAGCAAGGAGATAAAAATGGAAAATACAGTGTAGAATATTGAAATTTGTCTTCAAATATACTAACTGGAATTTTATCTGTAATAAAGGAGTAATTTTTTCACTTTACTTACTACTTTGAGCCCTAAGATAAAATGAATGTGCCTTGTCTTAGATAATGACTTTAACTGGAACACACAGCAATTTGAAAGAGTCCAAAAGAAAACCAACAAAAATACAAACAAGTTTGGAAAAAAAACTGTTATTTGGGATTAAAGCTTTCAAGATATTTACATTCTTTCATTTCAGCTAGAAAAAAAAGAAAGGAAAATTGATTGTCAATACTTAGAAAGTGGTTGTAAAATAAATGAGTTGACTATTCTCTATACTGACTCATAAAGAGAAGATATTTCCATCTGAAAAAAGATTAAACTCAGATTCTAAGAAATATTTTTGTGACATGAGACGTATCTAAGTTGTCTTTACACCTTTCAAGGCAAGGCAAGGAATTGATCCAGTCTGACATGACAGGATCTAATCAATAAGAGCTCTAAACACTGAGCTACTCCTTGCAGAAAGAGGGTGTTGCAAACCTTCTTCACAGTCTGCTCTAGTGATCCCAAGTAATAGAGCACATTCAGAGCACGTACCAAGAAAAGGAAAGCTTCTTCCAGGGACAAAAGAACAGGCTATTAGTGGGCAGGCTAATAAGCAAAACTTCAGACTAATTGGAAATTTTAACATAAAAACTTAGTGCACTTTTTTCCAGGATTAGGTAAGAAAACTGAGCAGAGGTTTTGTAATGCAATTTTGTATTACCCCATAAACCATTACCAGGTGGGACTTAGGAGTTTGGTATCTTCTGTAAACATATAGTCCAAGCACTTTAAACAGCCTATTGCACTTTGACATTATGAGCCCAAGTCTGCAAAGCTGCCATGTTTTTCAAATGACACTACATCATCCCTGTTTTATATAGCCTTATCCGTGCACTGAGACAATGGATAAAGTAGTAACAGTATTGACAGGAATTTAAACCTTCAGCAAATGTATGAATGAATTTACTAGTAGGACATATAAAGATATTGATGTACTTGGGAGAAGAGTGAACCAAAGATAGATGCTATGGATCCCATGTAGGATGACAGAACTCTATGAATATTGTTCATTTACAGCAGGTCAGATTCTACCATAAAAGACAAGTTTGGTCAGGCAGAAAATGGCATGAAAACGAAAAACCTAGTATGCAGTAAACTTAGGATCTGCTAAATGGTGAGGGACTGCTGTTTTTATCTTTCTTTCTGAACATAAACGTTTTGCAGAGACTTAAGTAAATTGCTGTGGAAGAGAAATCTTTTGCCTAAATGAACACTGACACTATGGCACTATAATGAAGAAGGAATACATTCCATCTTGCATTTTGTCCCTATCAACCCCATCTCATCCCTTGACAATCACTTTCTGTTAAAATATCTTGAAGACATGTTTTATATGCTGGGCAGAAATTACAGCAGGCATCAGCCTTCCGTTTTCCCTAGAATGAGAGAAAAGGGAGGCAGTGCTCTCTGGCTAGGATAGTTAACAATCTGTACAATCTAATAAGCTCCTACAGAATGATAATTAACATTACCATATTTACACTTTAACTCCCTTGCCTGAAGCAACATAAGCAATGACAGTTTTCACTGACCTATGCAGAAATAGTGGGCCTGAACTGAATACCCCAGTCCTCCTGCTCATGGACTTTTCCTGAAGTCACCAGGCTTTATTCACTTCTCACTTACACCTTAAACAGGTTAGAATCAGAAGTGGTATCTACCAGAATTATATAGAAGCATCAGTGCAAGAGGCAAATCAGACATTTCAGGCTTTAGTGTCTCATGTTGCCAATCAAAGCTACATGCCATAGGCTATGTCTTGGGAGACAAAAGAAGGGCATATAGGTACTCTAAGTGGTATTTGTTACGCAAATCTGAATGGACCTGTAGCTGAAAATCTCTCTCTAAGGACTATGTTGCTTATAACCTTTAGGCAGAGATTCAATCCATCTTTTCTGTATTGCTCAAGCCCCTCTTTCTGCTATCCAATAGTTCAATGGTTTCCTGACTTCCATACTTCACAAGGTTCTATAAAGTGACAGCATGTACTCCATTTAAAGTTAATACAATTTAAAAGGGAAAGTTTGGTGAGCAAGTGAGTATTTTTCAGGTATTTTTTTCTATCACACACACCTCCTGTTTCTGGAAGAGGAAACATTCCTTCCACTCAAAGGGAAAATTTTCACATGTGCAATTTTAAATGTTTTTAAAAATTATCTCTCAGCATATATCTACAGACCAGTTAACAAAATTGCTGTGTCTCTCTCCTTTTAATCTCTGATATTACTAGCTCTCCTTAATAATCTCTCATGAACTCTTTCCATTTAGTAAGATTTCTTTCTGTCTTAACCCTCACCATATCCCCTACATACTGTCAGTTAAGCTCCTAGTAGTAAAAGAGATCCTGCGAAATTAAGAGAATAAATTTCACTTTAAAGGTTGAAAAAACGAGATTTCCCACATAAAGCTACAGTTAAATACCAAATTGATCTAACTTTAGAAACAGTTCCTTTATCTTCAGTGAGCTGTAATGTGACTGCTGCCTCTCATAACACTTCTGAATTACTGTCACATTCATCATGACAGATGTGGGTCATTAGAACTGAGGAATTAACTACATGCAGAAGGGATTGGAAGCAGACTGGTTTTGATGGAAAACCTAAAATCTACCAGAACTGGGAGGTCAGGTAATGCTTAAAAATTACTTTCTGCCAGTAAAAACAGAACCATAGGAGGTAATTATCTGACTCTATAAAAACACTGTGCTTCTTGATTGGACTAACATATGGACTCCACAAGTTCTCCAGACACAAAAAACAGTAAAGCTGTGACCCTGATAGAGTCTGACATGAGTCATCATAGGTGGCATGGAAAACATGCACCACATGGAAGAACAAATCCACAGTTCTAATCCCAAAGGGTACCAGAAAATCTTTACTTCCTGCAGAAATGCTTGGCCAAAGTACATTCATGGGTTTTCCTCTGGACAAAACAGTAAACATGATTTTTGGTCAATTATTTTATTAACAAGGAAAAAAAATCAAAGTAAATATTCATGAAAGACTGTCACAAGTATCTTTCATGTACCAAACTTAGTAGTTCTCAAAAATAAAATTACACAAGCAATATTTATGTTAAAGGATAGATTTAAAATGTTAAAATATAGGATAATTTATGTAAATCAAGGGTTCCAGTTAGCCACAGTGTACAAAGGCTACCCTTTAGTGAACATGCTGTTTGCCACTGCAGTGCTTGCATATTTAACAGCAACTAAAGCGCATGGGCATCACTTTCTATCTCAAAAACTGCCAAATTTTCCTTCTCACCATATATTCATGCAGAAAAACAGGACATTGATAATCACTCATTCATTGTGGCATTTAAATGAAAATAAAATTATCTTACAAAAATTTTAGAGAAAGCAGACTGATCAGAGCAGGAACACACAGACTGATAAACAGAATGATGACAAGGAACTGCCTCTGTTAAACTCAGTAGAAGAGACCAATTACAGACTGCCACCATCCCTTTTCCCTAGTCCTTTTTTGTTCTTTCCTTTTTCTAATTAAGTTTATAAGAGCCTTTGTTCTGAAATCACAATAAAATGTAAAGAACTACAACTTTAAAAAAGCCCAGGGATAAACTTCTCACCACTGTTTGATTGCTAATTTAACAGATCCAGTATCACAAGAAAGGATATACCTTTGCCACTAATACACTCAGTGCAGTCACAAAACACAAGCATTTACAAAAAATCCAGAATATTTCACCTGTAAACACATGGGGAAAAAAGCCACAAGACCTGAATCTCACACACAGACAGGAATTTGGAATGAGATACCTACTTATTTTTAAACTTCATTTAAACTTCATTACAGAGAGATAATGGCAAATTAACCAATGGTGTCTGCTCCTTGAAAGCCTCAGCTGCTAGAATGTTCATTCAGTGTTGCCTCTAATTGAGAAAAGATCTGATGGGCTTTTCTTTCATTTACAGGAAATGTCCCAGCCAACACTGAGTGCTGCACTATTGCACCACATTCATAAAAGATAAGCAAGGCACAACTTTTCATGCATAACAAAAGTAATTATTAATCTAGGTCTTGTCAGAATATTTTTCAGTTGATCCTAGCTGTTTACAGGAAAGGAGCAGGCAGGTGCTAGAGCTGGCTGCCTCTGTTTATGGCAGTAAGCATAATGATGACTTGACAGCAACACTCATCATAATCACTCTTGCCCCTGCTGTCTCACACATATATACAACCTGCTAGGAACAAATCCTTATGCAACAGAAAGCTGAATATAATGCAAGTTGTGACTTGTGGGGAATGTAAAGTGATTCTTTTGGGAGTTATTTGGTACTACCGCCTCGTGTCTGACATTTAACAGACATGCATCCACATGGTGAGTCAGTCCGAAAAACCCCTTTGATCAAAATGAATACATCTTAAGCACTAACTGCATTTTACAAATACCTTAGACCCCTGACCACTTCCAACAGGACAATTCACAAACTATCTCCTTCTACAGAAATCTTTCTATGGCATATTTTGAAAGAAGCGTTGACTGGAAGACAGATGCCTTATAGTGCAATAACAGATATGCTGTGTTATACACATAGATCCAAAATTGATTGGTTTTTTGATGGAAGCAATATCTATTTCCTGAACTTACTGTATTTCACCCAGCACCACGATAGATGCCTACTGCACAGTAAACTGTATTTTCTTCTTCAATATTTAACTATTTCTGTACTAGTCACTCTGCTTGACAATAAGGAATTCACACCGCAACTGCAAATGGAGTTGTTCAATGTATTTCAGGTAAGCTGGTCTCCTGCATTTTTACAGGACAAGATGTGTCCCTTTTAAAAAGGTATAGAAAATGAGAGGGTATACATAGAGCTAACAAAGGCCACTTTCTCTTTCAAGCTAAAAGAAACAGAAAAATTTTCAAGGTTGAAGGCTATTTGTGAATAGATTAATAGTTTTCCCTAGGTCTTGCTAAGCTAAAATGTACTCATAAATATATATATTTATGAGTACATTTTCTTCTGTTAACTTTGAAAGCAGTCAAAAATAGTCACTATACTGACTATTCAGAAACGCTTTTACTTTCTGCCAAATGGAGAACAGGTGATAAACATTTTTTTCTTTTCAGCTATCTCTGCCTCTAATACCTACAACTAAGGGTTTCAGAAGTGCAAGAGCCACAAGCCCGGCGGTGCTGCACTGCTGGGCATGTCTAGGCCTTGACAGGCCAGGCTATTTCTGTATTTTATTACCTGCTATTACAATGTCTTTACATTTGACCTGTAGCTTGCAACTATGAAATGCGGCACACATCAAGGTACACTAGGTTATTGAACTTTTAGCACAGTAGAAACAAATGTGACTTAATGCAGTAGTTTAATTGCCATTTAAAACAAGTGCCAATCTTCTAAGTGATTTAGCTAACAATCACTTACAAGTAGCAAGTGTTTTGCCTGCAGATGGAAGAAGATAGCAGCTAATTTCTCAAGAAGCTATAATGTCAACAGTAAAGCTATATTAGGAAAAAGATATATGAATTTTATAGAATCTGTTATGTTTTATCATAAGAGAAAAGGAACTTGCATTACTCTGTGCTCATAAAGAAGTTTTTAAATTTATATGCATCCCATTTATTCCTTAGCAAAGGATCAAATTCAGCATTAACTAAAAGCTAAGTACTGTCAGCAGCAGAATTCTCACTCTACTCAGTAGGCTAGGTACATAGGCCTTTGAGGGGATGTCAAATGGGCACAAATGTCCTTGAACCTCAAGATATAGCACTGTCACTGCTACCAACCAGAAGTATGACCTGCAGGTTTAAAGCAGCGTTGATGTCTGGAAAATGCTGAAGTAAAACATCAGGAGACATTCTATACATCTTTATTTTAGTAAAATGTTGCTTAAGCACAGGGCATAGTCACCAGAAACAGAGGTTTGATATAAGCTACAGCCTACCAACAATATTTCTTAAAAGTACTTATATTTTTATGGCTAAATAGCTGGTTTCAAGTACTAGTTTTCCAACAGGGAGGACAGAGATTGTGGATTTAAATCAGTAGGTGTCTGGCTGCAAAAAATATAGCATTTAAAATGTTAAGACTTTGCCATTCAGAGCAGATAAGTGCTACTTGATCCCCCTTGCATAAAAGCAACATTTAGAGGTATTTTTTCCTATAGGTCTCATTTTCACAGCATTAAAATCCAAAACTTCCTTTTCTTTTCTCTTTCTGTGATGTACAGTTGCACTACAGATTTATGAGCATTTAATACTTGCAAGAGCTATGCATGTTGATTTAATTCAAAGGCAGACAATCCCCAAAAACACAGAGAAAGATGAAGGGTCAGTCCTTTTCCATAGAGGTTGCAGATCACAACATGTTAGTGGCTTTAATATTTTTCTTACCTATAAGTACATAAAGCATTCTCATCCTGATGTATCAGTTCATGATCTTCCTGCATTGTAAGACAATTTGTGGAACCTGACATATTCTTATATGATTAGCCACAAAACATTTCTTGAATAATTAAAAGGAACTCCCTATCATTTTTATTACCATTATATAGCTGTTCTGCCTTGTATTCCATTAGTAATAATGTATTAATATTACATTAAAAAGAAACTGGGATTAGCTTAGGAGCACAAAAATGGGTGCCTATATACTAAAGTCTAATGAATAAATCTAAATGCCTTCTCTGTAATATCTGAAGTATTCCCACAATTTGTCCCAAATCAGAACCAAGGTTTTCATTTTGAGAAAGCAACATGAGAGCAATTTTTCTCCTCACTCCTTTTTCCTCATCTCTTGCTCTTCCTCTTCTTACTGCTAACCTTTTTATTCTCTATCTTTATTGTCTTTAGTTGTGCCCATGGGAGCTAAGTTGTAGTGAGTTTTATACTTCACTTAGAAGACAGAGAGATTTGTGGTCATTCTTATCTACTCAGATAACAATTTCCAAAGCTTTGGCTGTGTTGCTGAGGAGGTCTTGTCTTCTGCCCTCTCAGGCTTCACTCTTGAAGTTGACAGCTTCATAATTCCTGAGGAACACAGATGTCAGGAGAGGTTGTATTCACAAAGAGAGTTTCTCTGAGGTAACATGTACCAATTCTTTTGAGGACTTTGAAGATTAACCCCATGACCTTGAGTTTAACATAGCATCCTGTGAGGAGTCAGAATCGTGAGGCAAGTATCAATATGATGTGCCCTAATGGGCTGGCATGTTGAAAGAAGAAGGATGTTACATTCTGAAAAACCTGAAAATTGTTTCAGTCTTCACCGGAGATACACACTCACAGATAAAAGCTTGCATAATGCCAATGTACTCCAGGTCAGAGAATCACAAAGAATTTACTCACTCTTTAATGTAAGTATATGAACAGCAATATCACCACCAAGGGCCTAACTCGTGCTTGAAGGAAAGCATACACTTAAAAAAGCATTGCTGGATTGGCAGAGCATCCATCATTTTTGCAGATTCAAACAGGCAGTGGGAGTGAGAAGAGATTTCCTAGTTGATCAACAATTTCTGATCAGCTACAGGTGAAACAAATGTATTTCTCATTCTGTCATGAGCTCTGTGTGTAGTGGTTTGAAACTAAAATATTAATTTCCCAGTTTGCAGAGCAGTTTGACAAAAAATAATAGATTCATTTTGCAGAGGACGTACTGGACCTTGTTTTGCCAGCACTCTCTTTGACATGCTTGTGTTAAACTCCAGGCAGATGACTTCCATGCAGAGACATAAATCAGCAGGAAGCCAGAGAGTTGGCAGAAGCAAGCCACACGTAAAACTGTAGTCCTGCTGAAAAGACAGCTGCTACACCAGTCATTTCACCACCTACATGTGATGACAGCTCCAGCCTCAGCATTTCGTGTAATCACAACAAAGTATAAAGAAAATAGCAATACTATAGTAAACGTAATAAGCCCACAGAAAGCTCAAGAATTAGAAACAAATAACAACAAAACAACTAATAAATCCCCAAACACACAGCTCCCTTTTCTGTGAATTCCATACTAGCAGTCCTGTCACTTAATGCCACTGCAACACCACAGCCAAGGCCCAGCTTCAAAAGTGAATTTGAGAGACACAAGTGTAACTAGTGCAGCAGCTTGTCCTGCATAGAGGCCAGTAGCAAAAGCCACAGGAAAGAGCATAAAAAGAGAAAGCACAGAAGAAACTTGCCTCATTTTGCCATTCCATGTTCCAGTAATCACATTTCAGATTTTATTCGTTCTAAGTTTCATCAAAACATTGCTTTACATTTTCTTACATGAACTTGCATAATCTCCATTTAAACACATTTGTTCTTCATGAAGTCCTGTCTCAGTGCATGGCAAAACCTAACTATGGATCCTGTGAAAAAGAATCTTAATTTCAGATGTACCAAGTGTGCCCTTTGATATCGTCAACAGACTGTCCTCTACTTCCCATATTGAGGGAAATGGGACGTTTTTCCCCTTTCTTGACTTTCTGTATCTCATCTATGATTTTGTATTAACATACTGGGCTACCAACTCACCCTTTAGTCCAGCTGGCTCATTTAAAAGGCAAGTGCTTCAGAATATAGGTGAACCCTTGGGGTTTTCTGAACAGCTCTTGACATTATCTGATTAAAAATAGCATGTGCTTATTTAACAAGCTATTTTGAGGACAGACAGTATTTAATGGCTTAAAGGGAATTTTGTGGGGCAGGGGAGTGGAAACCAACTGGTTCATTTTTCAAATTTCTTTCTTTAAAAATCACAGAAAACATCACAATACCAACCAGGATGGTGGGTTATGACCAAGAGATCCAGTATTTTAGAAATATTTAATGACAAAAGTCTGTTTTATTTAGTTCCACAAATTCACCCAAAAGCATTAGGAGAAAACACGTTTGATGTGACAACTTGGAAAGAACATCTTAAATACTAATGGTCTGGAAACAGAAAGCTTGAAATGTGTTTTGATCTCTTGTGCCCACTCCAGATGCAGGCTGCGTGATATTCTGTCTTATAACTGTGATACACATAACATCCACATCTAATAATAATTTGTATCTGAAATACACTTCCCCTTAGCAAAGAATATATGATTCTAGCTTTCAAGATCATGACAGATGTTGCTTTATATAAATTTGTATAAACTTTTCCTAAACAAATATCTTGAAGTATTACATTTAATAACTGCTGAGTCATCCAAAAATAACTTCAAACTTTCTAATGCTAAATATTTAGATCTTTGTTTAATCTCAGCGATTTCAGGACATATGTGTGAATCTATGGAACGCTATAAGCCTTCCCTCTTGGTTTCTGCATATGTATGTGAACAAATATCAACACTCTAAACTTCTCATTCAGATAATGACAAAGTATGAACTATTGCTTTTTCCCTTCTGTTTTGTTAATTCTGTTAACAAGAGATTGCTACAAACTTTCTTAGTACAAAAATCATCTATTCTGCCAAACTAGAGATTACTATACCTACTGAAAAGAACCGAGGGAACTTAGTGACAAGAATTTCTGAGGGAAAACTTGCTAAAAGCAACACTGAATAGTCTGATACTCAAGAAAACCCAGACTAATCATGAATGCCTCAGAGAATATAAAATAATTCTCATTTTAATCACAGGAATATGATAGACTGGACTTCCAGATTTGTATCATTAGAGGAAAAAATTTTTTCTTTAATTTACACTAGCTAGCTAGTTAAGCCAAGTTACTGTTCAGAAAAGAAATGTCTAACAAGCACCTTTATCCAAGAGATTGTCTCAAAATTTATTAATTAATTTACCTCCCAGTAGATCCTGGGATCAAGTCTATCCCCCTTCACCCAGAGGCCACATCCGTTGCCCAACATCACAAATTGTTTACAAGAGCTAGGCCATTTCTTCCCAATAGTACAATTTAGAAATATTGTATACACAACTTCTCTGCTACTTGCATGTGTTGCACACTGTCTTCGACTACTCCATAAACTCACATCATTTCAGAGTTCGAAGAATCCTTAGCAAAACAGGAATCAGATCTATGTGGAAGTTCTGGGAGTCCACCATAGTAACAATACTATAAATGCTAAAATTGACAAAATATATGAACACATACATATATAATTTTATTCTCTGCTGCATATACATCCTATTTTAAAATCTTACTGAGACTTGAGGTTAAAGGAAAAAAGAAAAAAACCTGCTATGATAATATCTCTTGAAATGTCCTAACCTAGATTGCTATATTTCTCCATCCCACCAAATTCATGACCTCATTCCTGTTTTCTAGGACATCAAAACCATTGTCTTTTTCAGAAAGACTTGCTAGCTAATCGTTTCTTTAAGAAAACTTCATTATCACTCCACTGCTCCTTTGCTCCGTGCTAAACTAACTGACCTCACTCCCAGCAAAGTTCTGCATCAACCTTTTTTTCCACCTTACTATGGGATATCTCTCCCAGCACCTGCTATTGCAACACCATTTGGAAAGGAAATGGGCAATTGAAAACACCGAAGATTTTTGCACTGGAAGGTTTACCCATGCAAAAGAGGCAGAGTATTTGGCAGTCATATGTGGGGCTTGCAGAGAAAATATGAGAGTTTTGTTTATACAAGCACTTTCACCTGCACTGTGGATAAATGGTTATTTTCTCACAGAAGTTTTATGAAACATCCAGCAAATGTTTTGACAGGTAAGAAAAAGTGCTCAAGTTTCCTTAGTCTGTCCAATTTCTAACAGAACTGCTTAACCAATTCATTTACAGATCATACACTGTTCAATTGCTTTCATCTTCTAATCTCCTGAAATCTGAATGCTAATCTGAAAGCGAATTTGGAACAGATATAACATATTTTGAACTTCAGTCACCAAAAAGGATTTTGCCTTGTTAATCTCAAAGGATTGGCATAGAAATTTTACCACATTTTCTAAAAAGAGTCCATACAAATTTAAGGTCAAGTTCTGGATTTAATTGAAGTAACCTTTTGTACAATCTAGCTTTAATGAAGTGCAATGAAGTTAAACTCCATAGGGGCCATTAATCTGAAACACTCCATTAAAACAACTACAAGGGGAGTTTTTAATAAACAGTGTGAACTAATGCCCATGTGGAAAGGTAATTGAGAGGGAACTGGTGTCTGGGCCAGATTGTTATTAAATCCTTATCACAGGTAAAGCTGAAACCCCAAATGGCGAGCTGCCATGTGATTTATAGTGACCTTCTCTTCCCAACCTTAAAGAAAAGACTATGTTCAATAATAAAAAAATCCTGTGACTAAGCTATAAAATAACTGAGCAATTACTTAGAATAATTTATACAGTGCAATACACTGACCTTGCTCCAAGCATAAAATCTACAAAATAACTTCAGTAATAAAACTGTGAGCTACTAAAAGGACTAAAGGTTTAACCATTTTTATTGTGCAGAACCTGAGGGTACTATAAATACACATCACACTCCTAATAGGAGAGCTTAAAAAAATTCCTAATTTTTTAATCTTAAAAAAAACTTCTCTAAAGTCTGGTAAGGATTTGCCATATTGCAGGAATGCCTACTGTCCTATTTTAAAACATTTACTGGGCTGCTAAAGTCCACACTTTCTAACATGGTATACACTCAGCTGCTGAGCCCTGAGTCGAGTCTCACAGGGCGCAATGCAACAAGAGACAGAAAACTGCATCAGAAAAACAGAACAGTTTGGTTTATAGCAGTATAAATTGTACTTCCAAGTACAATTTAAAAAGAAAAAAATATTTTTGTTAATTTCTTGAAAGGTGGTAAAAGAACAGATACTCGCTCTAACAAAATATGCATAAAAGTAGAATTTCTACATAAAAACAATCCCTATTTACTTTAAAACGACAGAAATAATTTCCTGTAAAAATTTGAATAGAGATTACCTCAAATCAAAATGAAAAGAAGCATGGCTTCAGAGCAAAGTTGAAGGGTATCTAGTACGTCACTGACTCTATACGTTTTTCAGTGCTTCAGATGTCTGCATTTCTTATCTAAATAACAGAAATTGGGATGTGTTTTGTGACCAGACATATAGTAAGCGTAAGAGTGCTACAATGAAAGTTTGACAGGGTCAAGTATAATCAACAGCAGATTACTTCAGCTAAAAAGAAAAATGGCCACTTTTATTTTCAGTCTGGCAAAAATCCAGGTTACAGCAGATGCCATCCAGAAGGATCCAGGCTACGCACAGTACAACTGAAAGACAGAAATTGTCAACAGGCTCATATCATGCAAGACAAAAAGCTGTTCTCTTGATTAATTGGCTCTTAGTTTATTTGGCAATGTGCCAAAGGTTAGGACACTCCATTACATACAACTTGTGTTGCCATCATCACTGGGCACCTCTTCACTGCAAAGTGCTATCTCTGATTTCAGAAAAGAGGAAAGAACCCCAAGAAGGCCACTTGCAACATTGAGGTAAAACTACTCAGAAAAAATACGCTTGTCAACTTACTCACAGGTATTGTTCTATTTCCAGGGAGTTAACATGTGCTAGATTTTTTGACTTTTGGCCAAAACACATCTTAACACACTTATCATGAGAAGATATACTTTTGGCAAATTTAGATTAGATATTAGGAAGAAATTCTTTCCTGTGAGGATGATGAGACATTGGAACAAGCTGCCCAGAGAAGGTGTGGACACCCCATTCCTGAAAGTGTTCAAAGCTAGGCTGGATGGAGCTCTGAGCAAACTGCTTTAGAGCAAGGTGTCCCTGTACATGGCAGAGAGGGGATGGAACATGACAATCACACTTCCAACCCAAACCATTCCATGATTCAAAGATTCTGTGACTCTGAGATGGTTACTACGGTGCATGTGTACTTTATAAATACGAGCAAATCTGCACTTGTTTCTGTTTATTGACACCTGAAACACACAGCCAATAAATAAAGTCAGTGGAAACTCTGGGTTGTGAAGAAATTACTCCAGTGTTATTTTATGCTTCCTCAGGAGAAAGTGTGAGGTTCATATGTCTTTGTACCTCATTTTAAAAATAGAAATATAATTTAGCTACATATTGGCAAGCAGACAACTCTGTCATTTTAATATGAGTAAAACTGAAAGCTCTGTTTAAAAGCCCTGGAAAGAAATGGACTTCAGCATGTGACTAAAGTTAAGACCTTATTTAAGCACATTATTAAACAAGGATGAACTGAAGCATGTGTTTAAATGTTTCATTGAACTGTGTCTGAGAAAGGACTATTTCCAGCTTCTTCTTATGATTTTTCCAGTGCTAAATCTCAAGCAAAATGAAGCCTTTCCAAACAATTAAATATGCTTAACTGTCCTGGTCTCTCTCCTCATTCAGCTGATTCTTGTATTTCAATGGAGCCACTCCAGTTTGTATCAGCTCACTACCTGCTTCAACATCTGACTGCAAAGATTTTTTTACTTTTAAAAAATTTAGGAGAAAAGATCTGTTGAGGTCTGTGAAAATGACTGAACTACATTTCATAGGAAAATGCCCTACAGGATAGGCAGTCTTGGTCAAAAGAGCAGACTAGTGAAAATGCTGTCTCTCCCCAAAAAGTTTTTCTTTTCTTGCAATTTCAGAAAATAATATTTGAATTTTTCAACTTAGAATAATTCAGTTATTTTCAAGCTTCAAGAGACTGGCATAAACAGGAAATATCTCATGTCTCATCAATTAAAGGAATTCAATGTTACATTTTAAGCTGCTTTTTCTGAATTCTCTGATGGAAAATTGTTTCTTTCTCAGCTCTCAGTACTGTCTCCTCACAATGTATTTTCTTCCTACCTTATTTCTTTATCGTGACTCTGAAGAACCTGTGCACCTCTGACAAAGGTCTACTCAATAATGGGGAGGGTACCTGGCAGTCTTCCTCAAAGAGAGAAATCAAGCTCTTTTCCTATTTTTGCCCAAATTTCTCCAAAGACATTTCCTATTGGGAATTGATAATATACTCTAGCCATATGGCAATATATAAATATATATATACACACACAAATCCACTACACCTGTAAGTACAAAACACCTCTAAAAGTTAGTTTCATAATACTGGCCTTGTGTGTATTCATACAAATAAAGTATGTAAACACATACACATTTCTGTCAGCTTTAAAAAGGTATGTTATTTCCTGAACTTAAAGCAAATAGCAGGCTCCTGAGGAACAACAATGCCTAGTCACAAAGGAACATAATAAATATTCAGAACAATTTAGATATCTGTTGTTCTGCAGTTACAGTTTCCTCCCAACACAAGCATAATTTTTTACTATATAAAATTCACTGCCCCTTAGCACAAGGAAAATTACCTAAGTTTCAACACAAACCTGGCTGTCAGGAAGCTCCCAAGACAGATGACTGGAAAAAGTATAAAACCTTCTTCCTCTTATAAAATCCCACAGTTGCATTTCTGAAGGGAGCTGGGCCTCTTTGAAATGGTTAAGACAAAACATGAAAAAAAACCCTCATTTTTTTTTTTGCTATCTGCAAAATCATTCTTCCAACCCAACAAGAACTCAGTGTTGTTTCATTCTAAGGGGATAGCCCAGCTGAAGCAAGAGTGGCTCGTGGAATTCATTACCTGCCATCTACTTTCATAAGTGATGGGCATCTTCCAGTCCTGCACAGTCACATGAAGGAGTTAGACCCTCAGATAAATCCCAACACAGGATTTCAGTCATCTGATGGTGTATTTTATCACAGAATCATTCTGGTTGGACAGACTTTCAAGATCACTGAGCCCAACCTTTGGCTGACATCATTCCAACCAAACCCTGGCACTGAGCACTGTGCCCAGTCACTTCTTGAATTTCCAGGGATGGTGAAACCACCACCTTCCTAGTTAATGNTAAATATATATATACACACACAAATCCACTACACCTGTAAGTACAAAACACCTCTAAAAGTTAGTTTCATAATACTGGCCTTGTGTGTATTCATACAAATAAAGTATGTAAACACATACACATTTCTGTCAGCTTTAAAAAGGTATGTTATTTCCTGAACTTAAAGCAAATAGCAGGCTCCTGAGGAACAACAATGCCTAGTCACAAAGGAACATAATAAATATTCAGAACAATTTAGATATCTGTTGTTCTGCAGTTACAGTTTCCTCCCAACACAAGCATAATTTTTTACTATATAAAATTCACTGCCCCTTAGCACAAGGAAAATTACCTAAGTTTCAACACAAACCTGGCTGTCAGGAAGCTCCCAAGACAGATGACTGGAAAAAGTATAAAACCTTCTTCCTCTTATAAAATCCCACAGTTGCATTTCTGAAGGGAGCTGGGCCTCTTTGAAATGGTTAAGACAAAACATGAAAAAAAACCCTCATTTTTTTTTTTGCTATCTGCAAAATCATTCTTCCAACCCAACAAGAACTCAGTGTTGTTTCATTCTAAGGGGATAGCCCAGCTGAAGCAAGAGTGGCTCGTGGAATTCATTACCTGCCATCTACTTTCATAAGTGATGGGCATCTTCCAGTCCTGCACAGTCACATGAAGGAGTTAGACCCTCAGATAAATCCCAACACAGGATTTCAGTCATCTGATGGTGTATTTTATCACAGAATCATTCTGGTTGGACAGACTTTCAAGATCACTGAGCCAACCTTTGGCTGACATCATTCCAACCAAACCCTGGCACTGAGCACTGTGCCCAGTCACTTCTTGAATTTCCAGGGATGGTGAAACCACCACCTTCCTGGTCAATGCATTCCAATGCTTGACCACACTTTCAGGGAAGACATTGTTGCTGATGTCCAAAATGAACCTGTCCTGGTGCAGCATGAGACCATTTCCTCTTGTCACTGGTTACCTGTGAGAAGAGGCCAACATNAAAGTATGTAAACACATACACATTTCTGTCAGCTTTAAAAAGGTATGTTATTTCCTGAACTTAAAGCAAATAGCAGGCTCCTGAGGAACAACAATGCCTAGTCACAAAGGAACATAATAAATATTCAGAACAATTTAGATATCTGTTGTTCTGCAGTTACAGTTTCCTCCCAACACAAGCATAATTTTTTACTATATAAAATTCACTGCCCCTTAGCACAAGGAAAATTACCTAAGTTTCAACACAAACCTGGCTGTCAGGAAGCTCCCAAGACAGATGACTGGAAAAAGTATAAAACCTTCTTCCTCTTATAAAATCCCACAGTTGCATTACTGAAGGGAGCTGGGCCTCTTTGAAATGGTTAAGACAAAACATGAAAAAAAACCCTCATTTTTTTTTTTGCTATCTGCAAAATCATTCTTCCAACCCAACAAGAACTCAGTGTTGTTTCATTCTAAGGGGATAGCCCAGCTGAAGCAAGAGTGGCTCGTGGAATTCATTACCTGCCATCTACTTTCATAAGTGATGGGCATCTTCCAGTCCTGCACAGTCACATGAAGGAGTTAGACCCTCAGATAAATCCCAACACAGGATTTCAGTCATCTGATGGTGTATTTTATCACAGAATCATTCTGGTTGGACAGACTTTCAAGATCACTGAGCCAACCTTTGGCTGACATCATTCCAACCAAACCCTGGCACTGAGCACTGTGCCCAGTCACTTCTTGAATTTCCAGGGATGGTGAAACCACCACCTTCCTGGTCAATGCATTCCAATGCTTGACCACACTTTCAGGGAAGACATTGTTGCTGATGTCCAAAATGAACCTGTCCTGGTGCAGCATGAGACCATTTCCTCTTGTCACTGGTTACCTGTGAGAAGAGGCCAACATCCACCTGTCTACAACCTCCTTTCAGGGAGTTGTGGAGTGAAAAGGTCTCCTCTAAGCTTTCTCTTCTCCAGACTAAACAAATGCAGCAAAGTTCCAGAAATATATAAAACCTGTAAATTTGTGCTGTTTAGTAATGCACTTTCAGGGTACAGCATAGGCTGAAAACAACAAAAAGCTAGGGAAAATAAAGCTTTATCTTTACTGCCCTCTTCAGGCTGCAATAGTTTTGGGTTTGTTATGCTTCACAAACACACTCTTCACTGCAGCAGGTCCATAGAAGCATAGTAAAATATTTTGTTTAATCTGTGAATTTCGTCTAAAAGAAGCTGTTTGATTTAGGCTGATAAAAGAAAGTGAATCTATGGGTGTATGGAAATCAAAAAACCTTTTGGTGGCTTCATAAAAAATGCACTGCATGAAGCTGTCACTGTTGCAGTAATTGAGAAATTCACAGAGAAACAAGCTCTTAAGATTTTTCAGAGCAGCAGAAACATGGTAGCATTCATATCAAACAACTGTTCCATAATTTAGAAGTGTTTGTAAAGGACAGAAAGCTGGAATCAGGCATTCAGTAAATGTAATTTTTCACCCCTTACAAAGTTAAGATTTCATATTAATTTTAACCATGTTGCACAATTTCCTTTTACAAACAAAAACTTCCAAATACTACTCTTTCCACTGCCTAAGTCCCTCTATTTCTTTAAAATATAATTAATATTCTTAACTTCTTCCAATGTGGCTTATCTCATATTTCTTAAAGTATTGTTTATTCTCACATCCAGTATGTTGATGGAGACAGAAAATTAGTCTTGAATTTGAACTTATTTCTGAGCCATTAAGTCACCCAATTTCATTTAAAAAAGTATTTATATTTATATTAATATTTATAACATTTCAAGTCCCAGGATTATTCTTATTAATTTCCTTGAAAACCATCAAAACTTTTACTTTTCTGTGGCACTTCAGAATTTGATCTTAGAATCCCAACATCAGTCATATAAAAATGTTACAGCAAACTAAATCTTGTGCATAGTGTGCTTCTATTTTGTATATAAGGCCTGGTGTAAAATCATGCAAGACTTGTGCACTAAATTCCATGTTTAAAATCCAGCCACATCTTCTGAGATCTAACACTAATTCACATTATTGCAGTATTCTGGCACCAAGTTCCACACTTCGGGGAACAGCGTGTCCCATCTTTTCTGTTTATCTTTCCTTAATTCACCCTACATTTATTCTGATTTTTTTGCCAGTACTTTGGGCTCACAGTTTTAGTTTCTTCAAAGATTTACTTTTAGTCCACCTTACTTTACCTAATTCTGTCTTCCAACATTTTCCCTTTCCTTGTTCTTTGTTGCCCTTCTGTCATCATCCTTTTGACTGCTCTTCTCTGTTTTAAAAAAATTTGTCCTTGTTATCTTGATTAATCCCAACATGTAGAGCCTGAGTTCACTGCTTCTGAAGTCAGTAATCTAAGGGGAGGATTTGGCCAGTATAAAATGGCCTTGGCCCGCTTGAATTTTGTGACTACGAGTTATGAAACACCCATGTAAGCTACCATATATTATCATATTTTTTTCTAATAAGCACGTATTATGCAAACGGCAAAAGAACAGATGTTCCTCTAATAATCATAAATATAACTGCACTCTTAGCAGAAACCCTGAATAGTTGTGTTTGCTCATAAGTAGCAAGGCCACAAGAGTGACAAGGATTTGACCTGAATTGCATGGGACCTTGGCTTTTTGATTATGGCACATTCTTATGGAAGTTGGATTTTTTTTCTGACACAGTTTGGAGGAGGAAAGAGTTAAGAGGTCATAGAAAACAGGGATTTAGAGGAAGCAAACATATTTGGATAAAACTAAACAAGTACCTTAATTTCTTTGTGTTTTCCAGTATTTCTGTCTATTCAGCCTGGTTACTTTAGGCACTAACCAGCAAAGCATTTAATTTAAACATATAATCAGGTTTAATCACATGCTTAAAATTAAATACATGCTTTGGTTTCATATTCAACCAAGCCCTATGGCCCTCTGACTGACTCAAATAGATTAAAATATAATAGTATTTCTATCAAATACAGCTTGTGCAAATAATGCCAGGCAGTATCCTCAAAACAGATACTTTTTATTATTTATTTGTTCCTGAAACATGTTGGTCACTTTGGTACATCAAATAAGGGGTACTGAGGAAGAAAATTAGCAAACAAGGCTGAATTAGTTAAAATGAAAAAATAATAGTGCCATATTATGTTTGCTAGCTAGCATGTGGCTACTTAGGAAAAAAAAAAAATCACCCATCACAGATATCACCACATGTGCATGTATTTATATATATATATCTTACAGTTTCTGCATTTCTCTTTTGCTGTTTTAATTCCGTTTTTAAAACATGTCAGACAAGCAGATACAAACTGGACCTTGTTTGATTTGAATAGGCTAGAATGGAGAGTTTGATTTCTTTCCAAAGTTTTCCAACAGTTGACCTGAAATGTATCAAAGCAACTTCCATCCCTTTTGTTTCTATCAAGTTGTCCCAATTTCCTAATTTCACCAGATTGCACAGTCACTGTGTCTGAAGTTCATTTGTTGTTCACGTTTATTTTCTTTCTACAGATTAGTACAGCAGACACTCAGACTGAGAGTGATTTTGGGTTTGTCCGTAATTTATTCTAGTTGAGAATCTACATGCTGAGGCAGAAATGCTATATTCTACAGCTGAAGCATGTGGAGATCAGGATGTTAACATGTTTGGCACCGAGTACTGCAACACCATATCACAATCACCAGATTACTTGATGTTTCTGCAGTGTTATTAAATTGGAATGGGAACATGTACACAGAAAATGATGAAGACTTTAAGATACTTTGTAAAGTATTGCTAGACCTCATGTGCTGAAAGACTTTATAATCAAGATTATGAGATCCTGAACACTTCCTTTCTGACAAATACTGTGCAATTTATCACTGATATCGTTTCACAAAATCAGTCTTGGTTTAAGAAAAAACAAAGCCAAGTTCATACTAAATATGAAACCAAATGTAATTTACTTTTAATCCCTGACACCATGTGTTAACACAGTCATTAGCTTTGCCTCAAGGTAATAACATTCATGCAAATATTGCAAAATATGTTTTCATAGCCTTGTATTTTTCTTAGGATTTTTTCCAAAATGAAGAGGAATGGTCGGGGGAATTGACAAAGAAATTATGCAGCAGCCATGAAGTATTTCATTAGTATCAAAATTCAGGCTTTGCTGAACCTTCTTTTGAGACAGCATTTTGTTTATTTACAAGTCTAAGTAAGATACTGACAGGAAAAATCCTTTTCTTCCCACCAAACATCAGGCTTGGCACATGGATGCCAATATTTCCTGAGAACAAGGCAAAGGTTTCCCGAGAACAGAATTTCCACTGAGATGAACGTTAAAACTGAAATTGCAGTTCATGAGGGTGCAGGACAGCTGCCAGAAGCGGGGGGTCTGTATTGGCCATCGTGCTCAGGCAGCACCTTGCCCTAACATCCTCATCTCTCCTGGATCCAAAGGGTCACTGTAGAGCCACATCAATACACAACAACTGAGATCCTGCCCAAGCACAGGAGGCCCTGAAAGATTTTCTTTCTGGCACTTCAAGCTACACCAATCGGGAAATTTGGCACTGAGAGAGGAGTAGAAGGAATCCTACTTCATAAAACAAACTAAGTGAACACAAGGGAAAACTTGCCAAGCAGGAAAATCTCTGACATGCAAAGAAAAGTTTAGGGTGCTTTTTAAGCAAGCAACACAGGAAGAGAGAATTTTAAAAATGCTATGCATCAGTTCAAAACCGCGTGAAAATTTGTTAGTGTTTTGAGGAGCATCATGTAAAAAAATCATGACAGACTATCATGTTCTCAACAATGCAAGAGTAGTAACATATGAGGCTTTCCTGTTTCTGTTTGATGCAGAATTCAAAGCCATTAATCTATAAGGTTATTGACATTAGTGGTTCACTAAATGACTGATACTAGAACATTTAATGAAGAAGAATTGTTTTCAGAAGCAAACAGACATACTCTGACAAAAGTCCAAAACTCCTTGCTGACAGATATAAACATGTCAAAAGCTCTAAGCTTTAAATTTTAAGACTTCCCTGCTTCTAGGGCCATGTCTACACATTGATATGTAGAGATACCTGATCTAGCTTCAAACACATTTATTAGCAGACTTGGCAAGACAGTGTTCAAAGTCTAAATTCTTTAGGTGATCCTAAATCTTGAGGAGAAGTAGTTGCTTTCACTTTGTTTGCTCACCTCCTCTGCTGGTGCCTCTGTTATTTCTGGTAACTTTGCATTACTCTATTGGCAATATTTACAACTGAAATGACAAATGCAACAGAAGCAAATCTATGTACAGATATTTTCCAAGTTTGGTGTCAAAACCTTCCAATTATTCAACTATAAGCGGTATAATTTGTTCTTTTGAGACCACATGTGCAGTCCAAAATAAAAAGTAGGACATCCTAAATGTGACAAAGAAAGAATTTTCCCCACTTTGGTAACAATAGTATTGTTGGTGAGCTTTTCACTTGCCATCATTGCACTTTTGGCCACACCTCCTGAAAAGAAAAAGAGATGAGTGTTTTTTGCCTTATGCAGAACCTTTCGAGTCAGTAAAGCTGGGTATGGCACACAAACAGCTAATATCTATTCTTTTTCATTTCAAAAGTACTCTTTGATAATACCAGAAGCCATTGTAGTATCATCCTTGGAGCCCACATTCTTTACCATTTTTTTAGGTAACAGTTGTTTTGTACAAAAGGTTAAACTTGACACTTGTAGACACCTCATTCTTAAGAGGGAAAACACACTGAAGACATTACCGCCTCCTCTAATCTGCTGACATTCCTAGGCCCCTCTCCTGTACTGCCTTTCTTTTCACACTTCTCTTTCTTCAATGCAGCTTTTAAGAGAGAACAAAAAAAGAAAATTTTCCATACTTTGACATTAACAAATCCCTCTTAACATCTCACACCTCTTCACTTTCCACTGCTGCTTTTTCCAGCTAAGCTAAATGCCAGTGGGAACTTCTTTCTCTGCTCCCCAGATATGCCTTACTGCACTCTTGTCTGATGACTTAAAGAACTGTCCTTGGCTCAAATGTTACTGATTTCCCACTACTTTGAAACAAGCAGTCAGCATTCCTTCCAAGGACTGTCTTCTCAGGAATATTGTATTTCTTTGATCAAATGGTCCCTCTAACCATCTGATTATTTCTGCAACCTTTCTTTATGGCTCCACTAGAGTGAGACCAACTATTCTGTTTGTACACAGTAACTCAGAGTTTTCTCTGGAATCTCACACTGTCCACATTCTAGTTTCCTGATTTGACTGGCAGAAATCTCCAAGTCCAGCTAGCTCCTGGCTGACAAACAAGTCAATCCAGACAAACTCTGACACCACACATTTTTGACACTCTATTTTCCATTTGTGGAACAGAAAAGCTAATCTTTGTGTTGTCAAAGACTGTTTCAGCAGAGAAACTTCCCAACTCACCATGCTAGGAGACATTCAACTGGTATAGGTTTACACACATGAGATTCTAAAGCACAGAAAACAGAATGAAGCTTACTGCTCTTGCTAATATATGAATATATTAGAATATATACTTGCATTTTCAAGTCTCAATGTGTCCCCCTAAAGCTGGGGACACAGCACATGTAATCCAGGAAAGTATTTGGACCCAACAGCAAAAACTGAGAAGGATACAATCTAACTTGTTCACATTTTAATTGAGCTGGCTATTCCAATCACTCAGCCTGCCAGTTAGATATCGCACAGGACATTCTGCAACACCCCAACATCCTAAGACAGAAATGTTTGCTCTCTGGCTGATGTCAAATTTCCTGTTGCTGATCCCATCTGCTGCATTAAGTGACATTTCTGGCAAGCACTTTTCTAGATTAATCTCTTGTAAAACCCATCTGCCTTTTCCCAAAAGAACACCAAGTGCTTCCTGCACTCAAGGGAAAAAAAATGGTAAGAAAAATATCTTTCTTCCTCAGCTAAACGTATGCTAAAATGATTGAGGCTCTGTTTTCACTCTTACACACCCTCAGTTTCCATCATGTCTGCATAGATGTTAAGATACACAATACTCCCAACTCATTCCTATCTTGAGGCTCATCTTTGTCTTATCATCTGCATTAAATTTATGTATTCAGGCATCTCTAGACTTAAATTAAAGGAAAGCCATCAGTGTTACCTTAGCCAGCTTCACATCTATCTAATTTTGTTTCTTTGGAAGAAAGAGATCTTTCTCCAAATTTCCTAAAGGATTTCTCAAAGCCAACTGATGTCAGTAATAATGAACTAGGAAATGAGCAATCAATTAACTATGTCACAACATTACTTTTATTTCTATGAAGGGACCAGAAGATTTGTGTTAAGCAGGAAAAGAGCTACTTTCCTTTAGCACAAACCAGCATTTGAAACTCTAACTCACTTTTAGAGACATCATATCAGTCTTCATATACAATGCCACCATCTAGCTCTTCCATTACCTTTCATTCAGAATAAAACTATCTATTTCTTGAAGCATGACTAGCCTGAAAATGCACTTAATAGAGTTTGCTACAGTGCACACTGGCTCCCTGCTTTGCAGGAGACAGAGAGCTATTCTCAATTATACACATTTATGCCTAGAAACACAGTAAAAGACAATCCACTGAAATGTGTGTATGTGTGTAGAATTCCAGAGTAAACATAGGCAGAGAGAAATATCAAGCATCCTTAAAAAGCTGATGAGACTTTGTTTATGTTATTATTTTTTTAATTTATTACATGTAAAATCCCACTGGTATCTGCAAAACTGATTTCAAACATCATTTTCAGCTATGAATTTTTATTTATTTTATTTTCCTGCTAAAACAGCAGCAGGAAAGGAGGTAGAAAAGATCTAACAGTCCTTGGCACATCTGTGCTCTTCCTTTGTTCCTTGAAAAAAATCAAAAGCATTAAAAAAGAAAATGTTCACAGCTTGCTCAAATTTAGGTGTACTTATGATGTTATACGAACAGAAAGGTTAAGCTCAGCAAAAGAAAAGCAAGATGCCCTGCTTGAATCAGATGCAACAATTTTCTAAAGATTCCTAGGTTGCCATTAGGGGTACTCACCATCTCTTCACAGTTTTGTACATATCTATACTCTAAGAAATATTTTGAGGATCTCAGTGACATTTACAACGATGCTTATATGAGCATATGAGGGAGAATTTGACAAGAGACATTTAAGGTGAGCCCAGACATGCAGATTGATCACTGCAGGTAGAGTCCTAGTACATAAGAACCTTGAGTCAACCATGTTGCTAACAATTCACTCATATCAAAGGGGTGCTGAAAAGAACTCCTCTGGTGTTTCAGAAGACTAAAATACTGCTGATTGCACTTAATCCCTCTGGCTTCAACAGCTAACACAGGCTGGTGGATCAAACAATTAAAACTCAAGCCTCCCTTAATATTTAGGAGAAAAAGTCCTGCTATCTAGAAGGATTTGTAAACCCTGATGCTCCAGAAGGACTTAAAACGAGAGGTTCCTGTTCTGGTATTATGTTCTTAATTGGTGCTAAGTATCAGCCATAAACTGCTGGGCTTCCAAAACGAACCTGAAATCTCCTAGAGAAAACAGACTGCCTAACAACTCCTTAAAATCAAGACTCTGAAAAAAAAAAAAAATAAGCAGGCAGACATTGGCACACCTCTACCAGCAGCTACTTCTAACAGCTTTATACTTATATATAGTCTTCATGTATATGTGTGTTTGCATATATGCAAAATATGTCACATTCTTAATTGGTAGCTGTAGTTTTGTGACTGACACAAAATTAAGAACACAAATTCATCACTGATCTTCCTAAACATGTTGCTCTAAGATCTTACTTAAAAATACAAATACTCGCAACTTTTGATAGTCCTGGGCTAAATTCTACTGATCAGATTTTTAAACTACTGTTTCTGAATTCTGTGTCAGAATAACACCAGCTCTGCTTGAATAAGGAAAGCAGAGTAGTTCCAACTGCACTAAGACAGCATGGGAAAAAAAATCATCAATAAGCACTCAAGAGACGTCTCTTGAATCTGCAGTCATCTCCACAAAATGCTCTTCATCTACTAAAACATACTTTATTTCCCACTTTTGATGCCACTTTTGTATTCTACAGAACACTGAGGGTGGCTCTTTTCTGTGCTGAGAAATTCATGCAACTCCTGCTCTCCTGTTCAACATTATTTCCCCATATACCCCTATGTGGGGTCTTTAAGATGAATATCTTAAAATGTACTGCAGGCTTATAAAGAGAACACTTGACAATCGACTTCTGTTATGACCTTTACCTTCTCTTGTGATCTATCACTCAGGGAAAAAAAAGGTCCAAGGATGTCTCAGCCATTGGGTACTCTATCGCCCTCTCTTGGAATAGCTGTATTCATAGATATGGGTGAGTGACATGAATTGGGGCATCTTAATATTTTTATCCCTTGCATTTGCCTTCACAGGTAAAAATTCCAAGTGCCAGTTCACGTATGTTTTACTTGTTCTACTCCTTGCCATACTTTTCTGTGTTTCTATTGAGAGGTAGGTCATGAAATAAAAATGGCTCCCAGAAGTTTTTTGGGGTCTATTTGGTTTTATTTTTAAAACAAGACTTCGCCTGTTAGGAATTATAATGGTAGCATGAAACCAAGTATCAGAATGGCAGCAGCTTTACCAAAGATGAATAGATAAATGAGGGCAAAAACTCCATTGCTATGAAGGAGCTCATCTGAGTGAAAACTTGCTTAAGGTTTGCCTTTGTTCCCTTTCTGAGGGTCGGTATTTTCTAGTCTTGTGCATAAATTGGAATAAAAACTCTAAGCAACTTCCCTAGAAAATGCAGCCATCACAATAGTATTGAAAAAATTATTCCCAAGCTTCACTCCAATGCTGGGCCATAGTTATTGCAATGTAATTTAACAGACCTTGCCTGTGACATGGCATGGTTTATATAAGTGGAACAAAACTCACTCAGATAAATTTTTCCAAGGTTTCCTCCAATTCAGAGCCACAATCCACCAATAAGCATTAATTCCCACAAGAAGTATGGGTGAGGTGAATACTTTCAAGCGGTCCTTTTCCTGAAGATGAGGCTTAGTCTAACAGTGTGTGACAAGTTTTGTCCTGTAGAAAGACAGGAACAAAAGGAGCTTGCCTACATACTCAGAAATAAGGCTTTTACAAAAGCCGGTAACAGTAGGGGAGATTTGCAGTTACTGAACAAATCACGTCTCTACTAAATTGACTCCACTTTGGATTCTTCAGTGAGCAACTCTGAGTTTGAAATGTATGCTAATGAAATATGCAAAGGTATCATGGACGCCCCGTTATTTAAAGAAGCGTAAAATAAATGAATACATGTTCTCAAAAGATAGGGCCAGTGCTTTTGATGGTCATTCATCAAGCAAGTGCCCATGGGGGGCATTTGGAATTTCATATTTGATGCTACTCCTCCAGTGTTTCATTAGTTCTGTTCACTTAATTATGTCTTGTCTAAATGATCACTTAAATTTTTTATAGAACCAGATTCCCTTCAAAGAAGCCAGTCAAGCAATACTAAAGGCATGTGGCTTTACAGCTCCTAGCAGCCATTTTAAGGGAGGGGAATCCCTCTGGAACGCCACCAAGATTTCAGTGGGCACAAACCCAATGAAATAGTATCAATTTTGCATTACTTTTATACAGAGCAGGTGTCTCACATAAAATATTCCTACTCAGGTGCTGAGAGATGAACCATCAAAACAAGATGACAACTTCACTTAAAAACAATTGTATTAGGCAGTATAGACTCTTTCCCTGTGTATTTATCTGGGTACGTTTTATGTCAGTGGAGAGCTACACTTACAAAACATAACCCTCCAGCAGATATGGCTTAAAGAAGTAGGACATTATAATCCCAAAACACTTGAAATAATCGCAGTATTTTTCCCCCCTCAGGTGAAAACAGTTGTGAAGGGTGCAAGCGTCAGGTTTTACTTATGCGCTCAATCACAAAGGAAGATCTGTCTGCCAGTCCACAGAACAATTTTTTTTCCATGCACAAAAGGTTAAAAATATAAATCCAAAGAGCCCAGATCAACAAGTTAAAATTCCAGTCCCACTAAATAATCATTTTAACCACTGATTTCAGCAAAAGGTTTCACATGGCATTTATATAGCTCCAGCCTGACCCACCTTCCTTCCTAACGCCTGCCATGGAGATTTGCAGACAAATTCATGCATCAATACCATAATCGTTATTCAGTCAAGTACCCAAGGGAGTGTGAGAGCAGAGGAAGAAAGGAAATAGATACTCAGTGAACCTCCACCGAGTATGCAATTCAGAGATGTTAATGAGCACAGCCGTGTGGAAAACATCAGCAGACTTGCTCTGCCTCCTCCTCAGCAATCCCTGCTCCCTCTGCGGACCACACGCTTTCTTCTTCTACCTCTTGCTTCAAATGGAAGAGTTATTCTGAGCCAGTACTCCGGTGTGAAATGAGTGTTTGACTGGAAACTGTGCTGGTCCTGGGGCTCTCACAGGAAACCTTCCAGCACGTCCTGGATAGGCAAATTAGTCTGTCATACAAATGTTGTAATTTTCACTTGTTTCAATCAAAAGTTTTTATCCGGTAAAAAAATCCAGTATGAAAAGGCCGTCTTCTTTAAAAGAACTCGTGTTTCAGAGTGTAAAGACAAACTTCAGCAGTGAGGATGAATAATGTGAGTATGGAGGTAACCAATCCAACAGAAAGCTCACCTCAAAACTGGATTATCTCTGCCTCTCATTTTCTTGACAAGATTTTTAGGAGAATTCAAATGCTTCAATTTTTGCAGTTCCTTACTCCTTAAAAAAAAAATTGTCTTGTAATTGTAAAACAAATACTGGGTACTTTGTAGGTACTTTTCTTTAGTGCTTTGGCCCTCCAGATGGACTTGATAAGTTATTTGAATTGAATTACTTTCATAATGAGGATGCACAGCACAAGTAAACTTATTAACAACAATACTAGCTATAGATATGAGACATAATACTAACTCTAGTTAACAAATGTTATCTTTCTCTACCTGCATTATGCACCCTATTTCCTAAGATCACTATTTCCTGTTCTACCAAAACAAAGAATCTCTTGATCTAAAAAGAGAAAGAAAAAAGACAATCTTATTTCTGTCATTTTCAGTAAAGGGTATTGGGTGAGCTGGATAATTTGCATATCCTACTGTGTTCTTTTTTATACAGCTTTTATGATTCGCCTGCATATTTTTTCAGAGAGGAAATTCTAAGCTGGCAAGCTTTGCTCAACAGGCAAAAAAGGAATACTGAAAGACTGCTCTAATATCTAAAAAACATTGTTACTAAACCTCCAGTTACATTTTTAGACTCCCCTGGAAATAACTTCCTCATTGGTGTGTGCCTGCATGACAGAAAAGGGCAGTACACTACAGAATCACTATTTGTGAAGAACAACTGTCATAGTCTAGCTTTTGAAGGCATTTCTGGTTGTTTGACTTTGAAAAAGTATTACAAAAATCTTAGAAACAGCTTCAAAAGTGCAGTGGCTGCACTGTGCAGCTTTCTGACAATTTCTGCTCTGGCTCTATTTTTACATTAAAGTAATTCAGAATAAAAAAAAGTGCTGTGGTTGGGAAAAAAATATATCCAAACCACTGACACTCGGGTAGTTACACTTAGCAGCTTTTCAAGGCTTTGATCATCTGCCACTTGTCTGAAGGTGATATATGGTTAAACACTCCCAGCCAAAAGCAGTTTCTGGGAAGAAGATATTATCACTGTAAGAGTAGCAAGGGGTATTGATCATACTGCAGCACATTGAACTGTAGCTCTGAGACTTCAGAGTTTCTTCCTCAATACGCCGACAACTGTAAGAATCTGTCCTTATTGTTTTTAATTATTCTCAGCCAACTATGATTTCTTTTTTTTAAAAGGCTTTCCTTGGCCAAGCTTAGGGTGTGCAGTAAGTGAATAATTTTTTACAACTAAAATTATTATTACAAGTAAATGCAAGAGAAAACATCAGAAAGAAATCAAAATGATTACCACAAGCAGATAAACATCTACAAAGGTATAGAGTTGCTAAAACTTGATGGAAAGTGATCACCAGACTTCATTTTCAGAGCAACAAGGGCTCACATTAACACAGATAAAAGGGTAAAATCTTGATCCAAAGCACATTAATTTCAATGGAAAGATTGATCAAGCTCTAATTTCCCTGGACAAAGAGAGACTGGGGACAGGTCAGCCTTTAGAAAATGGATGGAGAAAAAAATTACTAAAATATCAGCTAAATCACAGATTGAGAACTAATAATCTATTCTGTGGTAATCACCCCAGTGGAAAGTATTTGCTCTCTATAAAAAAAATGTAAAGTAAACTGCCTGCACTTGCTCCAATAATAAGCAATTTACTTACTTTAGCCTTAGGTGTCTAAGAAAGGCATACAGACACTTGCCAGATACAAAGGACAGGCTGCAAATTGACACCTTGTCTGCCATACATTCACCTACTTGAACAGCCACACCCTTTCTTGCCAACATATTTTATGTCCTCACTATCACAAGCCAAGGTGAGAATTCTAACAAAAAGTCAATAGCTGCCATGGTACTTACGAGGTAACCAGGTTAGCCATTCACACAGCAACCATCATCAGAGTACTAGGGGCAAAACATTAACAGAGTAGCAAAAGCCTTGACCCGCAAGGGAGCTAGGCTGGATAAAGTCTGGCAGCAGCACGGGGGTCGTGCTGTCACTACCCATGGCACTCCCAAGGGATGGGCTTATGCCACCTCAGCAGTCAGGGGCCAGCCTGGGTGGCTGCTGTGTTCTGGTGCCATGAGGCTCCACAGCGGCCGCAAGCCAGAAGGAATCAAGCAGGCGGAGCCATGTGCCAATAGCAGACCCTGATGTGGGCAATGACCAGCCACAGCCTCTTCCTTACCCAGTTTGACTCTAAATCCTCTAACTGAATTGGTGCTTAATTAGCAGACATGATTTTAACATGGCAGGAGTCCCACCCAGGGGAGCTCATTCACTTCAATCCCATCTAAGAGGGGTGGATGGGCCACCTCTAACCCACACAAGGGACACACCTGTGCATACGTTGAATAAACAGTTGGTTCTGATTCTGACTTGCCTTTGTACTGATACCTGAAAGTGCATTTTCCTCTCTTCCTAGAAAAGCCTAGCTGGAATATTGAGCATGCACTAGTCCGCAGGTAGGGAAGTTTGAGCCGACCAAGGGCTAGAGAAGAACCTCACTTTTCTCCTTATGGACAGTTTTCTATAGTGTTCTGCCACAAATTCAGAAAGGTAAAAATGGCCTTGGAATTTCTCTTAGCAAGTACCATCAGTTTTGTTCAGAGGGAGGTAGAGATATGAATATCAGTGGAATTGACTTTCAGGCTCCAGAGGCACCTCTCGCTCGATGTCTGGGAACAAATCCCAACTTACTTGTGAACAAAATAACTACACTCTATATATAGGCATGCTGTCCCACTCTAAGTCCCTGAAAAAATCAAGAAGTTCCTAAATATCACCTATGTACAAAAAATAACCACATGAGAGATTGCTGTACTTTATGATGATGAATCACAGCAGTGACAGAAAGTCTGGAATCTTGCTATTCAAACTCAAGGAAATCATGCACATCACAAAAGGAATGATAACCAGATTTTAAGATTCGATTAATATGCCATCCCAGCCTTGGATACTCAGCAAATTACTACACTACCTCAATTTACCAAGTAGTTTTCACTGAGAGAAAAGGGGAGTTCAACTACATATTCAAAACCAACAGAGAAGAACTGATTCCCTTTTGACTCTTCAAATGAATATCCCTGAGGTATATGTACCAGCACTTACCAGTGTGGGGCTGAACCTAGGTCAGCAAACGTCTAGTACCTTTCCTGTGCAGATGTTGGTGTTTCTGAAGTTATTTTCCTGGACTATGAGATGAGAAAAGAAATAAGGAAATGGGAGCTCTCTTACAGAGAGCCACAGACCCCCTTGTACAATGTCAAAAGACTCTTCATCATAGCAAATTCTCATGTCACACTTTTTTGAAGATTGTATTTCAGTATTGCTGCATGTGAGCTATATAGACACGATCCCACCAAACTATTGGATTACTAAAATCAATTTACTATGGGATTACTTAAATACCATACTATGTATCCAGTGACTAACTGCACATAGTGTGTGTGATATTCTGACTTGAGTGAGCTCAGCTCAAAAGGCACCTGCACAAAGCTTTTCAAAGCAACTGCAATAAATTTTACTGGTTGTGGGAAACCTTATAAAAATTAAATAATGTCATGCCTTATAAGCATTTCATTCAATGTGACTAAACACATGGATAGCATTGAGGATGATATTTAACTTTTTCCATGTGCAGATTTAATACCACAAGAAAACCCGAGTCCCCTATTGCTAATTTTCCACCATGTGGTAACTATTTAGTTGTTTTTCAAACGTTACTGAATTACAGAATTAAATTACAGAGCACAGCAACCACCAGTGGGCGTTGTATGCCCCTCTGGCTTAGCACAGGGTCACATATACTGGCACTAAATCATGCCAGTATTCCTACTGCAGCACTGTTTGAGTTAACACAGGAACGAACGTGCTGGCTGGCAAGATCACAGCTCACGTACTTCTAAAAATAGAGCACACTGAAGTCAGGTTTGATTGATGTGACTCCATCAGGTTCCTGTCATTTTTAGCACACCTGTGACAATAACACACTGTACAGAGGTACATATAACGCTGGTGGAAAGCCCTGTTAGCATACATACCTCAATTAAATCAAGTTAGACTAATTTATACAGCTGTGCAGGTCCAGATGTAAAAATGAGAGATGGCCATAAAAGTTGAGGCTAGAAACATTGAGAACATTGAAAACATGGAAAAAGTATGGGGTTTAGGTTCCCTCATGGGTTAGTTTACAACCTTAATCACTCTTTTTGGAGAGAGAAGCATTTACCAGACCCACTGCAAACTACCACGGGAGAAAACAAAACAGCAACCACAAACATTTCATTCTTTCAGTATCAGTGATGAAGACCATTTATTAAGAGTGGAAATAGAGGATGGGTGCAACAGATCTTCATTGTCTTTTAAAGTATGACATCTTATAAAATTTAACTAAAGTTCAGAGATGTCTCTCTACTTTAAATACTAATGTACATCAACATTGTGGTATCTAAATATGTTCCTCAAAAGCAGATCCTATTCACCCCAAAATTGGGTATAAATGTACAGGATTACAAAGATACTGCCTAAGCTTTATGGAGCATGAGAAACACTCCTGAAGCATCCAAATCCACATTTCCTGAATTAGTTTATTTCTTTACTTATCACATCTTGGGTGTACTTGAGACAAAACTCACAGCATCACAACAGATCATAATCAGTATTGATAAGAATGGAACATAGAGTCCAATTCCTAGCAATGTAAGCACAAAGATTTTAGCTAATCTTTTTAGAAGAATCAATGGTGATTAATGTAGCCTTATAGCTAGCTTTATTTCATTCTCTCCTAGTCGTTATCTCTCAATATTGAGGAGAACAAAAATTTCTCCCAGTTTTTACTACCCAATAGTTGTAAAGACATATATAGGAAAAGAGTGAGTAGTTGTTAAGAATAACTCCCAGTTATCTGCCATGGTATTCTCTCTAGACATATTACATACCTAAGAGAGCAAGGTGTGATTTTAGTACCTTGTTCAACTGCTGGTTCCAATTCATATCTGCCAAAACTCTCTGTATTAATATTATTACTAAGAAAAGTGAAAGGCAGAGGAAAGGATGGAAGCAGACTCTCCCCTCAAAATCATAACCAAAAAGAGACGAAATTGCAAAGAAAGAATGAAGAAAATTCTCTATCATACATCATATATGGGGAATACCCATACAGGGGGGGCAGCAGAAAAGATAAAAAAACCAGAAAGGGCAAAAGAGCATCAAGTAAGTATCCATTCTTACAATTCCCATTTAAAAAATCCTGTTTGAGACACTGTGTAAAGTGCTGAATCCACTTTCAGTCATCTCTTCAGTAAGGTCTGTATTCTGGAGAGTCTTAGGATAGAAAAGGCATTACTTCTGCCCCAGGGCTCAGCTTCAGAATACACATTAACTCTCAGAATATCCTTCCACCTAAGCCCGTACTAAGGCCCCTGAATCTCCTTCCTGTCCTTGTATTAGTAAGGCCCCACACATATTTTCCTGGAAAGTATAATGTATATTAACAGCCTTTTGATACACAATTCCACATATTTTTAAATCTTATTGTATTTAAATGTTACTGTATTTTACTTAGCAACTATTAAATTGCATATTAAACTACTGAAAAATTCAGACAGCTTCAGTCTGGCCTTTATGCTTTTTACACTCAATACCAGACAAACAATACTTTCCCTGGTTAACTATTTTTTGGCATGAGGCAAATATCCAAGACCAAATTCCAAAGTTATTTTCTAAGTATTAATTGGATATTACAACTACACAACTGCTGTGTGGACAACCAGCAGTACTTGCTCTTGTTTTGTTAATAATGCTAAGCTCCCAGGAACTCATTAACAATCTTCATCTAGACAATCATTTAAGCATCACGTCTGATGAACAGGATATGGATCAGTGAATTATCAAGTAGTCTTTCACTGAGACATCACTCTGCAGCTGCAACATGGCTTGTCAGCCAAGTCAAAAATGAATGTACACAGATCTCCATTTGCATCTTGCTCAAAATGCAAGTTCTCCCATTTCTTATTTCCAGTGTGGCCATATCCTCAACTCCATCAGCCTCTAGTGCTTCAAAATTTCACAAAATATGGAAAAAAAGGACTACACAGAATGCATTTATTAACAGTTTCTGTAGAGTGGGGTTTATTTTTCAATCCATATCTAAGATTGTTTCTAATAGGTTTTATCTGACTGTACTGGTTGAAAATTGTAAAATAGCTCTTACAAAAGGAAAGATCATCTTCATGATACTTGCACTATAATACAAAAGCAGTTCATTAGCACCTAAAGAATTACATCTCTGCAGGAGTTTAATACAATTCTTTCTGCTATAAGCAGGATTATCTTTGCCAGAACTTCAAAGGTCCTCCTAGCATTCTGAAGAGGAAAAAAGCTCCTTGTAGGTAAAGGGAACTGAGATTTCTGTGTCATTCTACCACTTCCTTTGTTTGGAAATTTAGAAGACATTGCTTTAGAAAGTTATCTAATAAATCTTTCATTTGTTATATTACATTCTATATATATAGAATCTATCTTCCATTATGCAGAAGCTAAAAGGCTAAAAGCACAGATTTGTATGTGCCCATCACTACAAAAGAAAAAAAAAAAAAAAGAAGCACAACAAAGTAACTTCTCCCAGGGGAAAGAACACTCATCTGCCTTAGAGGAAAACCAAAGGATTTCAAAACCCATCCTAGAGATCAGTTTAGAGTGCAGACATCGTAACAGATAACTCAGAGGAATTAAAACCTGCAACTTTCTGTGTATATTTTATTACTATTTTCTGCATCCTATAAACATCTGCTGGCTCAATAAATACTGCAATGTTATTTGCATTGCAAGGGAAAAGGCATTCTCCGTTTCAAATTCCTGTGTCTTGAAGACTGCATTGATTGCAAGGGGTTTAGAGATTCTGAGCTCCAAGATAACACACAATCTTATTGCAACTGCAATTAGACTGTGAGACAGCAAAGAAATGCTTGAGAAGCCAACTTACTTCTGTTTAAGAAAGGCTTTTTTCTGTCTCTGAGCACATTACAAAACCAGGCATCAATATTTGTTTATGGGAAGAAGAAGCAGCAGCAGGAGCACCTGCAATTGGACATAGTGCACACAACAGATGCTGGGCTAACTAGGAAAGAATGCTGCTGATGCAGCAGGTGAAGACAGCCAGAGTTTTGAGAGCCTCGCCATCAAGCACCGAGACAAAAGACCACACTGAGCAACAGGCTATGTCACTCAAAGCTTGGGCTGATCCAGTGCAAAGGGGAAAAGATGGTGCAGCAGCTTCACAGTGATACTGTGCAACTAACAGTCATGTGTTGTATTTCATCTGGTTCAGCTGTTATTTTCTTCACCAAACATCTGTTTGTCATCTCTGCCTCTGCTTATGATCTACGCTGGTATACTGTTGATATGGGAGTGCTGAGACTGAAATTAGATACCGAGTTCCTGGACATCCTTCTTAAATCATTTCCTGGCACTACTGCATGAGCTGCCTACAGTACAGATCTAATGCCAAAAGTAGCTACTGCTTTCTGGTTTATATTGCTCTGATATTTGTCAGCGAAGAGAGCAAGCAGATATTAAACCTGCAAGTAACTACCTTAAATTACTTGCTAGGGAAATAGGATTAACCACAATTATACAACAGTACAGTGACAAGAATCTTGTACATATAAGCCTGCACATCAGTAAACAGAATGAAGATTAACCTAAATCTGAAACTTTCTTTGCTATCTCTATTTCAGTCTTAGGATCTATTCTGGCATTTACCAGAGAGGGGAGAGTAAATAAAAGCCTTTGCCCTCCAAAACCATCTTTTACCAAAGGAAAAAAAAAAAGATTATAACTGTGGGAATAATTGCTCTTGTCAACAAGGGCTCTCAGATAACAGCTTTGGACTTGTTTAAAGTACCACAGATGAGAAATCTGGATGTTTGCATTGCTCTGAGGAAGAAAAAGGGGTAAAGAGAACTGTTTAAGTGTCCCTGACATATAAAACTAAATTCTGCTATTTAAAGACAGATTGCTTTGATTCCTCATGGCATCACCCTGCCACTTTTAAAGATCAGAAGAGCTTGTGAAGCTGGGTGGTTGTTGGTATATTCACTGTGTATGACGACTATTAAGCAAAAATAAAGATGAACACTGATTTGTTGAGTGTTACAGGAATACTGGACTGAAGACTAAGAATGGGGAAGTGCACAATAAAAAGCTGTGATTTCTCATAATTCATACCTGATTTTTTTTTTCCTACATCCTGCTGGTCCTCTGTTTTTCACCTTCTCACATGTTGCCAATCCTTATGCACTCAAAGTATGGAGAAACAGGTGAGAAGAGGAACAAAACATGGGACAGAACACAAGTCAGGGAGTAGCTAAGAAACTAATGGTAAAAATTGCTTTGAAAACTAGGAATACTACAGGGAAATGGAAGTTCTTCAATTTCTTCTTCTGCAACATCCCATTAATCTCTAACTGAAAGCAGATCCAGTGTGATATTTTTATCTACTACTTTTACCATGCAGATTTATCAATTGTGTAAAAACACCCACTGAAACAACTGAGTATCCAGCCTTTATTTCCCTTTTTGTTCAAATGGTAGGAAGGAAAATCTTCATAGGCTAGGAAACATTTCTTTCCCGAGGATAATAAAACACTGGAACACGCTTCCTAGAGAGGTGGCTGATGCCCCAAACCTGTCAGTATTTAAGACACATTTGGAAGACACACTTAATGATATGCTTTAACTTCTGTTCATCCCTGAGGTGGTCAGGCAGTTAGACCAGATGAGTGTTCTCCCTTCCAACAGAACTATTCCATTCTACTCCAGTCATATTTCAGGGAAAAGACCACACCATACTTTTTGCCTTTTCTAGCTTCCCCCTGTGCTACCTTTTCTTTTGTAAATCAAGCGCAGTTACTCTAGGCAAAGAAAATAACCCTTTTGCTCCAGTTAAATAAGTAAATATAGAAAACTGCCTCCCTCTCTGTGTTTCTTATGTGTAATCTTAAATTGGTAAAGAGTTCACATCAAGTCATGCCCTGCATATATGTACAAGATGTGGATGTATGCATGCACTTACAGGCACAGGCACATTGCTGTACTACACTCTAAAAGCAGTGCCCCAGGCTAAATTGGAGAATTTATCTTTTGCTTTCTGAGACATAGAATTACACAATGGGTTTGGGTTGGAAACCACTTTTAAAAGTCATGTACTCCAACCCTCCAGGCACTGAGTAGGGACATCTTCCAGGAGACCAGCCTGCTCAGATCCATGCCCAATCTGACCTTGAATGTTTCCAAGGATGGGGCATTCACCACCTCTTTGGGTAACCTGTACCCTTGTTGTAAAAGCCTTCTTCCTTAGATTAGGTCTGTTTAAAACTATAGCCTTTTTTCCTATTGCAAAAAACCCTGCTAAAAATTTTGTCATACCTTTCTTATAAGGCCCCTTCAAACACTGAGAGGCTGCAATTAGATCCCTCCAAAGCCTTCTCTTCTGTACGCTGAACAAGCCCAACTCTTTCAGACTGTCTCCATAGGAGAGGTGTTCCATCACTCTGATCATCTTCATAACCCTCCTCTAACCCAGTCCAAGACATCCACACCCTTCCCTTGCTGAGGACTTCACAGCTGGTCTCAGTACTGCTGGTGGCATCTCTCACAAGTAAAGCAGAGGGGCAGAATCCCCTCCTCCCTCTGCTGCTCACGCTGCTTTGGATGCAGCCCAGAACATGTTTGGCTTCCTGGGCTGCAAGTGCACATGGCTGGGTTATGTCCAGGCTCTCATCCACCAGCACTCCCAAATTCTTCTCAGCAGGGCTGTTCATGATCCATTCATGCCCCAGAGTCAAGCAACAAATTATGCCTAAGAGAAAACTAGAAGTGTGTAGCAGCAGACTGCTGTGAAAACTAATAAATCAGAAGCAACCACTGCTTTAGCTCAGTTTGTCAAGTACTGCTTTTTAAGTGACCTTTGAAAGACTTAGGTAGGCTGAATAGCCTCTCTTTGATTGCAAGCGATCAAGCTCAATCTATTTTGCACAAAGTTTAAGTAGCAGAACACCTTCGGTGAAGCAAAAGGTGTGGAGGACTTGGGATAAAGAGAAGAAGGTCCTCACAGAGCTAATTGTTATCAGACTGTGATCCATCCTCTATATAGGTACTGTTCATTCTCTAATTGCCACAGGATAAATTAGTGTGCAGATGCAGAGTGGGCAGCTATGCAGTACCTATTCATTAACACAGCTGTAACCCAAGATCTATGCTACACAGGTGATCACCTAGTGACAAAATAAGGTTGTCTTACACAAGATTCAAGGTACAATATTAACAGCTCATCTGTGCACCTACACTTGGAAAACACCACACCTTCACTTGTTTGTTTTCAGAGAGAGTCAGCTGTGGAAGCACAGAGTCCAGAGCCCTCCTGTGCCCTACTGCATCTTCTATGCAGTTTCCTCAAATGGCTTAATTTTGCACCCTGGGGAGATTTTAACATCTATTAACTCAAAATTGTTAATTGTTTACAAAATCCTGCTTGTATTACTAAACCAGCTTAGAATCATTGTTACTGAATAAATGGTGAGGGTGTGTTTTCCAGGCTCTTTTATGCCTTATTCATATCAATCATGTCCAAAGACAAATGGACACAGGCCCCAGTAGCAGAAATGTAACTTGATGATCAAGTTGCAGCAGGTCATGCATTCAACTCTGAAAACCCCTTTATCAATTCCTATCTCTGGCCCAGAGCTGATTATCTAACAAAGCAAGCAGGATTTGGTCCACCGTGGGCTCCATTTTGAAAGCACACAGCTGGGATTGCCAGCACAAGCAAATGTTGGCAGTGTTTAACTCTGACAGGAATGCTCTGTTCCATATGCTACGGGACTGCCCAAATCCCTGGCAGAAAATAAAGTGCCAGTGTTTAAGTAACCAAATATTTAAAAAATCCACATTTGTTTATTTTAGAAGCTCTAAGTGTACTCCCAAGGATAGCTACAGCACTAGAAGAAAGCTGTTCTGAGAATAATCCATTTCCAAAAGAAAAAGTCTTATGAAATAAAAAGCAACAAGAGAATTTCTCACATTCCTTGCAAGAATTAGCTCCGAACAAAAATTTTTAGTCTTTCATTTAGAGTCCTGAATCATTTTTACTGAAGACTGTACCTTCCCCACTTTATCACCTTCAGTATCTTCTGGTACTGGCTGTAAATCACAAACTCAGATCAGAAGCTGCATCTATACTATGTTTATTGTGGCTTGCTTGTCCCCATTTGTTTGAACTGCCTCCTATCACAGATTGGTTGAAATTGGTCCAGGAATGCTGAAGCCTGATAAATTCAAGTATATTTGACAAAGTGGGCTGCAATTAGATGCATGTTATGAACAAAATTATATTTATCATTTATCTTTCACAAGCTCACACAAATACCTGACCTTCTTTCTGTACCTTACAATGCTCTAGAACAGAAAAAAGTTACAACTGAACCAACCATAAAGTAAATCATAAAATTGTGAAGCCGTATCCACTCAATTTCATTCACAATGCTTCTCAATATAACTCATTTATCCTCTTATCTAAACTTTCTAACCACACAGTAAGCATTTAAAGAAACTTTTTTGTCCTTGTTGCTAAAGCACTTCATACAGTGTTGGATTTCAACTAGTAATATCAACAACCCGTAACTAATGTTTACCTAAACGCAAGTACCCAAAAGACTGACTTGGAAATGGATGGTCTATTTACTTAACTTGTGATAGGTACAAACATTCAATCTCTAAAATTGATTTATTTCTAAACACTCATTCTTCCCCATTTGATTTTCTGACAGAAGTTACCTGTAGGTTAATAGAAAGGTAAAGCTGGAATAGTCAGCTGCAGGAATTTTTACTGTAAATGCAATTTCAAAGACAAGTCTTGCACAAGCTCCCTTTTCATTCTTTTCTAACATTTACTTTTCTTGTCTTGAATTGCTTTCAGCAATATTCCAACATAATGAGGTTTTTCCTCAACTTATATTCAAGATTTAATACTCACTGAAGAAAAACATTCACAAGAAAGGCAGATAATGCACCTTCTCCAGTCTTGGACTCCAGCTCAGGAATTATCATGTGGCAGTATACAGCTGTAAGGTACGTATCTGTCTTGCACAGAACCAAAGTACCTTTTCCCTTTTCAGGGATCCTCTGTAGTGCTACAGAAACACTTTCTTCTCCAGAGATCTACAGTTTTAAACAGAAGACATGGCAAATCTTCTACCTTTGAAAAGATGTGACTCAGCCCTCAAAGGAGGGTTGTGCTCCTCTGATAAGGTCAGCAGTAATATCAATGCATGGAATGAACTTGGAACCAGGGGACACGAGGTCTTAAAGTTTCACTTAAAATTAAAGCTCTGATTGCAATTATTCCTGAAGATGGAAATTTAGGAGAAATACCAGACATGGTAACAGGTAGTAATGCTGTATCAGCCTCAAAAAAAACCTCTCTACCTCACCCCATCTCTCTGAGCACATGGGTGGCCTACAGCTGCCTGAAGAGATCAAGGGCTGACCCAGAGTGTGTGCTGACACAACCAACCTATTAAAGACTCAAGATAAAAGTACAATACTAGGAACCAATGACAGAATTTGCTCTAATCACTTCCACCAACCTTGATAAAAGAGAAAAGGAAATACCTCTGCCTCAATCATTCAGTTTGGAGAAATTGACTTGTTGGTAAGAGAAAACCTATGTTAAATAATGCTTTAAAAATATCTGTTAAAAACCTCTTTATGTATGTATGCCTTCAGCATTTTTACCTGAAGACCAGAAAGAAAAGTAACCAGTGATTTTTAGTTGTTTCTTTTTTTTTTATAGTTCATGTTCACAAATCATTTTGAAAAATTAACTGTTGCCCAAACATTTCAGTTTATTCCCACGACTGAAAAAACAGATGTGTCATAACATAGAGGAGAGCTTGAAGAACTTTTGGGGGTAATCCTTCTGAGAATACCAACTATTCCCTTTAGCTGAGAATTTGTATACTTAGTACTACTGCATGAAAAGCAATTTTTAAACTAGAGTTTACTTTAAGTAGATAAGAGACCAAAGCCGTGCTTCAAAGTGTTAGGACACATAAGTATGATAACTGCCTTGCCAAACAGAGCTTATCCAAACAGCAGTGTGAAATCCTCACTGTTTGCCTGTATTAGTTTTAAGTGCCTTCTAAAACCAACTGTCATCAAAGCACATATTACCAAAAGCATGAAAAAAATATATTTTTAATATGCAGTATGTTTGAGAAAATACATACTACATATTGTGTTTGTGGCTGTATTTGCAGTTGTCTCAGCTGTATTCCATCTACAAAACAAGTTACCAGGACGGGAATGGAATTTCATTTGCAAAGTAATAGCTTTCAAATTAAGAAAGCTCAAGTCCTTTATCTTATTACTATTGCTATATGTTCAAGTGACACAAATTCTAATAGCACTGAGAGAGAGAGAGAGAATATCCCAGACTTGGAGACTACAAATTGTGAAGGAATTTCTGAGCGTGTTACATAAAACAGGTCATCAAAACTACTCCTGCGCATGAAAAAATAAAAACATCTATTACTTTGGCCCGTCAAGAAACAAACTGAACTGATTGATGCCAAAAACTGTAACAAGGATCAGATAAAGCATTTAATTTCCTTATTTTTCTAATGAAGTTCAGTAGCTCACTGTATTGCCCTTTCAACAACTTTTTCAGGCTATTATTCCAAGTTGCTTTGGTTTTATTGCAGATGTCAGAGACTTGAGACAGAGGCAAAGTTCAGTATTGGTTTCATATAGCAAGGGGTGTCAGGATAAACCAGTGCCAGCTCCAAACACACTGCAGGACACAGCTGAGGATACCAGGCAAGTTGGGGCCACCTCTGTGATAACTTATTTAAGAAAGTATAAAAAAAACTATTGTACAGTAGTTAAGAGATAGAGAAGTGAGAGGGGGAAAAAAAAAAAAAAAAAAAAAAAAACAAAAACAAAAAAACACACACAAAGAAGGACAGTGGAGAAGGAAGGAAAGGTGTTCCAGGGCTGGAGCAGAGATGCCCCAGCAGCCTGCCCAGAAGACCACATTAAAGTAGAAATTCCCTGCAAACCACGAGAAGCAGCAGAGTGAAGCAGGAAGCCCCTGCAGCACAGCAAGGGCAACACTGCAGGGGGGAGATGTGCCCTGAACAAAACTGCAGCCCATGGAAAACCCCTGCTGGAGCAAGCTTCTGGCAGGATCTGAGGGCCATGAACGTCCCAGGCTGGAGCAATCTCTTACTGAAGAACTTCAGCCCATGGGACAGAAAAGCATGGGGAGGAAGGAGCAGCAGAGATGAGCTGTGTTAGACTGATTGTAACATCAACTCCCCATCCTCTGCATCTGTGGGGGTCAGGAGGGGTAGGAGAATGGAGTGAAGCTGAGCCTGACAAAGAGGAGACAGGGACTGGTGGTGTTAGATTCATCTATTTTTTCAAGCTAAGTGTGTTTTGCCCATGATGACAGTGGGTAAGTGGTCCCCTCATCTTTATCTCAGCCACAAGCTTTTCCTTCTTTCTTAATTCCTCTGTACTGCTGAGAAGGTAGAGTGCAAGAGCCGCTGGGAGGACATCTGGAAGTCTCCCAGGGTCACTTTGTCACAGGTCTTTAAGTACTTTTTTGGGCTAATTTCTTTGGACACTTCACCATCATGGGTCCTTATTTTCATATTAGTAAGTGCAAACAACACAAAAACGGCATTTACTGCATATTCCTTAAGTACATCATATTATTTCCTTCACTAAATACTTTCATTTAGAACATATTCAGCACTTACCTTGATTTACATCATTTTGCCAACATTTTTCCCATGTAGCTTTACCTGTAATTATATACATGCTACACAGGGCTGCACCATCAAACGTGTTTGTTGCATTTACTGCTTACTTTGAGGAGATAAAATAGTGAACATCTGAAATTGCATGCAGACCTTCATCCAATTTTTGTAATTGGTTACAGGAGATCCATGCATACATAGTATTTTCCTTGTGGGCATCAAAAGTTTTAGGTGTTTTATCTGTACCAAATCCCCATTCCAAGTGTTTATGACTTGGTTATATAACCAGTATACAAAATCAGAAAACCTTATCTTCCCATTGTCTATTCAAAATTTATTACAAAGTAAGATAAGTCATTTTAAATACTAACAAATAGAGCTGGGACAATTGAATTCTTGCTATAGCTATTTTGCTTCCTGAAGAAGACACACGTTATAACATATTTAAAATCATACATGTAGATGTTACCAGATGAAAATGATGTTATTGATTAAACTGTGAACATGATAGAACAAACCTGTAATGCCCAACAGCCTACTTATCTACTGGTACTGATTTGGAAAATGAAATGAGGTATTTCTCTGCCAGTATTCTCATCAGATTCATATATGTGACCACAAATGGGTAAAGATTTACCCAGGGTAATTAAGTTCATCCCCTTGATACCATGGGTGTTCCACCCAGGAATGCCTTCTACAAACTTGTCAAACTCCATCCCAAAAGATGGTAGTTTTTCTTCTGATTTCCACTTACATTAATTACATTTCATGTACATTTACAGGCACTGCTATTTAACTTCTAAATTCTCTCCAAGGTGCTTCATCCAGCTAAATACCTACACCTTCTCCTAAGTTCTCATGCAAGTTCTGAGCTCTTGAGTGTTCAGCCTGAACAAAAGGAGGCTCAGCAGAACCTTATTGTTCTCCACAACTACTTGAAAGGAGGTTGTTACAAGGTGGGCAGCAGCCTCTTTTCCCAAGTAGCAGGTGAGAGGACAATAAAAAGTTGTGCTGGGAGGTTTAGATTGGATATTAGGAAAAAATTCACTGAAAGTATTACTGAGAATTGAAGTGGGCTGCCCAGGGAAGCGGTTGTGTCACGATCTCCAGAGGTATTTAAAACAGGTGTAGATGTGGCACTTGGGTTTTTGCAGAGAACTTGACAGAATTAGGTTTATGGTTTCTCTTTCTTCTTTTCCAACCTCAATGATTCTATTATTCTACAGGTGAACGTACTATGTATTCTCTCCTGTAATTGATAAAATCACTATTATTTTATTATGGAATTTAAACTAAATTTACTCATGATAACATAATCCATAGTTACTTTCTCTGGCCTCTTGTTTCACAGTCCAAGAATCATTAAGTTCTGAAGGGATCTCCTGAGATACAATCCCTTGAGTCCAACCTGCATGCTCAAGAAGGGTGAGCTAGATCAGGTTGCCAGGACCACAGTGGACTCTTACTCAATGAAAAGAAGTTAAAATAAAACAATCTCTTCTTCTGGCAATGCTGTCAGGCAGCAGTTATCCTAGAATGCAAGTACTAATAAAAGCTTATATAAAACTCACTTGTATTAATTTTGTATTAATCACAGCTAAAAAAACTCCCCTATTATGAAGCCTCTAGCCAAACAACTACTCTACCAACAGCAGAGAGAAAAGCATCTGTGCTGTCTAAAAACTTATCTGTATGTTTGGGGCTTTAGGAAGCCCAGTTACTGCAAGTCATAGCCAAACTAACTTACATTTAACTTGATCTCTATTTTATCAACTTCAGAGATGAGGAGTGCAAGACAGAAAAAGCAGGCAAATACTCATACAGTCAACCTGTCAGAAGTTGCAGTCATGGCAGTAAGCCTGCTACAAACCTAGCACAAAAACAGACAATGTAAATTCAGTATTGTCTTAGTACGTATCTGCCTGTTGGAGAGAGCAGAACTGATCAAATGGATGACTGCTATTCAATCTAACATCACATTTGAAGCCAAAACTGCTTTTCACATATTCCTCCTTCAAAACACACAAACTGCATCTGGTCTTTCTAACTGCAAAGCAAGTCATACAGACAGGGTTATTTAAGACTGTGTCAGAGACTGGGTTTTGATTTTCATATTAACAGTCAGAAATTTCATGAAAAACAATCTTTTTTCACAGTGGTGTATTAGTTCTCTAAACCTTAGTTAAAAATAAAGTTTTGATTTTTCTATTTGAAACAGAAGATGGCTTGTAGAGTTCATCCATATGCATGTCTGTGCATAGAGATGCACACACCTTCCCTCCAGGAAAGCTGAGCATCACACAGAATACAAGAGAAACGAGAAGGGAAGAAGCCTAAAACTTTCTCCTGCTGCTGTGCTGGCACTGACAGGGTTAAATCGAGTGTCCATTTGTACTGCTGGTTCAGATAAATGAGTTTCATTTTACCTGTTCCCTTGAACCTGATAAGGCTCTTCTTGGATTGATTCTGGTGGCTCACAATGCCTTCCAGGCTCAGGATGTTATTCATACCACTGCATCCAAAAGCCTTTCACAACACAGTGCTCTTCTCTAAGAAAGACAGGCATTACAAAACTAAAATATCAGCAAAATCAGTTTCTCCATTTTCGTAAAATGAAGAAAATTCTGTAAAACGAAATCAATTTTGTCATGGTACAATAACCATGACAACCAGAAACATGAAGAAAGCTGGAAAAAAAACCCTCTTCCATCAGAATTGGACAATATTGAAGCAATGTGGAATCCATGATTCACCTTAGTAATCCACAGCTATAAAAGTATCTAAACATGCTTCAAATCATAGAAGCTCCTCTTACAGAGCAGGAAAGTATTTTTAACTGAGTCAATTAGCAGTAGCAGCAACTCAGGTCCCTATAATTGAAAAAGTATGTCTCTCCCCTCATTGATCTTCATCTCAAATACAGTTAACAATAATGTCCAATGAACCCCACAAAGGATTTGCATTACTTCGCACTGGGAAATACAGTGAATCTGATTACTTCACACAAGATTAATTCAAGATTTTTTGCATCACTGCCTCACCTCGTCATTGACTTTCACGGTCTCAAAATAGCTGTACATCTCTGTACGCCTTCATTTCATGTACTGTCTGCACTAAGATGCACACTAACATCTAACTACCTAACAGAAATACCACTAACATTCCTCACTAATAATAAAATATTTCAATAGCTTAGTTTTTTAATTAATTCAAAGAAGTCAAAGAACTGATCTTTTATCTCCTCAGTCTGGTGATTGTGTTGAACCTCCAAGACTGGGCCCATCATTTTGGAGCACACAGAAAACTTTTACTACAATAGCAATGGATAGTATTTTTACTTACGATCTTACCAAGAAAATGCAGAGCAGGGGTCATTAAAATAACTAATGCTAAGTATTTTCCTGCTTTTCACATGAATTTGGAGAATACTTTTACCAACATCAGTTTGTCCCCACACTGCAGAACTAGAGAACTAGCTCTGTTTTTTATACATGTACTCTGGTCAAAATCTTCTAGGAGGATTTCAAGCTTACTTCTCTTGACATTTTCCTGACTCTCATCCAGCACTTTCCTCCATGTCAGCCTGCTGTAAACTGGAGCTTTGGGACTGGTTGCACATAGGAACTCACACACAGCAAGAGCAATTGTGCTACAACAGCTGTCTTGCACATCCTGCCTTCCCAGGAATCCTGCTCCTTGGAAATCACCCAAACACTAACAGCAGAAGTGTTCAACACTGACAGCAGTACCTGTGAGTGGCAGCCCCTTCACCTGCTACATGGCTTACCAATTTTGTGGCTTAGGGAACGGAGCAAATCCCTTTATCTCCCTGGCTTTCCTAACTCAGCAGCCTGTACACTCGCAGGATATTAAGGAGATGGCTGTCAAAGTGAACATTCTCATCTTTGAGCCATCACTCGCAGCAACTGCTACAGGAGCACCACAGTAATCACAGCAAGTATGACAGATCACAAATCAGAGCCTTTACAAAGGGAGAGTTTGCTAGGACTAAACACACAGCCCACAGAACTTCCTCCTGGAGAGTAGGAAATGCCAGAGAAGGTGTTTTCAATTCTGCCCTTCTTCCGAAGTTACACCCTCCCCACAAGGTGCATGAAGACAACTAGACCAGATAAGGATTCACATCTCTGTATCCTCTATATGTATAAAGAATAGACAGTAGGTAACAGGTGTTCCTCATATCAAACAGCAATTAGTTTTTACTAGCAATCCAAAGAGCATCATACGGAAAAAATTAAAGACCTGCTCAGAACACTGTTCTCACTAGGACTCAAATCCTGGTACCTGAAGAGATATACCCAAAACCAGACAGAGTAGGGTATCAAATCCTGGTCTGACACACTGGATGATCACTTAAATGGTATGATAAAAAGGTGAAGGATGTTTGAGTCAAAGGACTTATGTCACATGTGCTAGTTTAGAAATATTTAAACAAGAATCTCTTTGCCTTACTGTAGAGCAATATGTTGAGCACCATTTTCTTACATTCAAAGCCAGTTCTCTTACACCCATGAGGAATTTCACACCTGTGCTTGAGTTTTCCTTTCAAATTAGCTGCTTATCAACTCTATTACTAAACAAACATGAAGCAGCTGTAGCTCTCAGACTATGATTAAAATTAAACCCTTCAAATCCAGCCTAGCTCAGAGAACCTCTGTACAGTTGTTCCCCATTGATTAACTCCAACTGGCTCACTACTAAAACTAATCTATTAGGTCTGAAAAAAGTTCCAAATAAAGCCTTTCACATAAATAGGATGCAAAGGATATTTCAAGTAAAACACAAAAAGATAGTGCCACTAAATGTTTTAATAAAAATAAATAATTTATAGGTTTAAAATGCTTTTTCTTTGCTTTAGAACAGTTAAACTGTGGATTACTTGATTGATTTGGCATTCATTGTTTTGCTTTGCACAACACTGGAAAAACAGAATAATGCCCTTATTGGTCTTCTAAGGGAGGTAATGGAAAATGATAGAACTACAAACCAATCAGCCAACTATCAGCTGCATGCACCACCTGTGGTGAAATACTGAGTGCTTACTAGAGGGCTGTGTTCCAACCAGGCAATGGAATAGGTTTTCGATCTGAACTTGCCAGCATCCATACCCCCTCTGTGCAGTCAATGAAATACAGGAAAAGACAAATAGGGCTGATCTGAAGGAGGGCTCACAGCTGACACCAGGAGTGGCTGCAAGCACCAGCACTTCATTGCTCTTCCATCCAGCCTTTTATACCATCCATCTCACATGCACTGCACCTGTGTGCCCTCTCTCCCCTGGGCTTGGTCAGCTCACCTCTGCACCCCACGTTCCACAGCCCTCAATGCTGCTCACCTGTCCCACACAGCTGGAGCCCATTGGGGATGGGGCTCAGCCACAGCCCCACTCCCACTCACCACAAACTGGGTGCCTGCAATTCCCCCTCTCCTTTTAAACAAATGCCATGTCTACCATCCTTCTACAGGACCCTTGCAGAAGGACTGGCAAACATGGTACAATTAGCTTTTTTGTAGGTTCCACTAATTCTGGAATGTATCCATGTACTGACCTTGATTCCTTCCCCAAGCCAACATACATATCAAAGTTTTTATAGTTATGGGATATTAATAAGCACCATCAAAGCCTTTATACTTAGACTTA
>VXBQ01007960.1:146299-156856 GCA_013400175.1 Phainopepla nitens | reverse complement strand
TTCCTCTGTAGAACTCGCAGCAGGAGGTCCAAGACGGACCCTTCTTCCCCCGATATCTGAGCCCCCATTCCTAAGCTCCCAGCCGCTCACCTGGGGGTGGCGTGTTTATCTAGAAGTCGTCTGGTTCAGGCTCTCGGTCCGCCCGGCTCCGTTCGGCTGGGCTTCACCGTCTTACAGCTCTCGGGTCTGCAGTCGCCGACCTGAATCACCTCAGGATCCCGTCGGGTGCCCCAGATGAAGGAGGACATACAGCCAACACCGTGAGTGGCTGCAAGCACCAGCACTTCATTGCTCTTCCATCCAGCCTTTTATATCATCCATCTCACATGCACTGCACCTGTGTGCCCTCTCTCCCCTGGGCTTGGTCAGCTCACCTCGGCACCCCACGTTCCACAGCCCTCAATGCTGCTCACCTGTCCCACACAGCTGGAGCCCATTGGGGATGGGGCTTGGCCACAGCCCCATTCCCACTCACCACAAACCGTGTGCCCACATGATCCACAGGTCTGCATTATCCTGTTCAGTCGTGATGTGATACATAAAATTAGAAGCTAGAAAGTTACCTTATACAATAGGCAAATGAGTCTTCCAAATGAAGTGTCAAAACTTTTCAGAAAATAGTTCTTTACCTTTAGAACTTCTCTTTGAGAGAAAATACATCTACAGGATGCTGCTAACTGAAATGTATAAATATGAGCAGTACTAACCAAATCACATACTGTCCTTTCCCTTGTTTTTATTTTAGGTTGAAAGCTTTTGTTTCAAGATCTATGTCATTTTTACTGGCATGGTTAAACGGTTGAATCCTCTCCATATAATGTTCTAGTTAAATTATTGGTATTTCACTAGAACCTAAACAGCCCTAGAAACATCCCTTCATTAGTATTCCCATGACTCTTTTCTCCACTTGCTTACTGACTTCAGCATTTAAAGTCTGCCGGTATCTTCCCCTCAAGATGGAGCTGGCTGCTGATTCATTGGGGATGGGGCTTCATCCCCACTTGTCCATCACACCCTATGCTACACACAACCTCCCAAAAACTCAAAAGCTCACAATATCATTTAACCATTTTGAGATAATAGGCTCATGTATTGTATGGTCCCAGCATTAGCGATCTGTCTCTGAGTCAGATGCATACATCATAGTCTTCAGAAACTGGCATACAGTTGAGGAAATGTCTGATTCCATTCTCAGGTTCAGGTTTGTAACAGATTTAAAATCTGTGCCAAATTAATGTTAAAACAATTAAAAAAAAAAAAGGAAAAAATAAAGATGTCTATAGCTTTATGAGGTGGGAAGACATAGAAGGCAAAATATTTGTGAGCTTCAGGGATGAATGAAGTCACCATAGAACATGCAGCCTGTGTAGAGAATCTTACTGCACTTCAGGAAGAGGAAAAGAATGAATACACCAAGGATCTGCTCTTCAGACATCAGCCTAGAGGATGACTGTATTGCCTTTCTCGTGCCAAGAACAGACCACAATCCCAGCAGTAGCCCAGCACATCATCAATCCAACCAAGATTATTCCCCAGCCTTTCTGTAGAGAGATGCTTTGAGAAGGCACAGGACAGCACTATGCATCCAGATAAAAGGAGTGCTCTGACACCAGTATCAGAGGAGACATTTGAAAAACAGCCTTCTCCAGCTGCACCTCCTTCCTCCATTAGCAAGGGACTCACAGGTAATCCTTAAGAAACCCCAGCACCTCCATGTTACTTTCACCTGAACGGGACTCCCACACTGACATGCCCTTCCATATCACTGCCACCAAGGCTTAAACATAACTCACTCTCATCAACTCCAGAGAACAGCAGAGTAAGGTACAGAAGCAAGTGTCAACCTGTTAGAAGCTGTAGTCACGGCAGTAAGTCTGATACAGACAAATTCAGAATTAACACAGACAGTGTAAATTCAATAGCCAGTCTCACTATATATCTACCTGTTGGGGAGAGCAGAACCAATAAAATGGTTGGCTGCTGCTCAATCCAGCATCACATTTGAAGCCATAAATACTTTTGAGATGGTCTTTTAAAAATACCCATCACTGGCACCAAGCTGCGGGCGTTCTGTCACGTGCCTCCACATGCAGGAGAGGAAACAAGAGGTGTCACCTGCAAGTATTCTCAGCATCTCTTATCAGCACCCACACCGTGGGAAGCAGAGGGAGAAAAAGACCTAGCAGGTTCAGGTGAGATAGTTGCTGGGTAAAGCAAGGAAAGGGGTTTCACACAGCAGAAGCCTCTTTTAATTTTTCTGTTTTTAGAGTTGTCACTGTCATTTGATGGACAAAGGCTCTATTTGCAGGACTGGGTAGGAAAAAGCTGGGTCTCACACTGCTACAAACCCTTGTTTTTTTAATAGATGTCATGCCTTGGACTTATTTTGATTTCACAGGGTGCTTTTGCTTCTCATTGCCTTTACCATGTTAGGTCACAACATGATCAGTGTTTATGTTTGTTGTCTTTCTGTGTGTAATCTATCTCAGGCCATAACCCAAGCCTGACAGGAATACAGTGAGTCTGAACTGATGCTGAAGCTTTTCAGATTGTTGCAGTAAACTGCATGAACAGTGTTTCAAACAATATTTGAAAACATTATGTGGTTGTGAATCTTGACTATTACATACTCCTACCAAGAAGGACACTCCTTTACACACTCTGCAAGGCCCTGAGAAGAAAACTGACCTATATATTAACATACTCTCTTCTTTTGAATGCCCCAGCATTAAAAAAGCATTGAAGAGTGACTAAGTGGCCTGGCTCACAGGATTCACTCCTTGTCTCATACCACAGGACTACAAATGTTATTTTTACACTACAGACTTGCTCTACTTTAACAACATGACCATGTTCCCTAAATTCCATTACACTGGGAGAGGTGGGGAGGGGATGGGGGAAAGAGCCATTGCTCCTTTCTGTTTCCACTCAACTCCAACCAGAAGCAATTTTTGTCCTCTTGCATCCTGTCCCTGGGTGAGGGGGCCTCTGCACTCGCTGGGATTTCACCCTCCAGCAGTAAGGATACGGCTCAATACTCTGTTAAGAAGTTAATTATATAAATTACACCCCATCTACTGCACATAAATCCTTCTTGGATTATTGCCTAGTACTCTGGGATACACTGAAACCTTAGCCAGTCTCACAGATTTCATCTTTTAAGATCTAAAGCAGATCGTGCCTTGTCACAACATAGTTTCATGAAGCTGTGACAGCAAAAAGACTATTTTTATCTCTGCTAAATTAGAGTTGGGATTTACAGAAGCAGTAGCCACCCCTTCAGCAAAATAAAGCTTAATTGGGAAAAAATATCTTGTGCTGCACCTAGACTATAAGAAAAGCACTGATGTACACCAGGAGTATGCTGTGGGGAAAACTGCCTTAAAGCAGGTGATGCATACTGAAATGTTCCTTTTCATTTTCTCTCAGGATCAAAACATGGAAAGATCAGCACTTTCAACTCCTACTCACTTACCTACTGTGACAGGACAAAAGCCAACAGATGTTGCCAACGCAAAGCACTCAAAAATCATTAGTCAGGGTCCAAAACTCACAACAATGGCTTTAGACGCAGAATTTAAAAGAAATATAGGTGTGCTCTTCTTTTGTTCTGCCTTTCAAATTTTTAAAACTTTACAATCAGGTTTTATGTCAATTCATATCCATGGGGGACAGGCATTCTAGTTTGCATTGTATTTTTTCAGTGGAACCTAAAAATTTTACATCATTCATTCCTTTGAGTTACTGAAGCTTTAAAAAAAAAAAAAAAAAGTCAAGCAGCATTAGGATGGTGAATGCTGCCATCTCTGGCTGATGTATTTCAAAACAGTTTCCATACTGTGTTACGGGTTAGAAACCTTATTTACCTTATGTGAAAAAGGAGGTGATGATTGTAAACCTGTTTTGTCATGCTTGTGCTGCTTTTAGAAAGTATAAGACAAAAAAAGCTGGGCAAACCAGACTTACTAGATATGTGATGGGCAAAATAAAATTAAAAAAAAAGATTACAAGATATTGATGATAGTCCTGATAAGGGCAAGGACTAGGAAGTTCTACATTTTCCTTTCATCTCTAACTGCCTTATAATCTAATAAATATTGTCAACATTTGGAGGCTCTCTGGATGAATAAACAAGTAGGACAAGTGTGAGTCAGACCACCAAAAATGAACAAGAGTTAAGATTATCTATTTCTCTTTTACATTTGGCCCAGGATGGGAGGGGAAAAAATCACCAGTGGATCCATTGTAACTTAGATTTTACACACTTACAAGTGAGTGGACAAGGGTAATAAATAGTTCAGAATTCCCTCCAGAGCAAAAAGCCTTTTCTGTCTTTACCTAGACTATATTCTATATTATCTATATTCTATATGCAGTGGTCTACAGGTGTCCCTTTCACCTCCAAAATTCCTAAGTCCACACAAAAGCTTTTTTAACAAAATATTCACTGCCACTGCATTAGTAAAAATTTCCTTTTTCTGGAAGAGCATCTGCAGTCAGGACAAATTACACAGAATCAGAAGCTATGGAGGATAAGAGAAGAAAATCACTTGTAATAGCTCTTCAAATTCAAATAGGCAATGCAAACAACCATAGCAGGTATATGCTCCAGTTCTGTTAGGAAAAAAAAAGTGCTGGAAGAAACAATATGGCAATCCTGGGGGAGAGGAAACATAATTTACAAAGAAAAAGGGTACAGTTTTATGGCCATGGGGACACCAGCACTGAAAATGGACACCCTGCCACAGGTTCATTCTTCTTTTAAGTCCTGCCAATCCATATCTCCATCAAAATTTTAAAGGACATGAATGTAGTCTCAGAGGAAACAGAGTAAGAAAAATATATGGCCCAAGAGGAAGCCACATATTATTGTGGGGTTGGGGAGGATATCCTTGGTAAGTCCCTTCTCAGAAGAAATGCTGTGAAGGTGAGTACCACCTGCCCAACTAGTCACAACTACCTGTTTATTTCCTACTAAATCACAGACAAAGTACAAAAAGGAAGAAAACTTTAAACAATAAATTAAATAAATAAAAAAGGCACTAGTTAGAAACTGTATTTAAATCAAACTTGATTATAGGATTCTAACAAAGAACAACCACAAGAGTGCTACATATACATGAAATAGAAAATCTTTCCCCATGGATCCTGTGGCTTTCCTAATGAGATACAAACTCAGCCCCATATAACAGGGGAAATAAGGCTCACTGGAGACAAGAAAAAAGTGTGTCCCAGAGAGGGAAAAGTCTGCATGTGAACACATAGCACAAAGCAGGTAACTTGCCACAAAAATTCTGTTGTGTTTAATTTATAGTCTGTATTTTCCATACAGTATCAGTGAATAAGGAAAGGAGTTTTCAGCTACATTTGCATCAAACATGCAGGCTATTTGTCAGGAAATGTCAAAAATCATACACTCAACTTAGAGAATCAAATTTCCATCCCATAAAAAATGAAATTACAGTACAGAGAAATAGGTTGCTTTTTTAGGCACTGGAGGTAATGTAGTTTGATTTTTCACTCATTGTGCCCTAGATTTATTAGGAGTTTTTTCTCATACTCATTTCTGCATGAGTGTTCTCTTCCATCTCTAGCAAGATAGGAATTTTTATTGCAACTCTTCCCCTTGTCAGGGAAGTTACAGGTCTTTTTCCTACTTATCTAACAACAGTTTCAGAACTCACCAGATTTCAATCTTTGGTGTGATTGTGCCTGGTAAAAAGGTAAAAATTTAGCCAGTTTTAAAAAAATACTGATAAAGACACAGACTAAGAGAAAAACAAAACTGTTTATCTGCATATAAAAGTTTTTTGTCGTACATCAGGATAAAATGAAGAGCACTTAGTAGAAAAGAAAAACAGAATTTGAAGAAATACACATGAATGATTTGGGATGACAAGCAGAAACCAGAAGGTCTGAGTTCAAGTAAATACCATAGAGAGTTGGCATCTGCATGATGTACATTTGCAGTTACTTTTTCATTTCTCTCTTTTGAATTCTCTGTGTCCAGCAGAAAGAGATTTTGGTGAGTGTTCACTGACTAACTATAGAGCACGATCTCAGTGTCTGGAGAAGCAGATATTGAGGGTCTGGCCAGCTAGAAAAACTTCACTACAAAACTTTACAGAGTGACAGCAGGGGAGAGTGAGGGAGTGATCAGGCAAAGCAGAAGCAGCTGAGGAGCCAGAACCAACACATGGTTTCTGTACCAGAGATGCTGAGGATTGGGGGATCTGAGCTGGAGCTCCATCCTGCACTGACAGGCTGAGAAACCCTTCCTATTTCCCAAATACTCCAAGTACTGAACCATAACCTGAGTAGGAGAAACGCAGTTTTGAAAATATCTATTTACTTGTGCTAAAAATCTAACAGTAATATTTTTGGTTTAAAAAAAAAAAAAGATAATTTTGGGTCACATTTAAAATTTGGAAATTATAATAAACCATTTTCAGCATGCAATATTAAAAATGCTAAGAATCAAATTAGCTTTTTTATTTACATCTGTCACACCACTGTGGTATGCACAATCATGTCCTGGGGATGCTTCAACAGTGGCACAACTGCTGCTGAACATTATGACAAACCACCACAACATTCCAGAGTTTGTACTTTGTCCCACGGGGGAAAAATTAAAATATAGTTGCTCTGGTTCTAACTCACATCAGATTTCACTCCTGTAAGTGAATAAACAAAACTACATCAATCTTGGATGTTACATCAGTCAAGAGCTTTGATGTTTCACAAGGGGCCCACGCTTACAAACAAACAAGGAAAAAAACCATATAACCTGCCAACTTGGCTACCAAGAGAGCTAATTCAAGTTTCTCTGGTTTGGGGAGGTATTTCAATATTTCCTAGCATAACTAAACATAATGGAAGAAATCTCCAAATCACCCAAGTTTGGGTCCAGGCTCCGATGACACTAGCCCATGTCCATAGATGCTCAATCTCAGCCCTTCACTTCCACCAGTCCTGAGCTTCTATTACATTTTTGTAATGATCCCCTTCAAAGTTGAATGATGAAAGTGCACATTCTGCAAATGACACCTCAGCCAATCTGCCCCATCTGCATGAAAGACGGCAAATGATTTCACTCTTCAGGCATTCAAAATAAAACGCACATGCGGCAAATTCCAAGCTGGCAGGAAAATCCAGTCATTAAAAAAGTGATTTGTTTTCTAGAATTGCAAACACAAAGGCTCCATTTATTTCCAATGCCATAAAGAAAATGAACTGTCATATTTTTTTTAAACAATCACAGCCCGGACATATTGGAAATGTTTTAATTTCAAAAATACTAACTGGCAAATTAGAGTCTAAATAGCTTTTCTGAAGTGGTACCATTTTAGATACAGTTTGCAGATTGATTTCATCACTTTGCCCTGCAGGAAAGGGTTTTAACATCTTCTGCATAAACTGTAATGATGCCCATTTGTTGCTGGTGTCACTAAATTTAAGAAGAAACCTAAGATACATGAATTTTAAATAAAATTATACTCATTAACAAGAAAATATATCGTACGTTATGGGAGCCTGAAAAAAATCTAAATTTCTATTAAGATATTTATTGTCTCTGTCATTCTGTCTTTCCTACTTTCTCTTCATGAAACGAAAAAAGAGAAACAGAACAGCAAATTAAGAAAATAGCAAACGTAATTGATATAGCCCCATCATAAGAAAGCTTGCAACCACAATCAACTTTACACTAAATGAGCTGCTTAATTGGACTCACCAGGACCATACCCTACACAAAATGTAAGCACATGCATAATTCTTTCCAGGATCATGATTATGTAAGGGTCATCTGTAATGAAAATAAAACTACCTCCTTTTTTTTTCCCCCAAAACTTCTTAATCTGCATTTATTTTTGTGGCTATAGCAGCATCTGGTGGACAAATAGCAAAAGGCACATCTAGCATACAGATAAAATATATATGATAAAATATATAATATTCTTAAAATATACATATAAAATATATAATTGATCAATTATATAATATAACAGATAAAAATACATGTATTTTAAAATACAAATTGCTTTAATTGCTCTTGCTTTTTTAAAAGTTTTTTAAAAAAAACCACCACAAAAATCCAGTTGAGATAATCCGTCTTAGATAATTCTTAAAAACATTAAAGTTATGATGTCTCTTATAAATGCTTTTTATTCTTACCTTTTCCTCCCTCGTTTGACCTTTCAGGTAAATGGTTGTGTACTATGAAATGCTGGTCGTAGTTTATCAGTGAACAAAGGCCCACTTTGACAAAAAGGGACAAATACCCCATAAAAACTAAGGTTGCACAGTTAAGCAGTCAAAAAAATAGAACCTATCATAAAGAAAGATGCAAAGTTATAGTTAAGAGAACAAAACAAACCCCTGCAGGTTTTCTCTTGATAGAATCAAAGCCTAAAAAGAACTCAGACCCCCAGAATAACCACTGAAGGGCAAGTTACTGTGCTTGGGTGGCTGACAGACATTTTTTCCTGCTTCACTCATCTCCTCTTAAGCTTTGTTCTGACTCTGATGTAATTGCTCTCTCCTCTTTCATACCCCTTTTACTAAAATATCTGCCTTATAGGAATATCTGTTTAGAACCAGCGAAGTATTTAATGATACGAGTCAAATACATCTGTAACTGTATTTGCTAAAATTGCTCACTGCTGAAGTTGGCTTGAAGTGAATCCCAAAGGGCTGGAGATGTATGAATATATTAGCTAAAATGACAACTTCCTCCTCCAAGTGAAAGAGGAGGCAACAAAGAGAGGTGCTGTGCTGGCAGTAAGGAGGGGCTGCTGGGGAACGTGAAGCACAAGGGCAGCTTTGGCTGCAGTGACCATGAAGTGGTGGAGTTCAAGGTCCTTAGGGCAGCCAGGAGGGTGAACAGCAAGCTGGCTTCCTCAGACTTCAGGCGAGAGGGTTTGCATCTCTTTGTGGATCTGCATGGGAGAGTACCAGGGGATAAAGCCCTGGAGGCAAGAGGCACCCAAGAAAGATGGTCAATAGTCAAGGGATTGCCTCCTCTAAGCTTAGGAGCAGTGCATCCCAACAGAGAGGAAGTTGGGCAAAAATGTCAGGATGCCTGAATGGATAAGCAGCTCCTGGACAAACTGAAACATAAAAGAGAAGTTAGGTACTTTCTATTTACTAGCATACATGCTGTGCTACTTAGTAGCATATCCAGCACACAACCACACTCAGAAGCTGTTCTGAATTTACATGGACCAGCAGCTTCATTCAGGTATTGCTTTTGCTGACAAACTCAACACCCCCAAAGCTCCAGCGTGGGGGACTTGCCAAAACCTCGTTGAAGTTCATTACTGTTGTTTTCATTTTACACGGCAAGTGTAACTCCAGCTTCACAAATAACAACAGGAGGTAGTGACATCTTAGGCAGGCAGAGAGAAATTCAAAGAATTTTTGTGAGAAGAGGCTGGGCTCTGCATCCAGCCAAAGTATCTGTGGAAGACACCTGCAGTCATCCCCCAGCTCCAGGGTCATTCATGGGGACGTTGTACACACCAAGTTTTATCAACTGGTCATGCTTTTCAGTGACTTTAAAAGCTTTGACATAAACATGTATGAGAATCTCATTTCTTACTGGTAGAAGATACCTCTGAGGTGCTGAAACTTACAAGCATAGAGAGCAATTGGACTTGGAAACCAACAAGAAGCAATCTAATGCAAGCATCGCTGTACCTGTACATAAGACATGTACAAGAAACCTTGATAGGGATAGTATTTTTTATTTAACCAGGTAATACAATTAACAGGCAACTTTTTGGGCACAAAGCCCCCCCATGACTGAGAAGTAGGAATGACACTTTTGAAGACTAAACACAAATTACTACTGTAATTTGGATTCTAATCACTCATGTGCGAGTAAGGCTGTTCCCCAAGGAAAGAGTCTTGGTACCTGTCTAGAAGGTACTAGGTTAATAGGAGAAAAAGGTTGTTTTATGCCAAGCTGGAAGTCCGAGATAGATTTTATTCTGTGGAGTACCAAGTGGCTAACAGGACGGGAAAAAACTTGCCATACCTCATTTCACCCCTAGCGTGGTACACTTAGCTGACTTGGAACTGCATTTCCCCACCCGGTCTTTCTAGGAGTCCCTGGAAGCTTTCACGCCTCCACCAGCACATCCAGGTGTCCAGCCCCGTGTAACCGTGCCAGAGGCAAGGTCTGCTGCCCTCGGCCTTGCTGCTCTCACATCCGAGGACTGTGCTGATGTCCAAGACGTGTACCTCGCAGTACACACGTACACACGGGCTGGAGAAGCTCCGGCTCTTCATTCCTCAGCGCTCTTTGCCTGCAGTCCGCTAAGCGCAGGCCCTGCACCCATGGAGCCTAGCCAGACTTAGAAGGGAAAGGTGCCCAGGGACAGACTGTTTAACTGTAAATTTAAACTCTTCTTGTTTTATTTTCCCGCTCAAATGCCGCGTCTAGCACCCTCCACGCGCGACAACAGAAGCGCGGCGCCGCCGCTGCCCGCCCACAGCCGGGCGGAGGCAGGCCCGCGGCCTCGGGGCTTCCGCCCGGCCCGGGGCGGGGCCGGCTCC
>VXBQ01007960.1:63609-136937 GCA_013400175.1 Phainopepla nitens | reverse complement strand
GGCTGCCGTGGCGAGCGGCGGCAGGGGCTGTGCGGCGGCGGGGTCGGACCGCTCCTAGCTCGGTGCCGTGCCCGTCTGTAATGTCAGCGTTTCACTGGCTTTCGCCGCCGCAGCGATACCCAGAGGGAAGGGGAACAGGGGCNACAGGGGCTCGCTAAAAAAGCGCACGGTTCTGAATCTGCTGAGTGTGTTTGCTGTGGTTCACCCGAGGGGGAGGAGCGTAGAGCAGGTGGACTTGGTGTGTCGTTCCTTGCTCTTTCGGCCGTTTGGGGTTTTTTAGCTGAATGAGTGAAATATTTAACTTTTGGTGGAATTGGGAAGCTGGGAAGGAGGGCGCGGTCGTTTGGAGCAGGCTGGCTTCCATCTTCTGGGCATGAAAACAGTTGCGCTTGCTTCCTGGTGTATTCCTGAAGCAGCGAAGCATTCTTTCATCTGTTGAGGTTCCTCAATTTACTCGTCCTCTATGAAAAGGGCAGGTTTTAAATATCTCTGGATTTCAAAATATTTTTTGCAGTCTGTTTTTAAATATTTTAGGAACATGCTACCTCTTTTATTCTTTAGTTTGCTCCAAGTCTTTTTTTTTTTTTAAGCAAATTACACTGATTTCAGGAAAATTAATATGGGTTTTGTGAAAGGGGAGAGCTGTAGGAAATGACTGTTGACATCTGCATGGTCAGTGTTCCCTTAACATCTTTTCTACACAGAATTGGGCTTTTCTCTCTCCCTTCTCTTCTCTTCTTCCAGTCCCATCCTACCAGCCAAGAGAAGCTTCTTAACACTACAAGCCATCCCCAAATTAAAACACCTTCAGAATTTTAGCAAAAAGTGTCCTGGAGTGTGGAGTCGTAGGAGAAAGTGCCAGCTGTCGGCAAGGTAGCAACGTCAGAGCTTGATTTGCATTTGATTTCACTTGGTACATCTTTGCAGTTGCACAATATCCACTGTGTATCCAGGTTGCAGGTTGTGCTCCTGTGCAGCCAGCTATTAGGCTTGGATATTTTTTTTTTTTTGTGAGATGCAGGGATGCATCATTTGCTGAAAAGTTCTTCCTAGGTGCCGCTGGGTTCATCTTATTAACAAAGAGCAAGAAGATAAATGCCTTGAAGTACATCTCAGAGGAGCAGACTGTCAGTCCCTTTAGCTTTCATTGAGGGAGAAAAATGTGTTAGATCACAGAGCTGATAGACTAAAAGGTGCTGAATATAACAGACTGATGGAAAATATTTTATTTTTAATTATATTTAATAGCTCAAAGAGGTAATTTTATATTTGTTTTTACATAGGAAGGTGAAAAATATAAAATGATGGTCTACCTCAAAAATAAAGAAATAAAGAAAGTGCTGGTATTCCTTAGGCTGGACAAGCTACATTCAGTCTATTTCATCTTAATGAAGTCAGGCTAGGTGTCAAAATATTTACTCAGCAGTCATTAAACAGTGCATTAATTTTCTGTACTGCAGTCAGTAATAACTGTTACTACTTGATTTTTTTTTACAGTTCACCCAGTTCATCTCAACAGCTCGCTAGTTGTTTGGTTTGTGTTCCACCTTTTTTTTTTTTTTTAACCTCAGAAAGCTTTGCAGTTAATCTTTAGCTGGTAGCAAAAAATAACAATTTTTTTGTTCCTTGTTAGAACTTTATGTAAAAAACCAAAGCAACAGAACACCCCACTTGTAGTTTTCTGATTGTCTTGACATCTTTTTAGGTTGCTGCCTGTGTGCCAGGGGAAGTCATATACTGAGCTGTTGCAGTCACTTGGTTNTTTTTTTTTTTTTTAATACAGTCAGTCAAAATATAATTCTTCTGTGCTACTTCCACTTTTTGTTTCCATCTTCCCCATACCATGTTCTACTTCTCCTCCACTGTGTTATCTGCCTGTTAATGTTTTATTCCTGTGGTGCCACATATCTGGTTTTGTGTCATGACATACGTCTCAGTTAGAAAGTTGGCAGTATAAAAGATAATCAAGATATGCAACCNGTCACTTGGTTTGTTCTCACTGGAGGAGAGACTGAGAGGAGACTTCACTGCAGTCCACAGCTCCTCACAAGGGGAAGCACAGGGCAGGCACTGATTTCTTGCTGCTGATCAGCAACAGGACCTGAGGGAATGGCCTGGAGCTGTGTCAGGGGAGGCTTAAATTGGATGTTAGGGAAAGTTTTTTCACCGAGGGTGGTGGGGCACTGCCTGTCAGATGGAGGTGCATTTGGAAGTGTTCTGAGGCACAGNTTTCATGCTGGAAGGATGTTCCTGCATTTCTTGGACAGCATTTATTGTTCTTCTTCCAGTGTCAAGCCTCTGCAGAGAGGAGAACCCCACTGGCCACTGTAGTAACTTCATGGCTGCTTGTTTTACTCTGGTTATCAAAAGTGCTGGATGGTTTTTCTGCTGCTGCCAGAAAATTCTTTAGGTCTCTTTTTTTTTTTTNAAATTCTTTAGGTCTCTTTTTTTTTTTTTTTAACCTCAGAAAGCTTTGCAGTTAATCTTTAGCTGGTAGCAAAAAATAACAATTTTTTTGTTCCTTGTTAGAACTTTATGTAAAAAACCAAAGCAACAGAACACCCCACTTGTAGTTTTCTGATTGTCTTGACATCTTTTTAGGTTGCTGCCTGTGTGCCAGGGGAAGTCATATACTGAGCTGTTGCAGTCACTTGGTTTGTTCTCACTGGAGGAGAGACTGGAGGAGACTTCACTGCAGTCCACAGCTCCTCACAAGGGGAAGCACAGGGCAGGCACTGATTTCTTGCTGCTGATCAGCAACAGGACCTGAGGGAATGGCCTGGAGCTGTGTCAGGGGAGGCTTAAATTGGATGTTAGGGAAAGTTTTTTCACCGAGGGTGGTGGGGCACTGCCTGTCAGATGGAGGTGCATTTGGAAGTGTTCTGAGGCACAGGGTGGGACTCTTGGACTGGTCCCGTGCAGGGCCAGGAGTTGAACTTGATGATCCTTGTGGGTACCTTCTAACTCAGGATATTCTGTGATTCTATGCTGTAATAGGTAACCTAAAGAAACAGTTAATAATCTCTAGTTTCTTCACCTACCTCAATCAGTTTTGAAAAATGTACAGGTTCTTTTAGGAATTACTGGCTTCTTTACCTTGCTTTATACATAGGTTAGAAATCTAAAAATACCACGTGTAAGGAGGGAACATTTTCTCTGTTCTCTCTCCCTTTAACTGTTGCTTTCCTCACCTTTTTGTGGCTTAGGCTGCAAAGCACCAGGAAGGCAAAAATAGCTGCAGATACAGGATTAAAATCTATGGGGAGGGTGCCAGGAGTGACGTAAGGTTTAGCACCTTCACCTTAAAATCCTCTGAAATCAATTTTGCACTGTTTCCTCTGCGAGCATGGGCTCCACTGACAGAGCAACTGAATTTTCATCCACTTTGGATAACGTTTTTCTTAGAAGCTTTATCTGTCAGATGGAGGTATTTCCTGAAGGTCCAAGTCTGTACATCCACTGCAGTAGGATGTATATGTAATGTCACTTTTTTCTGATGGATTTTAGTAGTGCAGGATGGAAAATTGCACAAGATAGTTGCGCCAATACTGTTAAGCATTTGTCTGGCTTTGCACAAAACCTCTGACTTTTGTTGCTTAATTAGTCATCTGATATTCCTCCTACTCTTGTTGTTTTGATGCTTCCTCACTTTGAAAATTAAATGGCCTTTTGTGTTTGACTTTTTGTTCCAGCTGTGCAAAGGCTGTAACTGCACTGCAGTGAAATCTAGGAAACACAAAGCCGCCGTTTTGTATCTTCACCTCATGTGTTGGAAAACCAAAATTCATCTCATGCTTTCTCCCACCAACTGGAAGCAGTAGAAAGAGATAACATTATAACACACAGAAGCCAATCCCAATTTAGAATTGCTGTTTCCAGTTGTAACAAATTAGGCCAGTGTTTAAAGTCCGTGGCATTGTGTAACGTGTTTTCTGTATTAATGCATTAAAAACAGACAATGAGATTAGCCCAAAGAGAACACTGACATTAGTTAACTTCTTCGTCCCAGTTACATAGGTGCTGGAGATGTTGTCACAGTTTTCACTGGAACCAGAAGGCATTATAAGGACACACTAGTAATCTAATTAATACAGCCTAATAAATATTGGAAATCAAGGGTGGGGAGGAAGGGAAGTGGTGGAAGGATCGCTTCCTATTTTGTTTGTGTTCTGTCTCCCAAACAGTTCTGCTTTGGGAGCTTTTCTGTGGGCTCCCAGAACATCACATGTCCCTTTCCTTTTTCTTAGTGAGATATATTATACTCTAAGGAGCTTACTGAACTTCTCACGTAGTTTTGGGACCAAATCTGGCCTGCTCTCAACTGGCTTGACAAGTGTGGGTGGCCAGTAGGCATTTGCTTATATGTCACTGGGTAAAACACAGAATTATAATTGTGGCATGTATATGCATATGTTTATCTATTTATATGCATGCTTTATGCAATTGATAGGAAAACAACCTGGCATTCACTTTGAGTACACCTAAAATAGTTCTCAGACTTTCATTTGTAACTAGCCATGCTCCCAGGAATGAAGGTATATTTTTTAGCTACCTTCCTGATTTGCACCCCACATAATGTTTAGCACCACTTCAGCAGCACTTCTCCACCCTGAATCCAAAGCTGTGCCACGTAGCTCACTGCACCAGCTGAGGGATTGCCCAAAGTTCATTATGCCTTCCCTGCCCCAGCTGCACAGTGCAGCTTAACACCAAACATAATTAGGAATGACACTATAAAATGGGATTATGAATTGGACAAACAGAACAGACTGGTCCATACTGAGATCTAAGGTTCCTGACCTTGTATAAAGAGTGTGCTTTTGAAGTGCTCTTCATCAAATCACAGGGAATAAAAATATATACAGTTTGTATATTTCTCATACTCTTGTGCTTGCCCTGGACTACATTAGAGAAGTTGTCTAAAGATCTGTCAGACAGCATGGGGAAGTTGCTGCTGGTCCCTCCTCTTCTATTTTCCTCTTTCCAAAGTCCCAAGGCTTTGAATTAACTGACTAGTCCTAAAGGTTTCATTCAACTAAGCCTACCAGAATAATAGTGTTTTAACAAAGAAGCTAAATAGTAATGTTTCATTGTCTTTGCAGTATGGAGAAGAGTGCAGGAGTAAAATGTACCCTCCTTCAGGACCAACGTAAGTAATCTGATACAACTTGTCTAGCAAATTACAGAGAAGTTGTGATTTGCAGGTCTGAACTGGGTTTTTTTCTTGAAACTTGTTCCTGTTGCAGGTCTACAAAACGCTAGTTACAGGTGGGAGGCACTTATTTTGTTTTTTTCAGAGCCTTCTTTAAATTTGATCTCGTGTTTATCTCTCAGGTTCAAAGGGAATGTACCCACATATGTCATAAATCTCGATTTACCTCCCAGCAAAAGGTGGGATGACTTGATGCGTGACAAAAAGACAGAGGTAAGAAATGCAGAGCTTGCTCTGAAGCTTAGCAGATATAAAACTAGCACATAGCCTTTTATTTTGAGAAAAGTTTTAAAAGGAATACATGTGCTAAAAGTATCTGAAAGGGATAATATTTCCAGTTGACTTTTCTAATATGATTCCAGTCCAAAATAATTGCTTGGGTAATTTTTTTTTCTTTTTAACACTTAAGCTAGCAGCATCAAGTGTAGAGACACTGGTGTTTGGGATGTAGAGGTGTAAAAACCAGTGTGCCATAAGCAAGTGTGTGCCATTCCATTTATCAGATCTCCTTAGTGGTGCAGGATGAAGAGGGAGCAATACACCAGAGGAACAGCCTTGGTAAACAGAAGTGAAACTGAGGCACCACCACTTCTCTGCACCTCCCTGCTTCCCTCAAAATGCTCTGTGAGATGATGAAATGGCAAGGGGGAAATTAAGAACTTCCTGCCTTTTTCAGGATTGCTGGTTGTAGCACTGGCGTTTACATAGCACATTTTTTTTTTTTTTTTGTATTTGAGCCTATTTCAAACTACTCAAAACAGCTGTTTTGAAGATGGCTGAAAATTCAGTTCAGTAATTTTTAATTTCTCAAACAAGACCAGGGCTTTTTGGTATATCCTTTGACTTTGGCCTTTCCACTCTGAAAGCCAGACAGATTCTACTTACATGTTAATATTTGTTTTTAAAGTCTCATTTAAGCCAGTGGGCGTTGGAAGCTTCAGGTTTCACCCTAAATTCTGAAGAGTTTTATCTCTTGTGTACTTTGGAGTTAGATCACTGGGAGTGGAACTCTTCTTTTTGACATTTACATGTTGCAAATTGAAAGCATGTGCTTTAGTAAGAAATTTATTGAGTGTTTTTTCTTCAGTAACACAAATGCTTAAGCAAAGAGCTTGAAATTAATATTCTGAAAGATAGAGGAGTGCAGAGAATTAAAATGTGTTCAAAGGAGTAGAAGATGAGGATGGCATTCCTGTAATTTGTTATTTCTGGTAGAAGGACACATTGGAATTAATCAAGAAAGTTACTTGAACAAAGCTTGAAGAGTGATTCTAGTGGGGAGTTTTGGGTATTTGTCTCACCAAGGATGTGACATTTAGCACTTTATCTAAATATGTATTTTTCTCAACAAAGTATTTTCTTCAATAGTCTGACAAGGAGCTCTGTTAGTATTCTAGTAATTCTTATGCTTAAGATCTTCCATTCAACAAAAGCCCTTGGTTTTTTTTAGCTGAAGACTGTGGTCCAGAATATTAAAGATATAGCAAATACCTTCTTCCCCAGTGGCAAAGTTGTTGACATAGTGGATAACAAAATAGTAAGTATTTTCAGCTTAATTATTTTATTACTGTATGCTCTGACTACAGAATTAGAATGCTGTTAAATCTGGCAATTAGGAACTTTCAAAGTTACTAATTTACAAGTTCTTAATTCCACTTCTAGAACAGAACAAAAATTCTGTTTCAAACAGTCACTCTGAAATTTTGCCTTCTTGTCTACTCTGAATGACTGAAACCATCAAACACAAAATGCATGTCTCTTCCTCCTCTGATTTTTCCTAAGATCTTTTCAAGTTTGGATTAGTAACACTAGACAAATATGCAACAGACTTACTTGCTGTAGCAAAACACTTGACTGAAATTTTTACCATGTTCCACTTCTTTTAAACAGTAGAATAAAATCAGGTTTTAAAAACTAATAAATGTCTGATTACAGAGACAATTTTGACCAGGCCTCACTTTAAAAATTAATTTGATTGTGATAAAAGTAAGCTTTGGCATGGAACAGGGGAAAGCAGTGTAGGTTTACAGACAGCAAAAGGTCAGATCTCTACCCCAACTTTAGTTAGAGTATATCCCTGTGTGCCTGAGGGGGTGGACATAAAGGCAACTCTTACAGGTGCCATGCCAATGTGTGAAAGTCAGGGATGCCCATTAACACTGATGCTGAGCTCCATTGCAGTTGAGCTTTTAACAGATCTGAGTGCTACTTCACTTTTCTGTCTGTTGGTGCTGAGACTGTGCTCGTGATCGTTGCTCACCTCAGTGTTTGCTAAGTTAGGAGTTCTACTTCCCTTAAATGCACACTTGTCTTCAAAGCACTCTGCAAACATCCTCGAGTTCTATGGGCTGCAGAGAAATTAAACACTCAGTAGTTGTGGGAAAAGTGTGCCTGTGGAGGAGACATTTGTTATAAGTAACAAAACACTGTTAATTTGAACATGTACAAAACGTTTCCTTTCAGGCTCATCTGACTGCCACACTTCCTTATCCTTTCAATGAAGAGCTCCAAGGGATTGCAAATTCATCTGGGATTCCTTTGGGTAACAGTTTCCAGCACTTTATTAACATAGTGGAAAGCTAGGAATACAGACTCATTTAAAATTAGTGTGCTTACCAATATGCAGTTGGTTGTAGTCATCTGTGACTTTAACAAATCATTAATTAAGTAGTTAAAGCCATAAATTACATCTCACACTAAACAAAAACAGTGTTTTAGAGGAGAATGGAATAAATCACATATACCTTTTATCAGGCTGGGACTTCTCTCTAGAGCTGTAAGTTCTCACTCCTAGGCTTTGGGAAGTGGAGCAAGTCTCAGCTCCTGCACACCAGAATTTGAGGGAATCCTTTGTTCTTGTTGGTTTTGCACTCTGCTGTCTGCTGTTGACATAGAAAGAAGTCAAGGCTCAGTCTCCTGCTGTGCTTTCTTTCTCTTGTGGTCCTTGCCATGTCCTTCTGCCTTCCCTCTGTACCTCCTGCAAAAGAGTGCCATTCCAGGTGAGGAGTAGGCACTGGGTTCTTCCAGAGCTGAGGCAGAGCAGGAGCACTGCCTGTTTGCACTGCTTCCCTCATACAGGAGCAGAACACTTCTGGAGCAGTAGTGGTACAGCTTTCTTCTTTAAAGTGAATTTTATAGCTTGTTTTGAAGTTTCCAGAGGAGCAAGTAGCAATGACTGTCAGCTTTATGCATGGTAAGGCAGAGGGCCAGGGGATTCTTATCCCTCTATTTGCTTTTCAGGAAGCTGAAAAATTGGTTCAGCTGATTTTGCTGAACCAGTCATTTTAAAGATCAAAGGGGATTTAAATTGAAATTTTCAAGAGAAATATTATAGATTACTTAATTTTGCACTACGCTTTTTTCTAACAATCTTTTTTTCTGTTCATGGCAAGTTTCAAACTATTGAACTTTGTTTCTTTCTTTTTTCCTAGGGGAAATCGTTATTTTTAACATCTTTTATGAAATTTTTACCGTATGTACATCAATAGTGGCAGAAGATAAAACAGGTAATGCAATCTAAAATAGTGTTAAAGGTTTTCTTTTATGTAAAAGAGGGTCCACCTAAGTTATGCAAATGCAGTCCTCCTCAACTGGAGGCAATAAGGTCTGTTAATAAGACTAAAAGCTAATAATAATGCCTAAGGACTGATAATAAAAGTTCACAAGTGTCTAAGGTTTTAGAAAAAGGACAAATATACTTTGAAAGATAGTTTGGGCTTGGTTTTGTTGGATGGTGAGTTTTTTGTGATTGGTTGGGGTTTTTTTAATAGGTGGTATTTGTTTTTCCAGGGGAAAGAAACACCAGCTACACACCTGAAACTTTCTCAGTGCCATGCAGAACTTTGCATCCAGTTTCTAGATATTGCATGTGTATGCTGGTAGAGAAAATGGACAGTCTTTTCTAAGAAAAGAGACTCTTTCATTTTCCTAGTTAGTTCTGCAGCCCTTGTTGGCACCTGTTCCAGCTTAAGAAGTTTTTAAGGGACTCTCAGGGGGCTTACCAACATCTCACTTTTAGAGGAAGCTCCAGGTGTTGCCACTGCATTAAGATAATGTGGAAAGATTAGAGGCTGAGATGGACAGCAGTTTGCAAGATTACTTGATTTCACTTATGGAAAACACTTCTCTGATCAATAGAAACCCATCATTATATTATGGTTACAAAAAGGGCAAGTAGAGAATTCTATTTTCCTTGCCTATTTTCCCAGATATTTGACTGCTTACTCATTTCTTGGGTTTCTAAGCTGAAATTTGTCTATTTCTTTGGAAAATTGTATTTAATTGTTTATTGTTGTATAGGGAAACTGTACCACGCCAGAAACTTGGATTTTGGACTCTTCCTAGGGTAAGTACTTAAACTTTTGACTTTTTTTTTTTTTTAACCCAAAGAAAAAGCAAGCTGAACTTGAAATAGCTACACACATTCTTTGACTCTTCTTTGGGTGCCTGTAAGAATGTGATAAGTAATTCTCCATTGTGTGTTATGAAAAAAAGGCTAAAATTAAAAGATCAGGATATTCTGCTGATCTTATTTCAAACTGCCCCAAGTGCATCAAGAACAGTTTTGCTACTTTTCTTAGCTCCAGTTCAAACTGTCTCAAATGAAAGAAGGGCCCATGCAACCTGATCTCTGAGGCACAGTGTGTCTTGTTATTTGCATGATAGGATGAAGCATCAATTTTAATATATGCAGTGAAATGGGGATTGGATTGGGGCTTGGTGTTTTAATGATTTCCTCCCCTCTCTGCCCCCCAGTTACTGTTCTGTGCTCCCCTGGCACTTCCCATCATTCTTTATTTCCATACAAACTCTGTAGTTTGCTGCCCAGCACTCATTAGTTCTTCTTTCATACCCCATGATGAATAGTTCAGCATTTGCTTTTATTACCCCAGTATATTTTGTAACATCACTCATCCAGATGATGCTCAATGCACAATTGGAATTTAAATGCTCATCTTTATTAAAAATCTTACCTACCTATTCAAAACTCACATGTTGTCTGCTGTGACTCCACCTGTCCCTTGGCTTGGCTTGTGTTGGACTTCCCTCACTTGTCAGAAATACTGTGAACTATGGAGGGGCTATAAGGAAGACACCATTCTTATTCTGTTCAAATATACACACATCCAACCCAACAGTAACAGTGAACATGCTTCCTGATAATTAAAGAAATTTTCAAAGCTGCTCCCAGAGTCTGGATTATTTCCAGAGAATTTAATGGTCTGCTGAGTGCTCTTTATCAACCTTTTGCCTACAAACTGGTCTGGGTTATCTTACAAACTAGAATTGGTACTTCCCTTCATGTAGAGCAAATCCAAAAGTGCGTGGTTTCTTTTCTGCCTTTGAAAAATAAGAATTTGAGGTTTGATGTCACAGGCAGTACCTGTGGCTCCCTTTGCCAGCAGGTAGAGGACAAAGTTAAGTGTTCAAAACAAACCAGCTGTGATGGTGCTGCTGTTTAATCCTGAGCAATATATATGCTCTTGGTTCAAACAAAACTTAGTTCTTTTTCACTGCCTGCTTGTGCATTTAGAGTTCTTATTTGTTCCTTGGTGGTGCTGCTCAGGTAACTGCAGAGCAGTGATGTTGGCTGATGTGAGTAAGATCAGAGGACAGGCATCACACATAGGATGTCTGCATGCTGTGAAGGGAAGCTTTGAAAACTCCTGAGAAAGGGAAGTTACAAATGCTGTACTGTCTCCTGCAGATGGGATGTTAAAAATAATTCCTGGACGTTAACTCGTGAACTGAAGCCTTTAGTGGTACTCTTGGACTTTCAGAGAAACAACAAAACAGTGTTCAAGTCCACAAATTTTGCAGGATACATAGGCATGGTGTCTGGAGTCAAACCAGTAAGTATGGGGATGGGGCCTTGTCAGTTTGTTACACATGCTTCAGACTTCCTTCTAATATTTAAATTTTTCTGCTTTCGTGCTCTGCCTTGTGATGTTTTCCAGTAAATGGTCTCTTAATTGTTCTGGTGCATAGCATAGCAACTTCAAGACAGATGAAAGATCTGCAATAAAACAAAGCTGCACCTTTCCTTGTGAAAAGAGATTGCCTAAATGAAATGTTTCTGTTTGGACAGTTCTTAAAAACAGCACTGAATTTTGAATATGAACAGGAGTCAATATTAAGTGCTGAAGTTCATTAGAGTTTCTTGCTGGCTGATAGCTAATGCTGTGATCCCAGAGGTGAAACAGCACACTTGTGCTATTTAATTCTTTTTCCAGTCTCTCTTGGAAAAGGCAGTCCTGCATTTAAAGATTTTTTTGTTGGGTTTTTGTTTAATAGGCACCTGAAATCTGGGATTTATATGCATCTTAAAAACCAGTCCTACAGAACTATGTCAGGTTATCCAACTTAGCACTCCTCCTTTTCTACATGCTTTATCTTCTGTTGTAGGTAGTCTCTCTTCTTGTAGAGCATTTCTGGCATAAATCCCTGCATTGTATCCATTTATTTTTGTCTTCAGCTCAAATAAATTGGGAAGATTCCATTCTGAAAATGATTCAGTGTAGCTGAGTTCAGTTTTTGTCTGAAACATAAGTTGGAGAAGACTGAGATTTGAGTTTGAATTGTGTGTTCCAAGTAGCATGGACTGCACTGTGTGCAGCTGCATGCCCATGCAAATAGCAGTAACATATCAGGGTGTGCTTAGCACTGGGACTTAAAAATCTGCCTTCAAAGTAGAATATTACTCAGAGGTCTGAGAAGAAGGTGACATACAGCAGGGAAAGAAAAACTGCTAATTCAGTGATGCAGCACAGACCAAGAGGAAAAAATGGCCACAGGTTTGACTTGCTTAGCATAAAAGCATGCCTTGCTGATTGTCTGCCAAGTCAAAAACTAATTTCTACTTACTCAAGCCATGATAAATTAGGTTCTTCTCTGCATGAGTTTGATCTTGCAGTCTGTCACTCAAATGGGAAGAGTCTAACAAACAAGAAGCTCAGTTGACATCTAAATTGCAATGCTGCCTCTTGTTTATTACTGGTACTCGTGGGCTGGCAATGGCTGAAGGTTGGCTTGTTTAATGCTTTTCAGAACTTGTTCACTCTGACAATGAATGAGCGTTTCAGTCTTGATGGTGGTTATGTGGGTGAGTAATGCTCATTTCTTTCATTATTTCTGCACAAGTTTTCCAGACCTCGGGCAAGCCAGTTACCTTAATAAACAGGCACACAAATGGTGAAAAGATTGCAGATGAGTAAGATAAAACACAGCTCATTTTAAAAAGAGCTGTGAAAGTTAGAATAGCGTGAGTGAACCATCTGAAAACAAACTGTTGTGGTATTTTGCAGGAATCTTCGAATGGTTTCTTGGTAGAAGAGATGGTATGTGGATGGGCTTTCTTACAAGAACAGTATTAGAGAATGCTACCAGGTATTCCCTCTCCCTCTAAATATTATGCTACCTTAATCTGCTTTGCATTCAACTAGCATGAAAACTGTAGATGTATGCTTAACATCCAGTGATATAGATACCTTCCTAGTGGCCTTAACTTTAAATAGTCCTGGTTTTGCTGGTACTCTGGAGCAGGAGGCAAAGCATCACACATGATCCCTCAAATATTTTTTCTCAGATTTCTTTTCTCCTGATGAGCCTGTTGGTAATCTAAACGTGCAACAACATTCTGCATCAAAGCACATCCAACAGGTACATTGTAGGAAGTAAGCAGAAACAAAGTTGTTATGCAATAAATTAATTCAGTGGAATATGACACAGTCTGTCATCACTCATGTTTTAAGTGTAGAAGAACTGCAAAGAGCACCTCTAAGCAATCATACTTTAAGTACAAAATGAGATGAGAAGCTTTGCTTAAATGTGTTCCTTTATCGTGATCCTGTCTCCTCATATGTGCCTGAAAGGGGAAGAGAGGCTTAACTACCCAAACTTTTCCTGGGTCTGTGAAACTTACTCTTCAGCACTTGAACTGTTTATAGCATTTCATAGTCTAACATTGTTTTACCCACAGTTACCAGGATGCAAAAGACAGATTGGCAAAAACAAGACTTCTGGCTCCAGCTTACTTTATTCTGGGTGGAAAAAATTCTGGAGAAGGGTGTGTGATAACTCGATCCAGGACAGCTGCTCTGGATATCTGGGAGTGAGTATACTTGTCCTGACACCTGACTCAGTCTTCAGAAGAGGACAGGTTCCACCAATAAATATAAATGTGTGCTCTGTTTCTTGTCATTTCTGTTGTACAAAAACTCACTTCTTTACCATCGTTGAAAAAGACCACAGCAAGCCTAAAAAAATAATGCATCTGTATGTAGTATATACAGCTTACATGTAATTACTGTATAGTTAGAGAAGCAGAACACAAACTTAGACCTTTTTTCCAGCCTTGATATCAAGAAGGGCACGTGGTACGTGTTAGAAACCAACTACGATCGCTGGAAGCCTCCACTGGTGCTGGACAATCGCAGAGGGCCTGCAATGAAATGCCTGAACCAGACAACACAAGAGGTAAAACACCCTCCAAGCACCTCATATCCTGCAGGTCTGAAACTCCCAAGCTGCAGTACTGAGCTGACACAGCCAGGAGCATTCAGGTTATTTTCAAGCACAGCGGTAATGGCACAAGTGCTGATGATTTTGTGATAACTTGCCTCTGCTTCTGGGTTTTAAGAAGCTGGCTCTTAACGTGGGGGAGGTTTGTGGGGTTTTGTTTATTCATTTGTTGATTTGTGGGGGTTTTTTTGGGGTATTGTTTTGTTCTTTGGTTTTAGTGGTGGTTTTAGGGGGAATTGGGACTTTGGGATTCTTTTTGGTTTAGTTTGTTTGGGGTATTTTGTTGTTTGTTTCGTTTTGGGCTTTCCTTTCCATCTAGGTGGGTTTCCTGAAAGTATTTTCAGCAGCTGCATATGCAGGAGGGTACACTCAGAGATACTTTGAGAGAGACTTGTGGTGTTTTCAGGGTAGTTTTACCAGTGAAATTCAACCACATACTCAGGCAGAAAACACACTTAAGTGTGCCATGCTCTACTAAGATCTGGTCTGGTCAAATTTTTGCAGCCCACATTCTTCTGATATCAAAGTGTTAAAGGTATCTTGTACTCTTAAAGCTTTATCTTATTATTTAAGTGAGATGTAAAAAAGTTAGTTCTCAGCATTTAATTAACCTCAACAGGTTAATGCCTTCTAATATCTCTGTGTTATTTTCTTTCAGAATCTCTCCCTACCAGCAATTTATGATGTTCTCTCCACAAAGCCTGTCCTCAATAAGGTAATGCTTCTATTTTTGCAGGAAGTTTAGAGTGGGGAGCAGACCACTAACTACTGTACATCTAAGGAGGAGGCTTCAGTGGTACATTCAGGGTTTTTTAGGTAAAAACGTGAATGTGAAAACAAATTTCATGTTACTTTGTGAAAGCAAAATATAATTGCTGGAATAGCTATTTCCCAAAGGCCCTACAGCTTTAAAAGTCTCAGTAGCCTGAGCCCTTTCTTCATAGCTGGCCCTGGGTTGAGGCAGCAGCCACTCTGCAGACATCTTGAGCACCCTTCTAAGCAGAAATAATGTGTGATCATTCACGTAAAGCAGGTTGATATACCTCATGATTTAGGCATACGACAGGCACATTATTCTTGCAACACAAGAGGTTTTAGTCTGAACTTGAAATTTTGGTGGTTAGGAAAAAAACTCTGAGGGAAATAGTTTTTAAGAATTTTTGAATGATGAAGTTTAGTTCACGTGTTAAGTGGAGGCAGCATTCTTGCCTTAGAATGCAGACAATTCATGCTTGCATGTTGTTGACTAGAGAAGGTAGATGCTCCTTTCAGTAGAACTGTTCACTGTATCAGAGGGTTTTTCACTAATTCCTGTCGTGTGGTTTATTTTCTTTTTTCTCCTCCCTCCCCCCTGCCCTAGCTGACTGTGTGCACAACGCTGATGGAGGTGTACAATGGCCACACAGAGACCTACCTGCGGGAATGCCCAGATCCCTGTAGCCCTTGGTAGCCCTGAACCTCTCCTGTCTTGGAAGCTGCTTGTCCCAGTTGGCAGTCCTCCAGGAGAAAATGCTTCTGGAAAGAGACTGCTCAGTCTAACTCCTTTCTTCAGAAATCTAATGGCTCTATGGAAATGGCAAAGCTCTTCTAACAATGAAGGACCCTGTCTCACAGCAGACTTTCTTGCTTTGTAACCAGCAGTTGTGCTGACAAGAAATGTATCCTCATGAGTGTCTGGAATGATTTCAGCCATTTCTACCAAATGAGTTCAGCAGTTAGTTCTAGATCTCTTCAGTCCTGGCAGTATTCTTGGTGTGTTGTTGGTTGGGGCTTCGTTAATTTTTGTTTTTTTGGTTTATTTAGATTAAAATCCTTCTAAAGAACACAAGTTATAATGGCACTTAACAAGCATCAAAAAGAATTAGGTATAAGACCACCTGGGACAATACAATTCTTTCATAAGCACTTAAAATTAATTGCAATTGTTCTGGTCTAATATGAGGATATGTCTGATATGCCCTTTTATAAAATAACCTAGCAGGTGTCATATTTAGTCATAGAAACAAGGTCTTGGAGAAATACCTGAAACAAAATCTGAGCCAAGAATGTCTTGCTACTGATTTATAACTCTTTTGCTGAAGCTCTTTCTTGGCCTGTTAAGAAATGTGGGGTTTTTAATACAGGTTTTTCTGTTGTCTCAAAAAAAAAAAAAGAAATACTAATACAATAAAGAAAAGATACTTTCTGTGACCAAAGTACACATGTACTGATTTTGTACTTCAGTCTAAGACATCATGCATGTGAGATACCACATGGCATAAACTGCTTTCATTTCCAAATAGACTGTGTCTGAAAAACTGATTTCTTCTGATTTTGTAAACTGATAGTTAAAGCTATTAACATAATAAGGTAATTGAGTTGGTTTTGGAAGATTTTGGTTGGTTGGTTTTTCTGAAAGTGGGGAAAGGAAGCTAAGTCAAATGACACCATAGTCTGGAATTCAAGTCAAGAAAGAAAGGTCCTTTGGAGAGAAGTAGTAGCACCCTAATATCCTAGGAAGCAGGTAATGTAGGAGGCAGTAGTTTTATCTGTGCCACTGGCTGCATTATGGGACTAGCTTACAGTTCCAACTCTTGTGTTTTCTGACACACAAAGAGAAGACACTGCAGAGTGAGCTTAGGGGCTGCTATGTATAGGGGTTCCCTTGTATTCTTTTCTTAACCCCCTAGGAAAGAGGTGCTGTTGATATTCCCATTGCGGCAAGTTGCCAGGAGTGTAAGAGAAGTGTCTTTGGTGTCTACAGAGACAATACTGCATAAGGCATTCCAACTGAAACCTGCAGGTTCATGACATCCAGTCACAATGGGACTCTTGATAGCCAGGACATGCACAACAGTATTAGCGTAATGCAGAAGTTGAGAACACAGCATACCACAGCTTCCTGTTCCAAACACTGAAGGGTATTAAATTTTTTCTTTCCCACAATTAGAAATTTAACACTAAGAAGTCTACAGAAGAGGAATCAATTGATTGCCCAGAATAATCTCTTCAGGAAAGAAGTGGGGGAGTCCCTAACACTGGACATTAAAGAGTCAGCCGAACAGTGTGCTGAGCCTTCTTGTCTAGACTGGGCTTTTGCCAAAAAGATTGGACCAGCTGATCCTTGAGATTCTTTTCAGCTCTATGTTTTATGGTTACAAGATCACCTTTAATCATTCCTTGTTTCAGTAGGCAGGTTACCATTTTACTGCGAACTCGGTTTTTATTAGAGGCTCTCCTTCCAACAGCACTGGAAGGAGCAGGGACAGCAGCAATGCTGTTCACCACATCATTTCAGCAGCTGATAAAGAAACACGGCTTCTGGGTGAAGAAAATGAAGCACTGATATTCTAGGCCTTAGAACAATGCCTGTAGTAGCAAGAAGCAATTCAGGGGGATGTAACACTGACAAATTGAGAGCACACAGAAATCAACATCGCACTGATTAAGCAAGGGCCAGTCTAGTTGTACATCTAATTTCTTTTTAACTGAAGCATGCAAGCAGAAATGTGTTAGCATGATTGTTAATGCCAGGGTCCATCTTTAATCTCAGCTGTGAATATTGAATCTATGCAAACCAAATATAACAACACAATTTAAATTAGTGAAAAATGCACACATGAAATGCAGCTCCTGGGCCATTTGATTCATAAAAGACAATTAAACCAAGTCAGATATTGCAGTCTGTACTGCAAAGAGCCCATCATGTACTTCTGAGTGCACACCTCAGCCTGGTAGGGGATTGTTCGGATTTATGTGGAATGAGGTTGTGTAACAGCCATAATCAAATTACTTTGTAATTTAAAAATCAGTTTACTTGCTTAATTAGTCTTGTCCCACTTTAGCTTATGTAGAACAAGGCAGTGTAGACTATTTACAGTTATTAAGTAATGTCCCTTGTGCAAGACAATCCACATTTCCACACTTGAAATTGCTTTACAATTGCAAAAGGACAGCTAAATTCCATGGATGTCTGTCCAGAGCCTGAATGCTGCTATTGACTGAAATAAACAAAGTTATTTAAAAACAAAACCCCCAACAACTGTCTTACTGTGTCTGCCTTAATACACAAAAGTGATGAATGTGATTAATTGCTTATTGATTTAACCTTCACCTGTCATGTCTGAAAGTTTTCTCAAGCCAGATAAAAAGTTTAATTTGCTTTTGTTACAGATAGGCATATCTATTTTTAATGTCAGTTTCCTGTCTTCCCCCTGCTGCTGCTGCTCCAGGCACGGTGATGGACGCTAACATTTCACTGAAGAAATGTTTGCAGCTACTTGCAACGTCGGGATTTCATTTAGCTGCCTTTTCTTTTACATAGAAAGACACAGTGACAATGGGTGTGTTTTTTCATATTAATTTCCTGCACACATAGTGAGATACCTCACAAACACTGAGGGGGTGGTCTGATTACTTTTTCTTACATTTGTTTTTTTCCCAGGTCAAGTAACCAGCCATATATATTTTTCTCTTCAAGTTTACATAAGAGATTTTTGCAGCTTTTCCTAATTCTGTTCTGAAAAACAATCAAATTGTTGTGAAAAGAAAAGTCAATATGCACGCAACAAGAAAAACCTACTTACTTTTTGATTATTACGGCATAGCCTAGTTCTAGAAAAACCAGCCTCAGTCTTAGCTTCTAGCAGATTTTCTGTTTATATAAATACAAAGAGTTAATCCAGTTTACTGTAAACTAGATTAAGTAAGGTGTTACAGAAGAGACCAAGCTGTTTGGGTGCTGGCATTTAAATGCAAAAAAAAAAAAAAAGTCAATTTGCCAAGAAAATTTTTCACCTTTACAGGTTCAGGAACCCATGCAGTGAAGCCCTGTAACATTTCAGAGGAAGAAAGAATGTCATCTCCCATGTTAAAAAGCAAAATTTTGGCAGTTCATGAGGACAGGAGAAAGCAGGAATTTGAATCTTATCAAAATCAAGCAGTAGTTCTGGGACACACATGCAGGTGAGTTTGCTTTAGAGTCAATTACAAGTCAAGGCTTTGCTTAGAAGCAAAACTCCAGAGCAGGGCCCATAGATGTCCTGGCAAATACCTGCAAGGAAAGCAGCCAGAGTAAATAAAAGATTTCCACTGAGTGAGCTGGTGTGATGGAGAGTGGATGGAGAAGAAGCAGGTGAGAGCTTCAGACAGGCTTCACAACTAACAACAAAATACTCCTTCCTCCCAGCACAAACACATGTACACACAGCCAGCTTTTTGGGCTGCAGGTGCAAGGAGAAAGAAATGCAAAGAAAAAGCTTGGATTTCACCTCAGTGGCTGGCAACAGCAGCTTATGGCAAGATCCTGCTTGGATCATCAGATATACTCCTCTGCTTTGGAGGACCAGAACTGTTGGTGAGAAGGGCACACCCAAGCTCTCTGAGCAGTAAAACCTCTCATGCTTTGGACCAGAAGAACAAGAGGAGCCAGGAGTAATGCTCAATCAAAGAAGTGGCACAAGCCACAGTTTGCCTTGGGAAGAAAGCTGCAGATATTTATGCATTTTGCAAGAAGCTGCCTTTGACAGTCTGGAAGGTGAACATACCAGTTGCCCAGAGGCTGTCATCTAGAGCCAAGCAGACCATGTGGTTGTTCCCTCAAGCACTGCCTACCAGTTTTTCAGACCATTGTAACTTGGCAGAATCAAAGATTTTAAAGGTCCTTTGTAACTATGTCTGCTCTTACACAGTTACTTACAGGAGATGACAATAATTAAAAAGGAGCTAGCCTGTTTACATACCAAGAAGCACTACACTCAGGACATTTTCTGATCTACAGTGAATCAGCTCTGAATTACATTAATTGTATATGGGACAATCTCAGTCTAATTTGTTTTGCAAAGTTTGTTCTCCTTGCTCAAGCAATAGAAGGATCCCAGTAGTGAGACTGCCTCTGCTGGAGATTCTGCATTTAAGGTGACTCCAGTCTTTGCTTAATGTTTTGTACTATTAGTCTTGTCTTTCTTTTAAACCTGCTAAGTTTTCCACAGTGTAGAAAAAAAAAAATCACCAGGTATTTTCCTCTTTGTATTTCAGTGAGAATGGGTCATCTCAGTAAGAAAAAAAAAAATTTGTCTGCAGTAAAAAAGATCAGAACACAAGCACTGAGCTGTAGCAAAGTGCTGCGCTGCCATCTTGTTTTTCAAGCAGAACTTTAATTCGGGTACCTGGAGGTGTTTGGATTAGACATAGTCTGTTCTCAGGCTACACCCACCGTCTGAATTGCACCAGTATTTAAACCTTTGAGTAGTTAACAAACGATTTGCATCAGCTTAGTTTCCAAAATGCTACATTTACATTCCTGCAAGAGTTGTACATGCACCATCCCCTCAGAGGTGGAAACAGTTCTCTTAAGACAGTCATATCCAGCTCCATGAACCTTCCTGCCTGCTGTGTGAACCAGGTGGGAAAAAGGAGTAAAAGTGACTGGATGGAAAGGAGAAAACAGGGAAGGAGAAGAAAAAAAAAAAAAAAGAGTGAAAGGAGCAGGAACCATGTCAGGAAATGTCAGAGGAAAGAGAAGTAAAACAGCACAAGAAGACAGACAATAGTGGCAGGATGTGAAGATCTAGCAACTGCAGCATGCTCCTCTACTGACCCTTCCTTTGCTGTCAGCTGAATCCCCAACCAAAATGTGCCTCCTCACCTGCAGGAACTGCTGTTACCATATATTTTCAAATTATGCTGAGAGACAGTAGATCTAAACTGATTCTTTAAAAAATAATATTGAAATATTGAAATTAAAAATACATATTATCTCAAGCAACTGTTCTTCAGGTTTAAAATCAAGATAAGTTGCATCCAGAGTATACTCAGGCTGTGGAGTGGCCAGAAGCATAGCCATTCATTCCTCTTTCTTTTTGAATCAGACACAGTCTCTTTGTATGATCCCAAAATTCCCTCTACAGAGATCCCTTGTTTCACTCACTGCACAGGATGGGCTGCATTCCTGTGAAGAATGAGAACAGCATAACAAAGGAGAAACCTGTTCTGGTTTTCAAGACATCTCTCTTGCAAGAGAAGAGCTAATGTTACAAGCCAGACACACCTCAGTACCTACTGGGTCCACTAAACTCTCACCCCAGTTCTGCCAGGTTGTGGTGTCTAGCTGGTACCCAGTCTGTGATACCAGGGGTTCTATTTTGGAAGTACTGATCACAAAGGCAATTGAGACAGTGGGAGCTATGCTGCAATCATATAAAGTACTGTAAAGTGAATCCTAAATTTTTACATCTCAGTTCAGGCTCTCAAAACTATCCAGCAGTCTTGTTTTCAAACTCTGTACATCAGAGCTCCATATGTAACACAGGCACAACATTCCCTTGCTTTTCTCATTATCAGGAGGATAAACTAATGCAAAAAGTCTAAAGGTGTCAAAGAAAGTTGATTTAGTGTGATACCAACAAGCCTTCAATGATCATGGAAGGGAGAGCAGCATAGGGAAACTGATAAAAAAATGAATCACTTCAATGCAAGGTTTGGATGGTTCACAAAATAAGCAGGGCTCAGAGCCACACACTGCATGCTGAACATAGACACCCCCATGTTGGCTGAGGCATTGACTTTGTCAAAGGGCCAGCACAGGGGAAAAGAGGAGAGATGTGACTGTGTGATTAAGAGTCCTGTGAGCACAGGGCAGGAGGTTACCTGCTATGATTCTGGATTTTCTAATTTTGTAGTGCTTGAGCATCTGAGCTAGACAGGTCGAGATTTTATTTCTTAAACTGAGGGCTGGTATTAATTGATGAGGAGAACAAAAGGTACAGCAGACTGTGGCTTCCAGGTGCCTGTGCAAGAAAGAGAGACAATAAAGGAACTTGACACAGATCCCATTTACTCAAGGTGTGCAGCACAACCTCCCACCGTGCCCTCTGCACCAGCCTCTGCTCTGCCAATGGGTCAAGCACAACACATTTACTTTGTGAAGGTATTCCCTATACCTTTGGCCCTCAAAGCAGCAACCCACTAATTTTCTCCTCCCACCTCTGATCAGACTCTATATTTATTTCTTCCTCCTGAGACTTCTCAGTTGATTATCTATCCTCCTTTCTATCAAGCAGCCTGCAAGTGCAGTGCATGCCCATACCATTCCAGATAAACATCCCAGCCACCCAAATGGGTTTGAAAGGGAGCCAAGTGATTTTGCCTATCCCGGTCTCAAGCTCCCACTTTCAATAACGTCTGTGTTACACAACATCCCAACATACCAGCACAAATCCTGCCTCCCACAGCCCTTGGTGCCAGGGCTACCTGCAGACTGAAACACCTTCTAAGACCACACTTGATTTTTTTTTCCTTTTCTTTTTTTGGCTTGGCTCTGAGTGTGCAGAGCTGAGCCAGCACCTCTGTCTGCTGCATGAGGGTTAGCTGTCCTTGCCAAAGGAGTTGTCAGCCACAGCATGACAGGTGACAGCCATTTCCTGTTTCTGGAAGCAGTGCTACCAGCCACACCATCCCTCTCCTTAATTTAGAAAACTATTTTGTTGTCAGCTGGTTCTCCACTTCCACATGCAGGCTGAGGGCTGTAACAGGAATAACTGCACTGAGGTTACAGTAACGACACTTTCCCTGTTCAAACCACCCAGCAAGGAAACCGACAGGAATTGTTTACTGTAAACATTTCCCACAGACTAAACCCAACAGGTAGCAGCAAGCAGTCCTGCTCCCCTGCATTTTCTAGTGTGACATGACAACAAAGGAGCATGCTCAAGAACCACTATATGAATTATCTCTTAAATTTTACCTCGTGGACATTCTATGTTTGCAGCTGAAGATTTATGCCAAATATACTTCTCAGCTCTGAGTGTCTGCCAAGTGGATTCTTATTAATGGGGAAAAAAAAAAAAGAGCAATAGCAGAATTTTTCTCAGCATAAGGGATGAAACCAGTCTCTGCTACTATAAATTACAAGCAAGAACAGAGCTAATCTCAGGGATTTTTTTTTTACAGTCAACTCTCCTTGCAGTTTCTAAAAAGCAGTCTCAAACCTTTGAAGTTTTTGAATCTAAATTCCTACTTACAACTGTTAAAATACGAGATTTTTTTTTCTGGTATCCACCAATTCTCAGAGGCACTGCCTACTTTAGTGACATTACAGATGCCAGTCCCACAATCTGTCTTATGCAGACAAACACCCCACACCTTGAGTCCTCAGTAGACCCACGTGCCTGGTAAGTCAGGGAGTCAGAAATCCAGCAACAAACAGCAGCAGCAAAAGCACAATACATGCTGCAACATGTACAGTGGAGATGTAAGTCATGTCACTACAAAACACCAGCCTCCACAGTGCATATATTAAAAAAAAATTCTGAAAGAGGCACAGATTTGAGATGAAATGTGATGATGGCAATCCTAATAGAATTCACTATTTTAACCCTGTGCTGTACAATGTCTGGCGACCTTATTTCAACATTGGTTTTAAAAAGAGATATCTAATCCATAAAATAGTATCCATAACTTCATCTTCTAGAAAAGTACAGTGAAAAATTGCTCTTTCTTTCCTTTTGAAGACATAAACCACCTAAAAGTATTAATAAGTAATAATACGGGAACTAGTAAACATTCCAGTTTTAAGATATTAAAATTTCCAGTTCGGTTTGGTTCCGAAAGCTTCTAAACAAATTATGTAAATTACCTATCCTAAATACTTAGTTCACAACAACAACAACAAAAGGAGTTAATGATGATGTTACTTCTAGTCTTCTAAAGTTATGCTAATGAAAACACTAATCAAAGATTGCAGTCACATTTTCAGTCCTTGCCTGTTGTAGGTGGATTTCACGGAGCAATAAGATTTACAGCTTCATCATGACACAACATATATAAGGCTGAACTCATTCAGTTGCTAATGAAATGTGATTTGGGGACTCTTGCACCAGCTGGGTGATGATTAGGGCTTATCACAGATAGGTCTAGGAAAAGGCTGGGAAATACTTAAGCTTGTTTTGCAGTTGCTTTGAGCTCTGAGGAAAGGAGCAATTTCTCTACAACATCAGCCTGAAGTTTTCTGCCCATACAAGAGAGGTAATGATAAGGTTTTTAACTGATTATATGAAGTCTGACAAAATCCTACCAAATCTTTCCAGTTTAGTGCCTTTTAAATTGTGAGATGGGTACTTTGTCTTCTCAGTCAGCTCAAGAAAATGTTAATTAAGCAACTGGCTTCAGAGAAACCTTGCAGAACTTGCTCTATATGGTGCCTCTTGACTTGAAATTCTGCTTTTAATAGTTGCCTGCTGGCACAATGAGCAACTCTGTGTAGGTTTCCCACAGCAAAAAGGAGATCCTAAATGTAGTTTCTGCTTATGGGAATGGCTCCATATAAACTATAAGCAGCAGGCACGCTCAAACATCTAAGTTATTGAATATTTTTTAAATAATCTATGTAATAAGAAGGTAGCTCCTACCCTCATAAAAATAAATACTTTAAAAGCAGAGGAAGTTCAAAGTGAAACTCTGACTTCTAGAATATCTTGTCCATACATGCTATTATCTGGTGGGGGAGAAAAGACAGGAAAAAAAATCTCTGTCATGGTAGAATACCTGTCTCCTCAACACAGACTGTAGCTCAGCTGCAGAGCAGATTTCTGCTTAAAGCCCTTCTTGCTGCAGAGGGCTACACACTTCCTACTCTTTTCCTTGCTAAGGGTGGTCTCCAGCTCTTCTCAAAAGAGCACTGCTGCCTGTCAACTGAAAACTACACAATAACTTTTAAAAATCAGTAATTTTCATGAATTGTGAGATTTCAAATTGAGTGATTAAATGACTGAGAGGTTTTTCAGAGTGGATTGGAGAAATAAAGCACCAAATACAGGAGAGCATGGTAGAAAAAGCTTCCTCCTGTTTTTATTTTAAGTAATTTTTATTATAAAATACATCCAATTTTGATTCTTTTATAGCCTAAAGGAAGATTTCTTGAGGGGGTTGTTTTTCCCACAAATATCTCTTATTCAGGTGAAATTCAGTGATTTTTGTAAAAGAAAGCCATTTCATTTTCTATTGAACCAAAGGCTTGCATATTTAAAATTCCCCTAAAAATGGACAGTGGGTTCTATGGATTTGCTTTTGAAACAAGCTGCTCACTTGTATCCCAGAATATGTTCATGATATTTAAAGTATGTGTTTAGGTATGGCAGGGGGGAAGGTTAGGCTCTGTTGTATGAGTATGGTAGGATTTTATGGAGTTTGTGGGGTTTCTGTGTGTTTAGTTGTTTTGTGTTTTCTTTCCATGACTATTTTGCATGGTTGTAAGACTGTACCTGACAAGCTTTCAACGTCCATGTGCTCAGAAACACTTCAGAGTAGTGCTTGCTTTAGAGATGCAAGTACACAGTGCCAGTCTGAGATATGGAGTCATCCAGAGAACTGATTGATCAACAAGCTTCCCACTTACACTTCAGGTCCTACTTCTTCCCTAATGGTGTTACCTACTTATCACACTCCCTTTGAAATAATTTCATTCTCTGTTTGACTTAGGGTAAGAAAAAAGAGTCATGTGAGCTGTACCTAATGTAAGTCCTTTAAGTGTCAGCATTCTGCTGACATATTAGCCAAGAACTAGATGAAGGAACACTTTTGCTCTTTTGTTTAATACTGCCACAATCCAGCTGGAGGTCACAGGACACTGACCCACACAGAGGGCACCCCAGCCCTTCCTGAGGTGTATCCCAGACCAATGCACATGAGCAGTAACACTTCCCACACAGATGCTGGGGCTGCCCTTGGGGCTGCTCAGCAGGGCTGGGCTGGGTTGGGTTACAGGATTCCCCATGGTGGCTGCTTTCCTCTGGGTTACAGGATTCCCCATGGTGGCTGCTTTCCTCTGGGTTACAGGATTCCCCATGGTGGCTGCTTTCCTCTGGGCCTGCACTGGAGGCTACAGTGCCTCTGTTCTGTGGGCTGTGCCCAGTGTGGAAGTGAAGAAGGTCCCGATGGAGGAGCTGGCCAGAGTTACTGCTCACACTGATGCAGCTTCATAGCAGACTCAGTGCATTTCGTCATGGCTTTATCTTTTATACTGATAAAAATAGTTTACATTTGTTACTGTAGAATGCTCTACTTAATTGGTCTCACTTCTCGACATGTGTCTAATCTAATATATTACTGGTACAAATTCAAATAAAAAGGATAGAGTCTCATGCTTCTTTTACTCTCATGACTCTGTCCTTTCAAGGTGACTGCAAGGGCACAGGCCCCTGCAGGCCCTTGCAGGCCTCTGAGCACAAGCCTGGCTTGTCCAAGCTCTCCAGGGGCAGCCCATGCCCCTGGTCAATAAGAAATTCTTCTACATGGAAGGACAAGGCTCACCGCAATCCAGAGCGCTTCCCTGAGCAAACTCAGAGCCATGCTACTCTTCTGTGGAACTGGCTGAGGTCATTGTCTATCCCTTCCTTACTGCTAACTATAAAGCACTGCCCAGAAAAAAGTTCAAAACTAGGCCAGAAAGAAGAAGAAAGAGAAGCATAAGTTAGCATATTTTTCTGTGGATTAAATTTGTTAAGCCCCTTTTGAGCATGAGGGCAAAGGAGAAATGAAAGTAACATAAAAGTAATAATGATAACAAAAGCAACAACTTTAAGTGCTTATGCATGAAGGTTTCTGTCAAAAAGCACAGAAATGCTGCTCTTAGTCTGAAAAAGATTGTCAAGGAGCAAACTGACATTGCCAAAGCCTCACTCCTTACTGTTGTTAACTTTAACTCTCTTGGAACAGAAGAATTTAGGTTAGGAGGAGGATCTGGAGGCCATTTGGTCCCTTGCTCATGGCAAAACTACTCTCAAAGCCAGGTCAGTCTGTTCTGGCTCTTGTCCTGTTGAAGTACAGAGACTCAACCTCTTTCCTGGGCAGCCCATTCCAGTGTTCCCTCTCACTTCCTGTAGGAAATTTAGGTCAATGTGGTGCTCTCACCTTCAGGGTTTCCAGACTCAGACCAGCAGGTGTCCATTGTCTTTGTTTTCCATAAGGTGTTCTGTGTGAAGTGCAAATTTAATTATGGCCCAAGTACTAGGCTAGTGCAAGTGGTTATGTTTTTTAACTAGGATTTCTGCTAAAGGTTCCCTGGAAGCTCTGATAGCAATGTGCAGTTACCTGGGCTGGAGCTTTACCACCCTCTGCAGTGAGTGCCAGGGCTGGATGTTGTGTGCCATAACATGCCATCCTCTACCAGCCCAGCTTCTGACCCAGTGGCTACACCAGCACTCTGGCTGTGTCTTGCATGGCCCACTGCAAAGAAATCTGGCTAGAGGAGCCACTGGCAAATACTGCTGTAAGATATTAACGTGCCTCAAAGAACGGAATTGGCATGTATCTTTGTTGAAACATACCTTAATTTTTTTTCTTCTCTCTCCTTACAAATAAGAAGTGATTAGGATAGCTGGACTGATTTAAAATTATTTACATTCTTGTTAATGAGATTAGGAATATGGCTAGAAGTTCTACTTCTAGAGGAGAAGAGCATTAAGGGATAAAATGTGCTACCCTAAATACCCTGTGCTGAGTGAGGGCCAGATGTGGGCAGAGTGAGGGCTCCAACTTGGAGCATCCTGTGCCCCAGCTTTGCAGTATCTTTGTCTGGTCTCAGCAGCCAGCAGAAATATCACAAAGAGGTGTGAACAGGTGTTCAAATGCCTCTTGTAGCTTTGTCACTAAGGCAGATACAGTTTCAACTAAGATTTCTTGTCCTGAGCATTTTTGAAGGCTTTAGTTTTACTTCTGCTCTTACCTGGCTGGCTGTGAATGCCAACAGGCAAACCTAGACACACAAGTGAAATGTGCTGTCTTCTGGGAAGATTATGAACTTTCTGTAACATGTTGTCCTAGATATCTTGTGTGGATTTTTACACAAGAGGCTATTAATATTTCAGGTGTAACCACTTCAAGGTTAGGTAATTTCTGATACCTATAAATACCTTTCCCATCCCCAATTTTACATTTTGAGGATTTTACATTCCTCTGTTCAGTGGAGACTCTTGCAGAAGGGCAGCACAGCAAATGACATGTTTTACTGACACGTGAGGGCTACGGAGGGTTCTCTCACCTCCCTTCTCTCTGTGGTACAGCCCTCCTCCACTCGCAGGGGTTCAGATGATGATGGAGGAGCCAGCCATTCCGGGCGAGGTGCCGGCCGCCCTGAAGCGCCTGGCCAAGTACATAGTGCGGGGTTTCTACGGCGTGGAGTGCTCCCTGGCCCTGGACGTGCTGACCCGCCACCCCTGCGTGAAGGAGGAGGACTTGCTGCAGCTGCTCAAGTTCGAGCGGAGGCAGCTGCGCGCGGCCCTCAACGCGCTCAAGGCGGACAAGCTGGTGAAGCTGCGGCTGCGGCTGGAAACGGGGCCCGACGGGAAGAGCACCAGGCACAATTACTATTACATCAATTACAAGGTGCTGGTGGACGTGGTGAAATACAAACTGGATCACGTGCGCCGGAAAATAGAAGCGGATGAGCGGGACTCAACTAGCAGATCCTCCTTTAAATGCCCCTCCTGCTCTAGCACGTACACGGACCTTGAAGTCAATCAGCTCTTCGATGCTGTAACAGGTGTGTTACTTATACTGCTTATTTGCTGTTATCTTAAAGAATAACCCTGACAGCACAAAACTGTTTCCTAAGCCAACTTTGCAGTAAAAGCATGTTAGAATATGCTTCTTGTTTGCTGGTGGACGAGGGTCTGGAGCAGGGGATGCTGGGAGGTGAGGGTAAGAGAAGCACTGCCTCTGTACAACAGGCCAAACAAAAGGAAGATTAGTACTGAATGTACGAGCTGGGGCTGAGAATCAGATTCCAGGCCTTGGCTTTGCTTTGAACCTGGCTGAGTAATCTTAACTCATCCAAGTCTTTCCTCATATGGAAATATGAACACAGTACTGTCTTTACTCTGTTTTGAATCTCTTAGTTAATCTATTTGCGAGGTCTGTCCTTCTGACGGAAGACTTGGACAAGATGGGTAAAACCATTTGCAGTCACCTACTGTAATAAGCATCTTGCAGCTCAGTGGCACCAGAGCAGAGCTTTTCTGTCACTCCTGGGCTGGGAAGTTCAGGCTCCTCACAGGTCAACATGACACATCCACAGAAGTGGTGTCAGAACTTGTGGATTTTTCTTCTCTAAAATCGAAAGAACTAGAGTATTATTTCAAAGTAAGTCAAAATGACATCATAGTGCAATACATTTACTCAGAGCACAGCTACTGTGCTGACATCTGAGTCATGGGATCTGCAAAGGATGCCAGAGCCAGGCAGAATGAGCTTTATATATGACTAACCTGAAAGGCCAGCTGACATTTGTGTTCGACCAAGTTAGCAAAATCATCCCTTTCTTCTAAATGGAGGGACTCTGTCGAATTACTGAAATGCAAACATTGAGGTTGGTGACACATTTTTACAGAATAAGCTTGAAGTTTTCTTTGTTTTCCCAAAGACATAAATATGGGATTTTGGCATATGCCTTGACTCTGACTCTGGAACAACTAAAACCAGGTGATACTTATGCTTGAAAATGTTTTCTCTTACATTAAGAACTGAGAAGATGAGACTGGAGATGAAAAAAAAATAAACTGATGATAGTGCATGTCTATCCAGCTTAAACTTCTCTCCTGAGACATTTCTCACTTGCATAGCAAGTGTATAATACCAGCCTGTGTCAAGTTTTCCTCTAGAACTGAGTTCCCCTAGTTTATGTGAGCAAATGGATAAAGGCAGAATGTCTGGGTAAACATCCAGGCTGCAGACTGCTTAACAAGGTACTGCTGATCTTTTTGCATTGTATGAACATGAGAATTCTCACTCTGGGAAATGTTGCAGAGACTTTCCACTGCACTTACTGCAACACTGAAGTGGAGGAAGATGGCTCAGCGTTTCCCAAGCACGACGCTCGGACCTTGCTGGCCAGGTTCAATGAGCAGATTGAGCCTGTCTTTGTGCTGCTGCGTGAGACTGAAGATATTGTGCTGCCCTATGACTTGCTGGAGCCTCAGCCAACAGAAATACCAGAATTATCAGAAAGGTATGAAGATCACCCTAGAACTCCTGATCAATGCAATCCCCCCCAACAACTTTACAGTTGTAAAATCTTTGAAATACCGAACTTGCAGCCTGTGTACTCCATTCTGCTTTGCTCAGTACAGTCTGCTGTTTAATGAAGAAGTCTGTAGTACCTAAGGCATCCTAAATTATTGTTATACCTTTCTAGTTTTTGATACGTTTTTTGTAAGTACTTTATTTCCCTTCAGCTAATGTTCATAGCCCTTTCTATAAGATTGTAATGTTTCTCTATCAGTGTGCTTCATCCAGAGATGCCCTACTGAACAGACCTTTCAAAAATTAATGGTTCAGAACCACTTGCCTCTGAAAGAGGTGAAAGGGAATGTAAATTATTAGAGCACTTGTTATAGCTAGTCTGCTGACAAAACATGTTTTTGGGCTTTGTTTGTTTGTGATTGTTTTTCATTTTTTTAAAATGGGAACTGGCAGTGATGGGGAGGGGTTTCTTGCCTGAATTCTATCTCTTCAAAATGTGACACCTCATTCAGCTTTGATCCAAAGTTGGGCTCAAGTGTGCTGGAATCCTGCAGCCAACCTGAAAAATGGGCACAGAGAAGTTCCACTTTTGGCCTTACATACACCCAGAATTTAACTATTGATGTCCAAGACTCAAAGCACGAGAAGAAAAGAAGAGAAAAAGCAACTGAAAAGCAACCTATCTGGTTGTCACAGAGCACTGTGGAAGGAGCAGCAACAGCCACCAACAGCAGTGTTGGTAAGTTTTGTGAATTCACAAATCAATTCAGCAGCCTTAGTGCAGTTAAATACAGCTTTCCCACTGAAAATGTAGTGAGCTTGGTTTAGAAGATAGTGTTTCAATTCTGTGTTAGTGGTTATCAGACCTTAGTTTCTAAAATCTAGTTTTAAGACTGACTGAGGTTATATTCCTAAAGCCAGAGGTCAGGTGGGTCCTGAAACTTTTGGCTTTAGCCATGCAGTAGTTTTAGTGATAATCTTTATAGTGGAAACCTCTCAGAAATGTCTGTACTTTCAACAGAATTCTAGTGTGGGTAAAATGATCCAGAGTAAAAAAAAATCATCTATGTACAATGCCTGTGGTAACTCTAAAATTAATCCCTCTAACACTTAGTATTGTGTATTAGGAGTAAATGCTTCTGAAGAAACTGAAGAAAACGTTAAAGAAACTGTCACTGATAATGAAATCATCAAGACTCTTCTGCTCCATGAATCCAAGTCATCCTCTAGCACAAACCAGACTCCTACTGTCAAAAGCAAACTGCATGCTTCAAACAGTGATAACAGTGAGTCTGAAGAGGATGCCAAGCACTCAAGAGGAGCAGGAATGAAAGTAGCAGGCAGCAATTTTGAACAAGAGGAGGAACAGGAAACTCTGGGTCCTATTTTAATGGTAGCTGGCAAACCCTGTTCATATGGTGAAGTTAGTGAAAACCCAGAGCTTGTGTCTCTCATGACAAATGAAGAGAGAGATGCTTATATAAAAGTAGGACAAGAAATGTTCCAGTCTGTCTTTGAGTAACTACTACTGTAGGAATATCCAACCTTGTACAGAATGGATGAAAGCTTCTGACTTATGTTCTTCAAAGTTTACCACTGAAGGGTTTTGTTTGAACTTGCTATTAAGCAAGATGGTAATCCTGTAGTAGGTAACTACAGTTCAAATATTATCACTGCAGCCACAGCAAGTGTTGTTTGCTGCTGTTGTAATGCTTAGACTTCTTGGATGATGTAATTAGTTTTGGAGCATGAATCAGTTAAGGATATGTTTAGATCTGATTAAAATAGCATTTGAAAAGCAGTGATGCAATCTATAGTAAGAAATAAATTCTTCCACCTCTCTCCCAGAAGTAACAGCTACTTCCAGTAGTGAAAATTAGTCCAAGTCCAGTATGACTTGGTTTCATTCCATACATGTGTTCCACTGGTTCGTTAGGTCATTCACTGTACAACAGTAAAGCACAGGTGTCACACAGCAACCTCCTCCTAAAGGAAGTGCTGTTACTAAATTGCATTAGCAGTAGGAGAGAAGCAACCCTGGCCTCTGAACTTTCATCCTAAGAATAATTTTTCCAATTCCTTGTGTTCAGGGCACTCACTATAGAACCAGCTTGAGTGGTGAACTGTGCAAGGGACAGTAAAATGTAACATATCATTTTGGTCCAATGTATCAAGCATAAGAGGACTCTTATGCTTCTTCAGCAGTTCTGCTACTTGAGCAAGGGATAATGAAAAGTAGACTAGAAGGGCACAAAGCAAAACACAGAAGGTTCCCTCTGAATTTTAGGAAACACTTCACTGTAAGGGTGACAAACACTGGCACAAGTTGCCCAGGGAGGTGTTAGTCTCCCATCAGGAAGACACTCAAAAGCCACCTGGGCAAACAGCTCTGAGTGGCCCTGCTGGCACAAGATGACCTTGACAGGTCCCTGCTGACCATTCCATGATGAAACAGTAGAGAGAAGGTATGACTAATGAAATACCATTTCAATGCATTTTTCATGTACACCTAACTGTTCCTTTTGATAGGAAATTTTCTTTTCAGTAGCTGGTGTGGGGCTGTTTTGAATCTGTGCTGAAAATAAGTGTCAGTAACACTGAGATGTTTTCATTGTTGCTGAGTAGCACTTGCACAGAGTCCAGACCTTCCTGCTCATCACCATGTGCCCCCAGTGAGAAGGCTGGGGATGCACAGTCAGGAGGGGACACTGTCAGTACCCCACACTGACCAAAGGGCTACTCCACACCCCAGGGCATCATACTCAGCATACAGAGCTCAAAGAAGGAACAGGGGACAGCTGGAATAATGGCATTTGTCTCCTGCAGTCCTTGTTATGCATCATGGAGCCCTGCTTTCCTGGAGATGGCTGAACACCTGCTTGCCATTTTGCTTTGCTTGCAGGTGTAGCTTTTGCTTCAGCCATTAACCTTTTTTCAACTATGAATTATTTTGTTTTTCACTCTTCCACTTCTCTCTCTGATCCTACTGATTGGGGAGTGAGCAACCACCTGCTTGATGTTCAGCTGCTGGCTGGGGTTAAACCCACCATTCCAGGGCAAGAATTCAGAAATGGGGTGTGCTCAGGCTCTTTCTTGAGCTTAGAATTTAATGATTCAACATATAAACTACTCTTATTTCAAATCTGCACCCATAATCTCATTCTACTTTATAAAAAATGTCCTCTTTTAGGGCTGAGTGATTCTTCGGCTAAATCAGTAATTAGAACTTTGATTGCTTTAGTTTCACAGGTTTGCCTTTGTCACAATATATTTCCTTGGTCCTCAAAATGGTAAGTTTTTTTCTGCCTACAGCAGCACCACCAATTTAAATCCTGCAAAGAAACTAAACTATCTTCAAACCTTTTGCTAATCTACTTTCATCCTTGGACATGAGCAGCATGTGACCATAAGCTGCCAATTCAAAATTCATTCATAAAACCTAGAGACACTTCAAACAAACTAGAAAAAAAAAATCACAGAAGAATTAAATTCTCATTTTATTTGAACTTCAAGCATATTTAGGCTTCACCATCACTATACTGTCTCCCACAGTATATAGCCATATTATCACACTAACCTCAAAAGCAACACAATCCTGAATTAAAGATGACCAGTGCTTTTTAATCACTTTCAGAAAAGCCTTGTGTTTAAGTTAAACAGGATCTTTATAATGCAGCAGGTCTGCTGAATAAACTTCTAGCTCAGTTTTATGACTTAATGTTATTATTAAACACTCTGATCTGAAAAACTGAACAAAGTTTTCCAATCTACTCTTCTGTAATTCTAATTCCACCTTTACCATGAGACTCCAGGAGGTGCTGACTTCAACTGTTTTTCAAAAACATTAACTTTAATTGTAGCTTCCTAAATTTCATTACAAAGTCAAACATTTTAGAACAGATTCTCCAGACCTTCAACTGCAGCAATTTTAAGTGGTAGCTATGAAAAGATACTAATATTTTCAGACAGGTTTAGTCCTTTAAACACCAAAAGGATTCAGCAAATGCATAAAAACACAGCTGGTTTCTGCTGTTAACTGCAAACCTGGGCTATTCAACTGCGCCTCAGATAAATGTGCTGATAGAAAGGAATTCCACAGGCCATGAACAGGAACTTTTTCATTACAGACAAGCTATACTCTAGGCTATGAAGACAACATGTAGGTATGTACTGTGTCTATACCTTGTATTTTGAGAAGATGCAAGAAACTTGGACAATTTCTTGTCCCAGGAAAAACTAGCAGTCTTTCTTGTAAGAGAAAAGCAAACTGCTGCTACAAGCATGCCAACAAGTCAATTAACTCCTGGCAACAAACTCAGCATACCAGTTTGTAAGCCAAAGAAAATTTTTCAAAAGAGAAAATTTACATACAAGTCCAAACTTTATTTAAAACTACCATTCTGAACAATTTTAAAATTACCAAACAAGTCACAATAAAAAATAAAAAATTAAGACAGAAAAAGAACAGTGCAGCAAAACTGAATAAGAGGTGGATTCAGTTCCAGCTGTTTAAACTGCCACAGGCAGAAGATCACATACCTATCCTAAGAGGCAGCATGTTAAAAATTTTACATTTTTATACACTTCCAGAATTCTGGGAAATTAGTGCTCATCTCCCATATGAATTTGTATACATAGAGTTTATTAATGCAGATATCTTCAGGTTACTCTTACGCATTTTGAGCTCCAGAAGTTTCTGTAAAATAAGAATAAAATCATTGTGCAACATCTGCGAGGTATCAAACAGCTCATGACCACGTTTCAACTGCTATTTCAGCCTCACAAGCACTTTGAGCCATGGCTTCCTTGAACAGCTACAGCCAACCCTCACACACAGCTAAAGAATGGCTCAGAGCTAGTACACCTCAGATGGGGCATTCCTGGTCAGACTGCTCACACAGCAGGCCTGGCCATCAGCACCCCCCAAAGGGGCACAAGAGGCTTGTGCTGGCAGGGCTGTAACAAGCAGAATGCTGACAGGCAGGGACCCAAATGGAAGGAGAGGTGCACCTTCCCTCACACTTTGTTCTGGAAAAAAATCTGTGCTGCCACTGCAAATGCATTAAATAAAAAAGCAGGTTCATCAGCTTATACTGTTTGAGGAATTGGAAGGAGGCACACTAGCAGAAAACTGCTACTATCAGAATACCCAGTTCAAGCCTTTATGTATGCCATTACTGTACACTCCACTGGAGAACTACAAGTCTAACAATAAAATAGAAGTCTTTAATACTGTAATTTTGCCACAATATTATAGAAAAATACCCCCCAACAACACTTTCTCTGACCTGCATTAAGTTTTGGTATGTGCATAAAAATACTTCATGAAAGTAAAAATTTTATTGCTATCGTACATATTGGAACTTTTTTCCACCACATGGTATACTTTATGAAAAATAATTTCTCCCTGAGGAGATGTTTAATGATTCTGAAAAGTCTCTTGTAAGTTTTTATCACAAAAGCACTGAGCAGTCTGTCAGGAAATTTTACTGAGTATTATTAAATCAGATAATAGCAATTATAATTTACTATATTATTAAACCCAAGGTTGTGTAACAAGAAACAAAAATACTGCTCCATTTGAATAAGTTTCAAAACCATTATGTTGTGACGTGCACTTTAAGCAGGTTAATTTTTATGACTTTATCAGCCACAGAATCTAAAAGAAGTATATAAGAAGGGAGATGGACAGCAAGATAAAACCTCTTCATATTAATACAACATTTTCAAATGCATGATAATAAAACCCAGTATTTTTACAGCACCACAATAAACTGCTTACTTCAATCAGCAATATTTAAATTCTAGCACTCCGGAGTGTTTTCCCAACACGTGTGCAGAATGTAGAAAATAATTACCAGGTTCTCTCAATGTCTGGCCATCTCCTACTAATTCTTGATCTTGGGCTCCACCTCCATCCAGTAATTCATCAGACAAACTCTTGGTTTGGGCCTCTGTTTCCATTTTTTTCATTAAATCTGCCTTTGTAACAGAAAAAGCAAATCTTAAAATTCTGGATAATTCTTACTGCTATCTGGGTAACACAGACATTTAGGGTATGCACTTCTACACAACAATCCCACAAATAATAGCAAAATACCTCTGAATACACAGCAAGTTTGAGGGGTAAGTCTTCAACTTTCACAAAGTCATCTTCATCAGATTTTTGACTTACATTTCCAGAACCAGGTTCCTGTTAATAAAAAATGTGGTATTTAAGAAGTGCTATTTTGTTTTCTGTTCCCTCCAAAACTATTAAAGTACATTAAAAAAAACCACAACGTGCATATCGAATTTGCAGACGGAAACAGAACAAGACTGCAAACCAGAAATAACACTGAAATAGAAAAAAGCTAATCATTCTCTAGGATGTATCTTAAAAAGTATACACACATATTCGTTCACCAGCACAGGTGACTCTGTATCAGGGCTGCCAGCCATGGAGCTTTCTGAACTTGCACCAGATTTGTTTTCTGCACACGTGGCACTCGGTGTTTGGGTTTCATTCCCTGCTAAAGATGAGCTTGATCCTTCTGCTTTCACAGTGGCTGTTATAAAGGATTCTGGGGTATTGACTGGTAAAGCTGGTGTACTCTCCACCACACTGAGGTAATGAGGCACAACTGCAGCCACATCTCGTTCACCTAAAACCACATAATTAAATTTTAATTAGGCAGAGATGGTAAAATATTCTGAACATACAAAAATGCCAGATTATTATTATTCTTATTTTAAAAAATATGATCCAAAGCTACAAATGAGCAATGAAAGTAAATTATAGTCTCTTAGACCAAAACAAAGCTGATGGAAGTAAAGCATCAGTTATTTGTACCCTCATGCACTTAAGTATAAGCAATTTATCACATGAGAGTATGTGACTTGATTTCTGACTCAAAAAAGCTTTTTAAAAACACACAAAAACCAACTTGCAGAACTAAGCGACCTAAAATGAAATACTCATTCTAGGTATGAGGAGATATAATCCAAAACAGTAAATGCCTCAATATTTTGCCGCTCTAATATTGATTTTTCAATTGGCCAAGAACAAAACTAGTGTTTGCAACAGAAAAACACAGGGAAGGTGGTAGTAACAACAGTTACACTAGAAATAACATTCATACAACTCAGTAATGCTCCCTTCTTTTGATGGAAAATCATTTCTTCACTCTTAATCAGTTCCAACATTACTCAAAAAAAAAATCAGTAACTAGTAAAGTGGTAGTAGCAGAAAAAACAAGTACAAGACAAATCTAAACATCAAAACACTGTAACACATATTAATTCTGATACAGTTGTGTGCCAAGAGCTGCAACAATCAGCTAAAATTCTTGCTCATGTCAAGCATCAAAACCACATCTACCTAAGATTATTCCATGTTTCCTTTTTAAAAGATTTACTGTGTCACTATCAACACAGGTATATCCATGCAAGTGATACAGTTCCATGAAAAAGACAGTCCAATAAATTTGATCATCTTCCCCTTAATTACATGTATTACAGGCACTGCCCAAGGCAATTCTCACCACATGCAAATTCATACAGAAGTGTTAATCTCTCAGTTACTGCATGCAGGGCTTACCTGTAACATTAACAGATTCTTGTTCTGATGGCAAAACCTCACTGCTTTTTGCCTTACTCAACTCTTGATTTGAAGTCTATTGGGGAAGGTAAAAATGAGTTAGAACAAATTTTACTGATCAGCTTCATAGCTTACTGGCTGATTTACTAACTAGAAACACACTGTACACTTGCTCCGTGGATTTGTCTTTTCACTAGTTTGAAATCAAGACAGCAAATTCCTATTTGTCAGCTAGTCAGCAACAGTTTATAAAACCATTAACACTGATAGGCATGTTTTATCTGAACATTTTCTTCTCACTGCTGTAGTTCCCAGGTAAAGTCTTTAGTTCCACTTAAAATATCTACTGTTGTAGCCTTTAAAGTAAAATGTTCCAGTTACATCCTTGCCAAAAGTTAGTATCTGTTGAGCAAACCAAAGTATCAACAGATTGTCAATCTTATTTAATATGTGAAGAACTGAAAATTCTCCAAAACCAGGTCACACATATTAAAATGTTTTTAAGAAAACTAACAGTGAAATGACAATCATACCCAATAACATTTCACCACTGTTCCAGAAATAATTATCACTAAACAGAGGAAAGACAGACAAAATACATGCTAGAATACAAGAGTGAATTATTCCCAATTAGGACTTGATCTCAGCAAACACAAGGAAAGAACTACTTGAAGGTTTGAACTTATGCTTTTTTGAAAGTTTAACTTCAAAAGTTAACTCAAAGTTAACTTTAGCTTAACATTTTTTCCTCTCTCATAGCAGATGTAAACATTAGTTTTGTCTCTGTCCATCCATCCACTTTGGCATCAGTTGTAATAAACTCAGGTGAGGAATGCTACATTTTTTATGTAGCAGCTACTGGCATCATACCATTTCTTGTTCTGTTCTTTTACTTTCAATAGTACGAAAACAGTGCAATGAGAAAAAATGAGGTACATATAAACATATAAACTGAAAAGCTGTACACTGGCCCAGGTTTGTTCTGTTTTTACAATTTTGACAGTACCTGTTCATTTTCAGTTGTTTCACTGCTGGCTTGTAGTGATGTTTGCACATCAACAGGTCCTTCTTCAAATTCTATTTCTTCATCTTCATTCTCATCTTCTCCACTGCCATAGTTAGTCAGAGCTTGGGTTTCTGCTTTTGATAAACCTAAAGGCAAATCAATGTAAAACCACCTTTGAACTGCCAAATCCTGTTGGAGAGTTTAATGCAGTGATACCCCTTACTTCAAAACATTCTTTAAGATTAAGCTACAGTAACAACTTAACTTTCAAAGACCTGTACATTTCACATCAGTTATATCATGAACAAACACCCTTGTGTTGGTGTGAAATGTCAAAGTCATTAAACAAGCTGATGCAAAGAATGTAAATGGTAAAAGAATTCAAGCCAAAAGCAGTTGGTGTAAGACAAAAAAATAGGAGAATAAATAAATATATGCAAGCTTTACTTTCAAATAAAAGCACATTTTAAAAAGCTATATTAATTAAATGAAAAACTGCATAAAATTTGCACAGCTTCCACATCATTCAGGTTAAAGGCTGAGAAACTTGGAGTTAGGCTGAGACAGGATATATAACTTAACAAATCTGTTTCTAATATATTTTTACAGACCTACTGATTATGAAAAAAATGAGCTCCTCTAATTAGAGCATTTAACACTTGACATAACACTAGGAAATACAATACTGTAAAACTTTCACTGACAAAGGACTGACTATAAAATCTGCAGGAGAAGGCGTTACACAGCACTACTTCATGCAAATCCTGTTGTAAAATTAGCTGGTCAAAACTACAGTAGAAGCACTGAATAATGAACTATATAAAAGGGCCTTACTTATTGCCACTGGAGCACTTTCACTTTCCTCATCTTCCTCTTGATCAGATGCATCAGATCTAATATTTTCATCAGGCACTCCGTTACCAGCACACGCTTCTGAGTCCGGTACTTGTTTAGCAGTTTCAGTCTCATCCTTGTCCTAGGAAAACATGGAATACTGTGCAATTTCATGTCTATCTAAAGACTGAACTAAGGTTTCTGCATAAAGGAGTTGTTTCTCAAAAGTTAAAACTTATCTTCTAAAAATCTCTTTAAGTAGTCCTTATGGCCTTGAAATGAATACAATATTCCTAAAACAGAGCATCAGAACTTCCTGAAAGAGATCATGGCACTGTTCAGACACAGCCTGCCAAGGGCCTCATAACTACTGAGTATGTCATTAGCTGGACAGGTTAACATTGACCAGCATGCTAGGTTAAAAAAATCCTTTAAATTAGATTTGTCATTATCAAGAAGACAGACACACCTGCATTATTACCTTCCAGCAACTTCCCTGCTCCTCCTAAATGAGGAGTAAAAATATTCCTAACTGCAGCTTCTAATTTCTTTAGCAGTTTCTCCTCACCAGTCTCCCTGCTGGATAATTTCCTAAATATGCTGAATGAGAAAATTCTGCTCTTCCTACATGAACCTCAAGTAAAGCCCTGAGTTTGGCTCCAGATCTTGAAAGGACTCTTCTATAGCAACCACAACAAGTGATGTATACAACTTCCTACTTTACTTCCAAAGCAGTGTGACAGAAGCTCCAAGCCCTAGTAGAAAGCACTGACTCCACTTCCACATGTGCCTACTCCTACATCTATATCCATTCAGGAAAGCAATCAACACTCTCTGCTTGGTATATATATCCCTGTATCATTCCCTTGGCTGGAGAAAGCTTAACATTCCAGCAGACCATTTAAAACTTCAGACACATCACATTTCCCCAGTGATATCAGAGGTTTTCAAAAGAAACTTGAAAAGAAAAGGGACAAATTCTGAGCACTAACATTACACACTCACAGCACAGGCAGGCTTGGGCTCTGAGACCTCAAATACCACATGCCCCAATTCAGAACACCTACCTTCTCCCAAAGATAGAAAGTAAATCAACTTATTCCATACCATTAAAAAATAAAATGTTAACTGCTAAAAATAGTTGAGCTGTCCTTAGAAATGGAAATTGTAATTTACTTTGCTACTTTGATAAAATAAATCACTGAAAAAAACAGAAAGGAAATTAATAAATTTCTAAAGACTGGAAAATGGGCTGCTTATAGATACTTGATTCCTATGGCAGACAACAGTAAGACTAAGTGACATACAAAATTATCTGAGGAATAAAGACAGTTGAAAGGCATACACATACTTTGTCCTCATCGACATCTTCAACAGAAGAACAAACATCCACCTGGAGACCTTTTTTTGCCTGGAAGAAAGACAAACTGCCTTCAATTCTAAACAGAAATAACTTGGAAATACTGAATCAAACTATGGCTTCATGAAAGCCAGGCTGAAATGCTAATCTTACTAAGAATTGCTATCTTAAAACAGTAGGAAGCTGCAGGGACTTTAGTATACACAGGTGTCTTCAAAATTTCACAGTTGCAAAGCATTAACAAAATCTGTGCTAACCCCTCTTATTTAAAGAATTACATTTATATTGGGCTAATCCTACAGTCTGTGCTTGAATCATATCCAGCATATAGAATTAGATATACCATGGCAAGGGGGTTGAACCGAGATGATCTTTAACATCCTTTCCAACTCAAACTACTTCATGATTCTAAGTCTGATCAAGACAAAGAGCTGTGTTTTCAGTAGTTACTTTACTGGACTCAAGAGAGCCACAAAATCAAGCAAGATCAAATATGTCTGCATCAGGATTCCAGACCACAGGACTGTGAAAAGACCATATAGAGAGGTTTGTGCAGGTCTGTACAAAGTAACCAGGACCTACCACTTCTGGCTCCTCTCTGGCTTTGTTGGATGTGAACCCCTGCCACAGCAACAAGGCAAACATTAACCTTAACCCTAATTCTGTCTTCCAAGAGAAAAGAAATGCTCCATCTAAGCTGGCTCCATGCTTTCTCATAGCAGGTATAAACCAACTTTCTACGTAACAAAGGCCCAAAGGGCAACTTCAGATAAAACAAGAAGTCGTGTCTAAATCTTTCTGGATTCAGAGTGTTCCTTTGGCCTCTTTACAAGGCACTCCACAGTCTCCCTCATACCAGCTACATGCTACTGATATATCTAAATTGATGATCTTGAAATATAGCTGGTGGTACATCTAAAAATACTTGCAGGACTTTATAGTTTATAACAGGTTCAAAAAGTATCTTCTGCTGACATTTAAAAATGAATTAAGGGTTTGCTTTGGCATTTTGTGTTTCTAGAAGAAAGCTGAAAGGACACTGAAATCATAAATACATGAACATGATCTGGTTTATTGTTCATTTTGTAAATAGATCAATATAACTTTAAAAAGCAGCTATGCTCCCAATAAAAGCAATACTAAAATTGATAATATAAATGGTGTGAAACCTAGCCAAAGCTTGCCTTTTAGAGCAAGAATCTGCTGTGTCCTACAGTCTCAAATATTTCTGAAAACTTTATATATATTTTACACACCAAGTTCAGAAACTGATTCTTTCTGCACATACCAACAAATCAACTACACGACAACTTCAGAGGATTTACTCCAATTTGTGAAAGATGATGCCTAACTAAGCTACTGCAAGGAAATCAGCTGGCAAGCCTAAAGAGATCATGAACTGGGACCTGCAATACGTCAAAATACTCAGCTGGGTGTAGTGGGGTCATACAAAACAATATGCTGGGATAGAGCTTAACTGCTTCACAGTAGATAGTGTGAGGCCATGTTTCCCAATTGTGCTGAACACAGGGCTGATAGCACAGGTATGTTTTCATTACCACCTACCAGCATTCCACAGAGTCAAGAGACCTTCTCTGCTCCCCACCCCAAAAGCCAGAGGTCTGAGAGCCCACAGCATAGGAAGAGGACACAGCCAGGGAAGATGATCCTCACCAACCCAAGGGATGTTGCACACCCCGTGGCACCATGCTCAGCATATAAAGCTGGGCAAAGAGTGAGGAAGGGGGAGATCCAAAGTGGAGGTGTTTGACTTCCCGAGTCACTGTTATATGTGATGGAGCTCTGCTCTCCTGCAGGTGGCTGAACACCTGCCTGCCTCTGGGAAGTGGAGAACTTGTTTTGCTCTGCTTGTATGTGCAGCTTTTGCTTTACCAATTCAAGTGTCTTTATCTCAACCCATGAGCTTTCTCTGTTTCACCCTTCTGATTGTCTCCTCATCCCAAGAGGGGACAGAGTGGCTGTGAGAGGCTCAGCTGCCTACTGAGGGGAAACTACTCAACAGCCCCAGGTGTTAAAATTATTTCAACACTTGTTTATTCCTTCCTATGTTCACATACAACCATCTGAACATTTGCTCTCCATTATGAACAAAAGTCTATACAATTTGATATCTGTGTAACAGACACTCATTTGTAACACAGGACTTGCCCTGACTAAGGAAAAGCAGTTCACAACACTACACAAGCAATACTGTGATTACACAGCAAATGGTAAAATAAATAAATAAACATATGAGGTATAAGGTAATACATAAGGTAATCAAACTAGTTTAAAAAATACACATATTTAGCAATCTCAGAAAAGCTACATTTAAAAAAAAAAATAAAACAAACCTCTTTAGCATAAGACTGCATTACTTCAGTAGTTTCTATTTTTCGTTTACATCTCTGCTTTACAGAAATACTGTTGTTGTCCAAGTCTTGCATGAGTTTAAAAAAGGCTAATTCATTGAATAACACTTCAGAGATCTCCACAAGAAGATCCTCCCCACAATCTTTTAATTTTCTACCAGCAAATTTCGCCAGTGAATCCTGTGAAGAGAAATAATTTTTCACTTTCTGAAATAAGCTTTCAAGCTTTAAAGAGTAAGTGTTCTTCATATTTCTAATAATTCAAAATTAGTTATGTATATATTGCTCATATTTAAAAAAAAAAATTTTAGTGTCTCAAACAGATTTTACATGGAATCTCTAGTCACACAACACTTAATAAGCTCATGATTTAAACTCCATGCTTGTAGAAAAACAGGGAAGAATAAAAAAGAGCAGACTACAGATTTTCAGGAATTTACACAAGATGTCCATGAACAGCATCACTAGAGCTTTCCTTGAAGACAGCCACAGGCCAGAGATACACCTCTCACTACTGGCTGGGACAGAAAAGATGTTCTGTGTGCAGTAAATTATTAGTTTAGGAACAAAGGTAATACCTCATCACCATGTCAAGGCTGAGGGAGAACAGCTGCTATGCTATTCAAGGTGTAAAATACAACTTCAGAGAAGCTGAGTTATCTGTTGCTCATTAGCCAACTTGAGTGTTGCAAAACAGCACTGAAAAACGACTAACCTGAAGTATACTGCCAAGCTGCTTATGGAAGAACTTCACAAATTCTTTACTTTCATCATTTTGTTGCGTAAGAGTCAAGACCATGCGTCTCACTGATGTCAGTAACTGAGAAGAGCATACTTCATCCATGTGCTCCTACACAAGTATCACAGAATGAGCTTTGTTACTATTTCAAAAGAAAACTAGCCATCAACCCAAATATAGAAAATAATTTATGAAAAAACACCTGTCCACTGAAGGAACAGCACACCATAAAAAAGTCCTAATCAATCTCACAAACACCAAAATGGAGGAATGACTGACTGGTCACGACACACAAAGATTTATCTCAGTTTTCCAGTACATGAGTACTTGGCATCTTAAAATGTTTGGCCAAGCTAAGAAGCTTCATATATTGTAGCTGTGTACACAAGTGTATTGAAGTGCATATTAAGATATCTACTATTATATGCAGCCTTAAAATCGCAAATAAAAAACAAGTCTTCAGGCACTCTGACTCTGGCATGTCAACAATACAGTTTTTAAACTTAGTATCAACCAAATACCTTATCAGACAAACCTAAGCTTATACACTGTGCATACTATAAAAGGGAACAGGGAGATGCCTTAAGCATCTTACAACTCAATCTTCTCTGCTCTTCAACCTTGCAAAGGAGGAACTGTGACTATTTCTCCTTCTTCAAAGAAGGACATTTCTGCTCTGTAGTCAAAGAAGTTAAAGAGCTCTCAACAACTTTAAAGACATTTGTAAACAGGAGAAAATAATGCTAAAAATCAACTACTCAGAGCTACTCCTCAAAAATACCCTATTACTGTATATGTAACAGTTTTAATTAGTGATCTCAGTTGTGTCTGCCAAAAGGCACCAAATATTTCAGAAGTACGTTCTCAAACATTCCTATAATTATTTATGTCAGCTCCAAAGCAAGCAACCTCTATTCTTTTTGATGTCAGGTCCACCAACCCTATGAAATCTAGAAACCTCATCATTTCTTTCTCTTATTAAAAACTACACAGAATCCTTGTGTGGGAACATCTAATTCTTACTTCATCTTCAGCAGAGTCTGCAACTGAACACAGATTTATTGGCAGCTGTTTCTAAGAGGCAAGTTTTAGATTTTAAATAATGCTCTTCTGTGCAATTCTACAAGTGCTTTTCTTCTTTTTCTAATTGACACCATATTCTACAGACCCCTTACCTTCAGAAAAGGAATGACCTCTTTCATAATTGCTTTAATCTGCCGGTCAAGCTGCTGAGTATCTATACGAGGACATGGAACTGCAGAAGCATCTCCTGACTGTGGCACAGACTGACACTCACTGGTACCTGGACCTCATTTTAATTAAAAAAAAATAATTAAAAAGCAGTACATTTAATACAGTCAACATTACTATTAAAGAAATACCAAAAACTTATTTTCTACTTTAAAAAATAAATCTTATTTCCTTAAGTATGTAAATATCCTTTCAAACTTTGCTAAGTTTTCAATATAAATAGGAAAGCAATTTAGCTTGACAGTTATTATAATTATTTTCTAAAACTAAGTAAAATACATGTATATGTGCATACCTTCTAATTTAGCAGTAGAAGCACCCTGAAAATTACTAGAGCAGCCCTCAGAGTCAAGGGTACTTTCAGCTTCAACTTTCATACGCTCATAGTCCCTCATCCAAGACAGAGCTTTATCTAAGTGAATCACTGTGTTGCCTATATTTAGAATAAAAACACTTCTTTAATCTAAATAAAAAGTTTTCAATTGATAGACAAATAAACAATTATAAAAATGACTTGTAAGGCCCCAAGTTTTGAAATCTACACATGACTAGTTATAATATTTTATTATCGATAAACTCTGTTTCACAATTAGCTAATTTAATAATGTTTTGTGTTACAAAACATGTGATTACACACTAAAAATCAAGTAACAGCGTATTAAAGTGCAAACAATTGCAGTAATTTAGGAAGGGAGGGAGGGAGCAACACTTAAAACACTAAGTCACATCATTCTCACCAAGGTCATCAGTGGCAAAGGGTTCAAAATTTGAAGAAGTAGACATATTACTCCCATTGTCTACATCATGTTGTTCACAATCTTGACATGCTTCTGTAGAAAAGTTCTTGCCAAAAGTTTCCTAAAAAATACCAGACAACTGAATACAAAGAAGGAGCACACCATACTCACAGATGTGTGAACAAGCCCTCAATACTTTTCAGTGACTTGTTGTGGTATCAGGGTTTGTCATCAAACTGCCTGACTGGAGAACAACTCTACTTTCAGGATATAAATCCATCAGGTGAATCTACCACACTTGCCTCAAATACTTCAAGTACAAAACATGTAAGAAACTGTACAGAGGTGTAAGTGATTTCTTAAGCACAAAAAAGCAAATATTTTTGAAGAATCATGTGATCAGTACTTGCCCCGACCTTACTCAGAAGAGGATTCTGGCTCTGAGTGTATCAGTTTCCAATTTACATCCCTCTCCATGTTTCATTCATCCCTGACACATCACTCATTTGCAGTCCTGAGAAACCTACTGTGTTTTATCACTTCTGCATTTATTTCTTGCCACTAGTCTGTGTAACTCGATACCAATTTTAGCAAAATTCAGTAGACAAGATACACGTGTGCAAACTGAAATACAGGAAAAGCTGTCAGTAGCTTCTGAATTTGAAAACTTACGTCATCTGTAGAGGCAAGGCTTTCACTAGGAGTGAGTTCAGAATTTGATGCCACCCATGTTGCAGAATTCAGTGATTTTGCACACTTCCCTTTTTCATTTTTCTCAGATAAATGCCTGGTCACTATATCCTGGAAAAGATAATCTATGCTGTAAAAAAAAAAAATTCTAAGGTCTGCTTAATTCATATACCAAATCAAAAATTCTGTGCATACCTGTAAAGCATATAGAGCCCTTTGCCTCAGATAATCTGTATTTAGCAGCTGAAGCTCATGGAAAAGTTCAATAAGAAAGTGGGGACGAGACTCATTTTGAGAAATAAGAGTTGCCACTTCAGAGTAAATTGTGTCTCGCAAAGCTTCAAACATAGAAAGATCACTACCAGTTTCTGTAGAAAGAAATAAAGGAACTTGGTAAGTCCTTGACAGACAGCCATTTAACAAACAACTGCCTATCAGGTATGCAAGTTACAGGTGTACAAATTATGTCTCAGTCATTGCACATTCCCTAATAGAGCTACTTTTATAAAGCTTAATAATTTCCTGAAGGGCAAACGTTCTTAAATTATACCTACGCAATCTTTAACATATGAAATACAATATAGAGCAATCAAAAATAATTTTCTTTACACTTCTGAATACCTTTAGAAAATATTCTTTATGAAAGAGAATATTGCACATATCACAATGATGCTTTCAAAATAGGTATTAAACACAGAAAAAGGAATTTTAAGACACTTCAAGAAAGACAGTGAAAGGTCTCAAGTTTATATAATACAAGAAGTCCACACGTATGCAACACAAGCAGCATTAAGAAAGCTTTAGACTGAACTCAAGAAAGCCACTCTTTCCCCACATAAATGCTACATTCTTATACATGTCTAGTATCACTCCCAAGTTCACAAAAAACCTCCTACCCTTAAACCCTATTACACAGGTTTGAGAAGACAATGTGCTCCCTAATAAATTTCCCATTCATTTGAAAATTAAGGATTATCCTTGCATCACAACAACCAAATTATTACATACATTATTTGCAAAGTGCTGAATGGAAACATAGTCAAATTTGGAAAACTCAGTTTAACAGATGTGTAATTGTTAGTATTCAAGTTAATGAAGTTATTAGCAATACAGCATCACTGTGCAATTTGATTATCTGCAAATAGTTTATCAATTTTGAAGCACAGGCAAGCTTTTTTCAACCTTTAAAAAGTTACCACAAATTGCTTCCCTCCCTCAATACTAATACACAATACCAGCTTTTAAGCATACTAAAAATGCCTACTGAAAGTAGTTTTTTGATGTATCATCTACCTTCATATTTTCTATTTGTAATTGTTGCTAATCAAGAACGTGGTCATCACGTTCCCCACAACTGTAATTCAAAGTAGTTTGTAAGACTGCATTTCATGCAAGGTTACTTCTCTTGTCATGGTTATAGAGAAGCTGCTGCAATAGCATTGATCTTGAAACATCTGCTAAACAGTGAGTTAGAGGAACTAAGGTAAGAGAAGGGGAAAAAACAAAAGTAATAGGATATTGTTGAAGCTAAGCAGTGAATGCATTACCTGGCGCTTCAATGCATGCATTTCTGTTAGACTGCTGCAGAATTCTCCTAGCATGTGCTGTAGGAAAGTGGGGATAGACAGTGATAAACACAAAAATGCGCACCAGAAATCAAGACAGGGTCTCTACAAAACAGCAGGAGGAAGACTGCATAGTTATCCAAACCACATCAGAGCTGCTTATTGTGGCAATGACAACTTGGCCAAGGAAGTTTATTACGTACACTAATAAACAGCTCTTAGTGTGGACACAGCTACACTGGCAAAGCTTGATATTGTGCTGCAATGACTAAAATTTCTGCATCTCTCAAACAAAACAGAAATACTGGCAGAACCAAAAAAGGCACAGGAGAATTTTTAGGATCTAAATACAAGAAAAGCAGTGCAGATGGCAAAAATGTAAGGGTTTATGTGATGTTATAAGGTTGAAATTGAATGATATTTGATGGAGCTCATTTAAGCACAAATAGGAAGAAGACATGTATGCAGTACAGGATGTGGTTTAAACACTAAGCAAAGTTTCATCAGTTTTACAGTTCCTTTCCATAAAATCACCAACAAATGGGTGAGAATGGCTACATTTTTGCTTGTTGTACTGTAACAGGTTTCTAAACTACTTTAATCAAGTACTTAATATACAGAAAACACCCAAAAGCAATTAATATCCAACTTTTTACACATTTAAATTTACAGCAGCCTTAGAAATTAAAATGCAAAACCCACATGCTAAATACACAGTCCTGTCTTCCTGTCAAAATGCACTGCATTTATATAACACATTAGCAACTAAGGTCCCTTATTCAGAGAAGTTGACAAAAAAATTAGACATTTAGAAAAGAGCACCTGAAGACATTTCTGTAGATCTACTGTATTTAATTATTTTTTCCAATTGTTCCTGATTCCTTTTGCTGAACACCTTTGCATGAACCACATCATCAGAGTGTCTGCTCTTATTGTTCTTGCAGGGTTCACACACACTAGAAGCACTTGCACTTTCATAACCTAATGGGAGGAAATGAAAAGGAAGAAATAAAGAAACAGCTTACAAAATATTTTATTACTTGCAAAAATTTGTTCAAAGGCACTCTTAAAGATGCAAAATACTAATGATGTTTCCCAGATTAAAATCTTCCTCTGTACAATGAAGCCATAGAGTAATACTAAATCCTCAGCAACCCCAGTAGTACTCCTATACTAACTAGTACTGTCCCTCTGTTCTCAGAGTTTCAATGAAGTCTTTTTTTCTGCAAATAATCCAGTTTGAACACAAAGAGAATGAAGATTCTCCCTGTTATTTCAAATCTGCATTTATCTGCATCCATGATCCTTTTAAATCATGGTATCTCAACTGGCTGTTTATTTACTGAAATTCTGAAAAATCTTATGCAGTTGTATTATATAAAATGAAGTCATTTCAAGAACTTATTTTCATTATTCATTTCATTTATGGAGAGTAAATTCTCTGGAATGTAATGATTATAATCCAAACCAAGTTTGCCACAGTATGCAAGATTACTTTACAACCTACCAGTATTTTTAATTCTGCCTTTTAGCTGAGATGAAATCTTCCTCTTATTTTTTGATTTGGGTGTTTTATCTTTTGATGCCAGGCTTGCTTGTGCTGATGCTTTTCTAGATCTAAATGTCTTTGTCACAGTAGTTGGGTCTATTGGATCAGGCATGCTGCTGAAACTCTCCAAAGACTCTTCATCAAACTCTCTTCTCCGGTTCATATCACACTGATTTTTATTACCAGAAGCAATGCTTTGTACTGAAACTGCAAAACCTGCTTTCAGCTGAGATTGATCATCTTTTTTCATTTCTTGGCTACCATCAAGCCAAGTTGATCTTTCTTCTATTTCCTCTTCAGGCTCTCTATGATTCCTTCTGCCAAAAAAAAAAAAACCCAAAAAAAAACAACACAGACCAACCTTAATATACCATAACCTAATATCTCAGATAGAAACATCATGTACTACCAGGCAGACAGTTTATCTGTAATGCAAATTATGCACCCTTGTTACCTGGGCATCAAATGAATATTGAAAAATAAATCATTCCAGAGAACCCTTCCAAATGTAAAACAGAAGAACTTCCCACCCTTTGCTCGTTTTAACATGAATATATTTAAGCAGCTACTGCTGTGCTCAAATACTACCATAGGTCAAAACATTTCTTAAAGCAACATTCAGCACAATCTAAAGTGGCACAAAAAAAATAAGCATTGAAATTACATCCTCTAGTCATTCAAACAACTCAGGTCACAACAATCCCACAGAATCAAAACCTTCTTCCACTTACAGAAAGTGTTACAAAATCACTCCAAGATTGCATTTTAAAATGTTCATGAAATGATACACTAATTAATATATAGAAAAGCAGAACACTACTGAAAAAAAACAAAAAAAACAAACTAGAAGTTAAAAATGTAAAGCTCATATAGTAATTCCATGGCAATAAACTCCCTTAATGAATGATGAATTCCCACAAGGCCCAGAAAAGGGAGGACATATTAAAGAAGAGCTGCACTTCAACATTAAATACCTTTGTTTTTCTACTCCATTAGAGGAACTGCTTTCAAAGGGTTTGGGGAATGCCATATACTCCGTTTTCCCAGAAGTATTATGATCTAGAGGATGCTGTTGCTCCTGTTGCTCACTGCTGCGTGGAGAAGCATTTTGTGCAAAATCTCCAAAACCAGATGGAAACACTGGATTGTAGTTAATACCTACCAAGTGAACAAGAGAGTCAGAAGATCCTACATCATTTACTTGTGTAGTAAAATTCAAATTTGAGACACACTGTGTGGCAGTATGAAATTAAGAAGCAAAAATACAGTGGGGAAATAAGCAAGAACTGTTTCCATCCTGAAAGCACTGTAAAAAATCATTATTTATGTTTAGTGCAGGTTTCAAACACTGCTGGATATGAAAATTCCATCAATGGAGATAAAAGTCCTTCAAGAAACTCTAGTAAAGAGCTCCTAAAAGTGAAAGTAAAAATAACAACAGTTCCAAAAAAAGGCAGAATTCTGCCTGCCTGAAGACCTTATCAATACTTCAACCACCATCAAATTGACAAGAAAAGTCCAATGGTTCAAGCATAGAGCCAAAGTAGTCACAGATTCATACTACCTAAATTTTAACTTCAGAATCTTTATAGGAGTGGCAAACCAAATGCAAATATTCTTTTGGGCAGGTTCCATGTAATTTTAAAAATGTTCTCAAACAGAAAACAAACTTTGCAATTTGAAAGTTCTAATCTAGGTCTATGCCTATTTCCTGGTTTCCTAATAAGACTGAAATATATCAAGACAGTCTGTTTACTTTGAATTACACAGTAAAATACCTACACTCTTTTCCTCCACATTCAACAGCAAAAGTAGATTAGAGAAAGAGATTAGGAATACTGTATCCAAGCCAACAGTTACTGTATAACTCTGATGGGAACAATAATTGGTTAACATGCTCCACTGACAGACATTTCTAACAAATATGAGTGTTTGAAGTTCTAAGAAAAACAGAAATAATTACCAAGTACACCTTCCAATAACATGGTTCAGTCAGAACATGATTTCAACTATGAAATGATTGCTGAAGGTATGTAAAAGCTTCCAACATTGATTTTCATATGTTGGATAAATAACATTTGAAACCTCACATGGAGTGAGTATTTTCAAGTATAACTAACTTCATACTGGGAGAGTCTTGCTCTTCATACTGAAGTAAAAATGCACAATTATTCAGCAATAAATAGTAAACTCCTGCTTAAGACTATTTTAATATAAAGGAAAAGTGATAGGGTTTCATTAAGTTCACATTACAATTTCAATTCAATGAGAAAATGTCAATTTTTGAAATTCATGTTACTTCTCACACCTATAGTAATACTCACCTGGAGCAAAGGAAGAAAAATTAGCAAATCCTGGAACACTGAAGAGGTTCACAGGTTGTGGAGGGAAGTTGAATGGACAGAAAACAGGAGATGGAGGTGGTGGTGCACTACTGCCTCTCTCCTTTCTTGATGGTTTCTCTTGACACTGTTGTTCTTGTTGCTGCATAAGATCACTTAACATTTGTTTCAATCTTGAAAATAAGAAAAAATAACAACTTGGGAAAGAAAAAGAATACTATGGGAAAACTATAAATTTATACTCAAGTAATGTGAGCTTCATATTATTTTACCTACACCATGCAATGTAAGTAAAGAAGTGCTCTACTTAGCTAATTAAAAAAACCCTCTATACAAATATTACTTATATCTAATCTTGAGTTGGTTTAAAACCAACCACTCTATAGTACATACAGTACATACACAGGTTAAACATCCTTGCAAGAACAAAAAAATTTGACTAGATACTAAAGAAATAAGCAAGTTGAAAACTTCAATAGAAACAATCCAATATATAAGGTATTTCCAGAACTGAGGTTAAAATTAATTTTAAAAATTGTGTAAGAGGACAGCATCTATAAACCACCTACCAAATACAAAAGAGAAATAAAGAGATTCAACTTTCATGCAATGAATTGAAATGACTATTGTATGTTTTCTCAAAAAAGATCATTGTTCAGAAGGCAAATGTAGTACATTCAAATGGAATCTAAGAAGCATAACTTCTAACTGAAAACACTAAGAAAGGACAAAAAGCTTTTTTGCTGTATATTACCATTAGAATCCAGAATCTTGCCAAGTAGTCTAGTAAAGCATATTCAAAAATAGCTATTACAACAGGTTTTTGCCAACTTTTGGTTGGCAAACTCTTCAGTGGAAATTACTAGGAAAGTCTTTTTAAAGGTGTTAAAGAGGTGGTGGGGGAAAAAAAAAAGACAACCAGAAATGCTGCATACAATTTCAAAAGCTCATAATCAACTCAGAAGTTCAAGAGCCTCCTATTTAACCATGATCTGTAATCTTTCATTCACATAACCACGTTCCTGTTACTGAAGCATTTCAAATTCCATAGTTAAACACTAACACATTCAACAAACCTTTGGACATTATTCTGCTGCCAAGTCAGCTGAGTGTAACACTGGTTTAACTGATGCATAATAAGATGTATTTGTGAAGATGCAACGTTATTGGGCATCATACTGTAGGGGCCTGCAAGCAAAGTCTGCAGAAGGCAAGAGAGGGTCTGTGGAAAAAAAAAATAACAGTGACCAAATTAAAAAAACCAGAAGCTACTGCAAGAAAGAGTTAGAAAGAGAATAAAAGGCAAACAAGAACAGCCAACAACTGTTCTTCGTACCTACCTGCTGATCTTGCATCAACGTTTGACAAATGCTGACACTGAACTCATGCTGTTTCTTCAACTGGTTGATCTGCTCTTGCCATCGCTCCTTCTCCTCCACATAGGAAAGCTCAGACAGCCACCGGAGGTTTTCCTGACGCCGCACATTTAGGTTCTGCTGCTGCCTGGCCTTGGACACCGGCCGGTAATTCCCATCTGCTGAAAGGGGACGCCAAGTTTTCCACCTGCGTTGGGAAAATTTGTAGAATGAGGATAAAATCAGGCAATTGAACTAATGACACTTCCATTATGCAAACTGTGTTTAAGCTGTACATCAAAAACACACACGGCACAGGCCAGTTAATCACACATGCCATCTTGTCAATCCAACATTATCCTAAACAAATGGAAAACAGGAGCCCCCCAGCTGATTATGACTCTCAAAAAAGAAGGGCTAAGGATGTGTCTGGGTCTTGTTTCTATAATTTTCTATGACTGCTGTACAACATGTACTCAGTGAAAACAGAAGCCATCAACATAATACACTGACAGCCCCTGATTAGCCCACTGTCTACTAAAATCATTTTGGTATCCAAACCAGAAGAAATAACTGCAGATACATACATTATCTTTAACGTGGCATTTTCATTTAATCACACAAAGGTTATGGAGGAAGTCATTCAAGTAAATAAGAGTTGAAATTTTTCACAATAATTAAGAAATAGTTTTCACAACTACAGAAGCCAGCAATTTAGAAGGAAAAATTTCAGAGTTAGTTTAATTCTCTGAACTACTATTTTTGAAGAGACTGATCTATATCATAGCAAAAATTTCACACAGATTGGTTATCTTTTAAGCAGATTAAAAACAAATGGGAACATCAGGAGCCACTGCCACATAGCTGGAGAGCTCCAAGGCAGACTTTTAGTAAGACTGAAAACAAAAGAAATCAATGAATCAGTCACAGGCATTGCAGCTACAGAGACTCAGACAAGAAACTGCCACTAACAAGCAAAAATTTTCCTTTGCTGTGAGGATGCCTTGTAGTTAATGCAAGGCTTCTTCCACCCTCTTCCAAATACACTCAGACAAGCATCAGATCAACAAATAATGCTACTGACCTATCTTTGTTTCCTTTAACAAAATAGGCATTTTCTGGCACGTTGTTATTGGGATAAACAGAGAAACTGTCATTTAAACTTGATGCATCTTCTTCCTCCTCTTCTGCCTGACCAACTGCATCAGAGAGATAACCATCTTCATCTCCATTTTCTTCCTCTAGGGCACACTGGGTAGAACCTCCCCAGGTAGCCATTGTCCTAGTGAACATTGCAGGGGCAGGGAGAAAAGAGGTGTTTGGAAAAAAAGAGTATTTTTTTTTTTCAAGTTTATGACAAATTATCAGTATTAAAACTATCTGTTGATAATTGCAAGTCTATCTGCAATTAATCAAGCTGTACCAAAAAGAATAAAACCATTCTGAACATGAGTCAGCAGTGTGCCCACATGGCCAAGAAGGCCAATAGCAACCTTGCCTCTATCAGGAACAGTGTGGCCAGCAAGACCAGGAAAGTGACTCCTCCCATGTACTTGGCACAGGTTAGGCTGCACCTTGAGTGCTGTGTCCAGTCCTGGGCCCCTCAGTTTAGGAAGGATGTTGAGATGCTGGAGCATGTCCAGAGAAGGGCAGTGAGGCTGGGGAGGGGCTTGGAACACAAGTCCTTTGAGGAGTGGCTGAGGCAGCTGGGGGTGTTTAGCCTGAAGAAGAGTTTTAGGGCAGACTGCATTGCTCTCTGCAAGTGCCTGAAAGGAGGGAGTAGCCAGGTTGGGGTCAGCCTCAGCCCCCAAGCAGCCAGTGACAGGACATGAGGACAACCTTCAAGCTGAGTCAGGGGAAGTTCAGGCTGGACATTAGGAATCACACTTGACAGAGTGATTGGGCATTGGAATGGGTTGTCTAGGGAGGTGCTGGAGTCACTGTCCCTGGAGGCATTTAAGAAAAGACTGGATGTGCACTCAGTGCTATGGTCTCATTGGCAAGATGATGTCAGGCCATAGGCTGGACTCAATCTTCAAGGTCCTTTCCAACCCAGCTGATTCTGTGATTCTCACCAATGCAAACTTGCATTCTGCTTCTAATACTGGGACAGATAAATGAAATGACTGTCTGTTTTGGAAATGTATTACTTTACCATGCTATAAAATGGGTAAAGATGACAAAAAGTTACTTTGATCATTTGGCATTTCCCATGCATTTTCTTCTCCTTAGGTCATTCTTTCCCTCATTGATCTCATTTAGGAGAGACTAAATATGCTGAGAAAAACCCATAAAACTGGTAAGTTGCTAAATAACAGTCACTTCTCAAGTCAAGAAATTCATTTCCAGCTCTGTTAAATCATCACATTCAATTTTCAGATGAACACAGGAAACTGTCCCCCACACTGACATTCCACTAAACAATGGAAGCACCCACTGATTAATACAGAATAACTTATGCTCCTACTTTTCAGTCCTGCTCTGCTGTGGAGTACACTGAGCATCTGACCCTTCACTTTTAACAGATGCAGCAACAGTAGATATTGTTTCTGCAAGCTCTCTCCTTCTCTGATCTTCAGCCATTAAAGCTTCAAGTTGCTTTCTTCTCTGTCGCAATTCTTCTCTTAAAATCTCATGTCTTCTCATCTCAGACCATAACTGCTTGCAGTAAAACAGAAGAATGAGAATATAATGCTAGCATAATTTCCAGAAGGAGTAAGTAATATCCACATCACTATTAAAGACAATTTCAGGAGAAAGGTGAAGGAAGGCATAAAGATAAATCAGGCTTCAACAAATACTTTCATCGTTTTCTCCAAGGATGACCTACTTACAGTATACATCATCAAATGTTCACAGTAAAAACTCAAAATTAATTCAACTTTCAGATAACTATTTGGTAACAAGTGCTATATTTGGGGAAAAATGTCTTGCCAGTTCAAGTCAGTATTTCTTTCTTTCCAGAAATGAAATAACTAAGTTATACATGCTTTGTTAAAAGCTACTACTCTACTCTCCAGGCCAGCTACTTAAAATGTGTCCAAGCCACCTGAAACTTCTCCTTTCTAAACCCTTTTAAAGTCACTGTATATCAAGTATGAAATACCTCATTGCCTACTGGTACAGGTTCATCACACTCAAATAAAGGCTTGCCAGCTGTGTTACACTCATTCATGGTCGGAGTTGATGTTGCTTGTGAAATCTGTGTATTTGCTGGGCAGTTACCCAGGCCAGCTGACAACTGAAAGAGAAAAAATGGCAAAAGAAAGTGTAATAGCTTTCTAAAACTTACCTGCAGTTAAAACTCAGCACAGTTAAGACTTTATGAGGCTAGAAAGTCAGTATCCAGGGAAAAGGATTTTTGAATCAAGGCTAAACATTTATTTCAAAACTTACCTAGGAACCAACAAAACTTAATTTATGTATTATTATATAATGTTCTAGATGCACAGTATTGATAATTAACTGCTCACTTCACAGAAATAAGTTCATCTTCAAAGAGCATGAAAAACAGTAAAGCCCTGTAGAGTTAAGTTAAAATGCAACGAAGTGTTGATCACACTTAAAAGACACAGCATTGTTCCAAAATACCAGCAAATAACAACTAAGACAAGTAAAGAAGCAGTGACCAACCAGTATGGACAGACAAGCTTCAGGCTAAAAATAAGACAGAAGGTTCTGTATCTTTGAACACTCTATCAAGGCTTTTGAAGACAAACTACAGTGAAATTTAAGATACACCAACCACTGAACAAGAACCATTGAAAAAAGAATGACATAAGCAGAACTCTAGGTTTAAAAGTCCACTTGCTTACAGTATACAAAAGTATTACCAATTTTAAGTTTTTTCCAATTTTCACAGGAAAAAAATGGTGAGCAAGGTATTTTATGTTTCTTTGCTCAACACCTTAAGGCAGCAAAGAAATACATTCCACCTACTTTAAGGTCAGGACAAGCTTTCTGTAACACTTTAATTTTTTCTTGGATTTCAATCAGTTTTCTTCTTTCTTCTTGCAACTGCTTCAGCTCCCGTTGCTGCTGCTGAAGTTTAGCTTCATAGAACTTCTCTCTGTGTAAGTAAGTTATGCACATGTTACTTGGCAAGAAGTTGCCTAAAGCACAGCTCTGCCATCCCCTGACAAAGGCTGACCTTGCTTTCTCATTTAGCCGCACATCTTTTTTCATCTTGTTGGAACTTGCTCGGACATTGTTTGGTTGTTGCTTTGTCTCTCCCATCTCACCCAACAAGTCACCAATATTAGACACATTTCCAATTGCTCCTTGAGGTTCTGGATCATCACCCTAAAAGGATGACAGAAAGGCAGTTAGACTATTTCCCAAGCCGATACAAAAAAAATGTAGCAAATCTAGTTTGTCAAGTTTGTCAAGTTTGATTTTTTTCAAAACCAATTGGTCTGAACAGCTTTATCTTTAGCACAAATCAAGAACTGAGAAGTCATCATCACCATGGCATCATGACTTCAAAATTGAATTAGAGAATTTAAAGTTATTTAGCTCAACCTCAACTACTGAAACTTCCAATCTCCAAATCCATATTTCCAAATGCAAATAATTTGTCTCATTCTGCAAGCATAAACCACTTCCCTGTGACTCAGTGGACAGAAACATACAAGCATATGAAGAAACAACACGGGAGGTGGAAGGAGGAACAGAAGGAGACTGAGGGGATCAAGACTATTTACTGCAGCCAGTGAAGTTAAATATTATTATTAACAACTTAATAACAAAACTACTCTTGAAAACTAAATCCAAAATATTTTGGAGCAAGTCCTACTGGTTCTCTATTCTGCTCTTATTTTTTTAATAATTTTTGTATTTTCAGTTCTCAAATTGAAAATATGAAAGCTCTAGCCACTGCTGCTTTTGTTTTCCAATGAGATCATTCTTCATAAAGACTACTTCTTGGTTTGTGTTTTGCAATCCAGTGCTAAGGTCAAATATTAAGACCACTGTTCTCTTAGGCTAGCATGCTCCAAGAAAATCCCTGAATTGAACTTCACAAGTAGCACCCTTGAATTCAGTAAAAAAAAAAAAAAATCAAACAGTATCTCTTTTTCCCTAGCCTAAAAATAAGCCATTTTTCCCTACCAGAAGTTACACATTACATGAAATAGTAAATGGTAGATTTTTGTGCACAATTTTATATTTATGACATACCTGCACCATAGCAGCAAGGTTTTGTAACTGTCTAAGCTTCTGTTTTGCAGCTATAAGCCTATTGATCTTCTGCTCAAACTCAGCATCTCCAGCAACATCACCCAGGCTGCTTCTGTGACTAGATATGGAATCTTCACTAACTCGATCTTCTTCCACGTCATCATCTTCACCTTGGGGTAGATCAAGGTCTTTGTCATTCTCCCTATTATGACAATCTGGAAACAGGGAGAGGAGGATACAAAACAATACCAAAGACACATTACTGAACTTCTGAAGTCCACTGTAATCACTGGACATTAGAAAAATATTACCTTAATGATCAGGCTCTTGAATATTCTGCTCATCAAACAAGGATCTCCCAAATTCTGTGCAGCTATCAGAGTTATTTGCACAAAGAAGTAAAATTTCTGTAAGATTTCAGAACGTACCTAAAGCAGAAGACATTTTTAGAGTCCTTATATTAGCAGCAGATCGGTTGTTTATTTCACAGTCTGTGTTAAGATGTCTTCCATCTCTGTTATTAGTTCCACACTGTACATTTGAGTTGCTGTTTATTTCACTCCAACTACTGATTCCTTGAGGATTTCTAGGGTAAAACAAATTATTCATGTTAACTCTTTAAAAACTAGCATGGACACAATTTTACTTTAGTCTTTTTCTACCTAGCTTTTTTAAAGAATGGGTATTCTGACCCATCCCCCTAAAAAAACTCAACAAAACCCACAAAAACAAACTCCAACCCCATAATAAATCAGTCCAGACACTGAGAGTTTTTCCATATTCATCTCTCCAACAGATGACACTTTTTTCAAACAATCAAAGCAGCTTTAAATTATCCCCTGCTATATCTGCAACAATACATCAGGCCTTACAGGTATGTCTACAAAATAAAAGCTTTATATGATGCATAGCTAAGGGACTGTTCATTTCTACCAAGCGAAGATCCTCAATGCACACAGGTGCCAGACCATAGCTGTAAATGCCTCTCTAAACTGAAGGGGTTTTTTTACTCCAATTCTCTAGTCTAAGACTGTAATCTTCTAGTGAAATTCCACACACAAAATTCAGTACTTAAACCCAAAGGAATTACAGATTTTTGAAGTCTTATGGTGATTTTCTACGTGTTCACACTCATCTAAATAAATAAGACACCAAGGATTAGATAATTATTACACATCTGTGTAACAGTTACCTCAAATTAAAAAAATCTGTAGTTCTGTTAATGCAATAAGCACAGATTTAAGTTACTTCTGGTTGACTCAAATAATGTATTGCACGTTTCTTGAAGCAACAACTCAGCTACAAAGACTTCGGACAACAAAAAATACAACACCTAATATTTGTAACAGGCTGTGGATCCTCATGTTCAGAATCACTTTCTGATTCTTCTGTTTCCTCCTCCTCCTTAGTGTTTTCATTCACAGCATCTGTCATCATATCAGATGTCTGCTCGTAGTAATGAACTAACTCACGTAACTCATTCAGCCTCTTACGAACCTCATTCAGCTTCCTGAGGAGGAAAAAAAGAGGATTTGATCTCTTTTGCCATATTAAGCCAATCTATTTAGAGTTAAAAAGAATATATATACTTGAAAGTTCTTAGAGTTTACTGCCAGTTTCCAAGCTATAAGAATTTGCCACTTGAAGCTATGAATTCAGTTAACTGTATTAGATTGTTTACTAAGTAGTCTGTAATACTAAATTAGGCAGATCAAAAAATGGAAATAGTTACTTAACACAAAACTTATTAAAAAAGCAACACTCCAAATTACTAAAGCAAATAGTGAAAAAAATTAAAGAACTTTTACTGAAGTTTTTCTGTTGGATTTAGATTTTCATCCTCTTCACTCTCATTCTGAGAAACCAGGGAATCAGGAAGATAGGGAGCAGATGCCAGACTATTTGATTCAGCATTGACAACAGTTACTATGCCTACAGGACCAGAAGCAGCTGAAGTTGTACTTCTTTGATCAACACTCCTTTGAGGAGAGCCTGAAGCAGGAAAAACTACAGAAAAGAAATACAGTTTATGTGAACAAATCGTAATAAGGAATCTGCTTAACTGAATGATATTAAAATAATGACAGAAAATATTACCAATAGACAAAACAGCAGTTAATAACTTCTTTCCTTATCAAAACAAAGGCTTTTTTCTTAAGTTTCTTTGCATGCAATGTCAATAGGCAGTGAGTAATAAGGTAGCTTTTGTAAACAAGATTTCAGTTATTCCCTTTTAGCTTTATCAAATGTCAGAAGTAGAAGTTTTCATGCTGTGAATCTGCCCAGAGAGTTTTTTAAGGCTTTATGTAAGCGTGTATTGTTTTTTAATAAAAATTTAATATTTTAGAATTTTGATTAAAAGAAAAACACTAGCAAATTTTTCATGTCTGCTAAGCTCTTTTGTCCATTTGCTGTAAAACAAACTGGATGTTTGCTTCTTCCAGCTTTGTGAAATTATATGCAAATATGTTCATATTATATGCATTAAATACACACAGAAAAATTGGGGTAGAGTAACTATTAAATCAGCATGTCCTTCTCCAAGTGCATGCTTCAATGCCTCATTTTTAAATGCTAACCAGAACATGCTGTGACCACCTCTCAGAAGTTTCCAGCTACAGGACAAACTTCACCAGTACAAACACACTGCTAGAATGAGAGAGCAGCAAGTGGACAGGTCTGCATCAATAAGGAGAGCACAAAGCCATTAAAAGAAAAGTCCAGTCAGACAGGTGATTGAAGTTCCTGCCACGAGGGCACACGAAAGCCTTTTGACAGAGAGGCAGCAAAGCCATATTGCCATAAAACTACTAACACATCAAGTGTCAAGTACACAAATGCAGATGGTACTGTGATAAAAACACACACAGCCCAAGTTCATATGGCACTTTTTTCTACAAGCCAGACGTGTCACAGACAAGCCTTGAAGAATAAAACCATCACATCCTCACATTAGTCAACTTCAATGTTATAAACCAAAGTGCTAAGAGACACCCATCATCATTGCTTGTAGAGTTCTTCATTAAGACAAACTTATATAGGATTAAAAACCATTTACATTAATATTGCCCCCAGCACAGCTTTTATCACCAGCATGTCATTGGCCAATTGCAACCTTAAAGACAATGTTACAAACATGCACATTAAAAACATTGTATTCATGAAAAAAATCCAATTCTGTCTATACTGACTTACAGGAAGAGTTATTTAGATGTTGGTCACGAAGTGTATGAAGTTCTCCTAACAGTTTGTCCATTTTTTGCTTTTTACCCTGCAACATTCGCATCTTGTTAAAAAGCTGTGCCTTCTCATCTGACTGGTGTTCAGACATTGAAGAGTTTCTGCTTTGCGAAATCTCTCTGGTAAGTGAAAGGCTTTCTGCTTGCCTTCTGTTGTCAGGCACAGACTGTGTCTAAAAAGAGTAATTCCATTTTATTCAGAGCACGACAAAAAAAGGTAAATAAATTTTAAGAAAGCTTTTTTTTTATGGGCCTTCTATGGACAACAACCAGAATCAACACCAAAACAAAGAATATTATAAAGGGAAATATACTGAAAACACTCTACTGAGATGCCAATGATATACTGAGTTAATAATTAAATTGCAATAAAGAAACTACTTCTCTAGACTTTCATGGAAACCCATGAGACACAAAGCATAGATCAGCCAGCTAATAATCATGAAGACTTTTCAAGTTTGCTGAGTTTTCAAGTTTGGGGGGAACTCTGATAACTTCACTAGCAAATACACACAGATGAGCAAGACAAACTATGAACTGCATTGTCAAATAGAATAAAAACTGTTAATGGCAAAATCTGTACAGTACAATCTCAGGACTGACCTGAGAATCATGAAGCTGGTTGTGAAAGCGTTGAATTAAGTCATTCAATTCTTCATTCAGTTCTGATGTAAGACTTACTCCTGAAACACTACCTGTAGTTTCTGTTACAACTGGGCATATGGAAAAAGGGGAAAATAAAAATATTTTTCCACAGCAAAGAAACAAAGGTTATTTAAATAAAAATGTGTGGTTTAACAACAACATCAATATACCAACCCCCTAAAAATACGGTACGTCGTTTTAATTTTGTGTCCTTGCCACCAGTTTTACTCTTGAAAGATGATTTCTGCTACAAAAATACTAACAAGACAACTCAGAGCTGCTTTGAAAAGGACCATCCAAAAGGACTTTAAGCTTGTTCTGTGTTTTCCTAAAAAGGTCAGAGTAAAGTCAAAGCAACCAATTTGCTTAAAGCTGATAGAAACTTATTAGAAATAAAACAGTAATTATTTAATATAGCTAAATGAACAACAGTGCAGGTAATTTCACTTTCTAATTCCACTTTCTCTAAATAATAAATTAACAAGACACCAAGCTTTCATATTGGTGTAAGTTGCAATATTTACATCTGCAAATGGAGCCTTGGAGGTTTGTTCTTCAAAAAGTTTTACGAAAGAAATAAATTTAAAAGAAAGCTTTTTTCCCCCTGCCTCAAAGTTCATATTCAAATAGTACTAAAAATGCAAGTGGCAGTTGAAAGACCCAAATAATTCTTCCTATTTCCACCCAAATACAAACTAACAGTTTGAAGAAAAATCAAGCACAAATATTATTTATTTTCCCCAGAGATCATGACTTCATTACACACATACTGAAGTTTCACTGCTTTCAACTTTTGAAAACATTTATTTTGCCGTAAGTTGAATTTGAATCTTAACATTGGGAGGACCAATTCTTAGGCAAAAAAACCCCACACTTTTAGGATTTTACAGGCAAACCACAGTAATCAGCTCTGTGTTTTTACATGACACACCATTTTAGACTGTTACATTATCAACTCTTCAGAAACAAGAGGCTTTGCAGTAAAAAAAAAGCCCTTTTAATGTCTATTTCACAAAATTAGCTTTAACCAGTCAGATATAAGAGAAACCATCATTCCACATACCAGAATCATCCAGGACAGCAATAGCTTGCTCTGCTTTATGCTGGAAAGCAAGAAGAGCAGCCTGTCTTCCTTGAAGAACCTTTAGCTGCTCCTGCTGTTTTAGCATCCTTTTCAATAAATCATGCTGTTTCTTCAAGTTCTCCAACTCCTCTTCAGCTTCCTGTTGAGGATCTCTGGCCTGCAAGAGATGGAGCCACATTACTCTAACTACAACTATTTATCTGTTGAGAGCTAGTAAAAGTGTCAAAGCAAGCATAGCTTGCATATAAATGAACAGCCTGGTTAATGGCAAAAAGTAAAACCAAAACAGCTTCACCTTCCTGATAGTCCTTTATTTAAAAAAAAAAAAAAAATCAGACATGCAATAGGAAGAAGCCTGTACCACCAAGACATGCCCATAGCTCCTGTGGGTTTTCTTTTTCTTTACAAAACCAGTCAGCTGCCCTCCTGTGACCCAAACACTACCCAAGCCTCCCTCTGTCTTTTAAATCATAACAGAGGATATTAAGACTGCTAGAGGTAAGTGAGATAAGGCATTTCATCATGGAGCTATATAAAACACAGTATCTCAATTGATTTACTGGCCTAAAATCTCTAAAATTTTCAGCAGAATGTTTTAGGCATTAACTCTTTTCTAATCTAGAACATGTTTAGTTCTGTGTGCTGTATTTATGACATTGATACTAGAACACACCAGGTTTGGGCAAATCAATTTCATAACAAAAATATGCACAGAATCCTCTCTACATTGTTTTCAAACAATATCCTGAAACAGTTTTGAAAGAATGAAAGCATGCTGAGCATTTATTTAAAATACATTAAAACTCAGTTATTTTCCTCATCCTATGCTAATCAGAAGCTGGAGATTTGCATCAAAACTTTTACTCAAATTAAGTATTTAAATGAGACATCCACAGTTGAGGTCCCGATCTTATCTGAAGTTGCATTATTGCACTTTACAGATGAAATAATGGAAAATAAAAAGCATTTACAAAGGACACTACTGACCTGAAAGAATAATCTTCTATCCACATAGTATTAAGTTTCTAAAGTAGAAAATTCAGTCTAAATACTCTGCATCAAATGTCAGAATAGAAGCAGGCATCTTACTAACCAGTTCTGGGTACTAAGGAATGCTCAACTTTCCAGTAGAGAAAGCTGAAAACATCCAGAATTCTAAACTCCTGGGAGTGTCACTAAAAGATGCACTGCAACTCACACTGCTGACTGCTGTTAAACTCTCACCTTTTGTATAAACAGCAGAGTAGAGTCAAAACAGATCACAGACTGAAATCAGCACAGGAAGGAACAAGGGAAGAAAGGGAACAAAGGCATGTGTCTCAGTCTCATTCACCTATTTAATAATCTAGGCTTTATCTAAAGTACCAGATTTGCTTGAGTTCATGAAAATTGCATTAACAAATTTTTCAAACTTAGTTCTACATTTAGACTAGTAAGCTTGACAAAACATTTAAGTATTTTATTTTAGAGGAAAAAAACAATTGAATTAAAGACTTTTTAAAAATTAAATCCCAGAAAGGACAACAATATAGAAAAGCTCATCATGGGCAAAAAAAAAGACACTTTAGACACTGCACCCCTTGAAAGTCTTCCCCCTTCCAATCAAATATTTATATCAACAGCTATACAAAAACATTTGTGGAACAAGTTAAGGCTACTAACTTCTAATTTGTTTTCTGAATTTGATATTAGTTTAAATGCCCATTGGCAGACTATTAGTGTAACCATGACAAGTCTAAAAGTCACATTTGCAACATATTTTCCCAAGAAAGGAACAACAAAACTTAGAAGGACGATTGACATAAAATCACAAAACCTGCTGTACTGAGTTACATCAATGCCAACTGTCACTGAAGAAGAAAAAGTTGTGAAACATTTCTATTCAAAGAAAAAATATTCTAGGCAAAGAAGATTAATTCAGTGAAAAGACAGCTGGATACAGATAAGCAATCCAGCGGGAACATTCACTTGTAAGTAACTCGAAGCAATTAATAAGGGAGATGGGGGGATGGGGAAGACTAGCCTGTATAAACCCTATTTGAGGCTAAATAACATTCTGAAGTGTACCTTTAAAAGCAATCCATGATCCTGGCTATTAATCCCACAAGGCCAGATTTCCCTGTCATTCAGAGCAGCTCTCTCACTTTTCTTTTTAGGGCTTGGTGTAACATCAATGTCTGTAACCTGTTCTTGTGAAGCTGAATTCCCTAGTTTGTCCTCAATGCGGGGCCGACAACTCAAACTAAAAGATACCTCCTATATTGAATAGTTTAGTACGTTAGATTTTGAACATGTGCTCCAGCTTAGCATGCATTTTTAAGTTACAAACCTACCCACTTTATCTCGTAAAATAATGAAAATTAATACCTAATAACATCTACTAAAGGGTGAAGACATTTTTAGTCATTCTTAGAAATTGCTTAACAATAAAGCTCCATATAGCAAACATTACACAACCAGAAGTATGCACTCTGCACATAAAATATTCAAGCTGCATGTAAAGAGCTTAGATGCAAAATTAAGAGCCAAACAAAAAACTTAAGAGCAAATTTTGTAAATATTAAGACAAATGCAAGTTTACACGGATAATTCTTAAGAAGCATACCTGTCTTTTTCTGCATTTTCCAAATTTCATTTTTTTAAAAGTTAAAAGTGCATCTTCCATGTCTATCATTTGATTTCTTTACAGGGATAGAAACAGTTCTTATAAAGCTTAAAATAATTACAAAAGCTTCTTAATGTTTTAACTGTTTTATTTCCAAGCAGGTAAATTCTCCTTATCCACAGGACATTCTGTGTCCTAACTGGCCAGAAAGAGTATCTGCTCTCTGGTACTTTTCCTCAGTGTCATAGAGCCAAAGACACAAAACTTAAGTTATTAAAATGCTTTTGTATCTACTACAAGCTATATTTACCATGTTTAAAAAAACCACCAACTTTTATAAATAGAAAGGAAGATTGGGCTGTTTATCTCAGCACTAAATTCAGAACACATTTCCAGAGCAGGTGCCCATCTCTCCGAGAAATGAGAGAAACTCCTGTGTTAGGTCAATACTTCTACTGTATCACTAGGAAGATGCTTGGACAATGGCCCACTAATGATATATTTCTAACCCTCCCCTCACCCAACACCCAAAAAAGTTCCCCACTAACAGAAACAAACCTAGAGATGAAAAACTTTACAGAAAGGTATTTCTTCCTACATCAAGTCAGTGAATTCTCTGCCAAAGTACACATTTAAGTCTTCACTGTACTTTGAAGAAAGAATAAAGATTTTCAAGATTCTTTAGATTGTTGTTGCGACAGAATCATTATTTTTTTTTCTTATATTAAAAAAATAAATCCACACATGCAAGGACACCTCCTGAACAGAGTGCTTGGGGATCTGCTACTTTTTAACTGAACTGCAGATTACAACACTATGATAAGACCCATGAAGAAACCAAAAGAAAGCCCTCATTTCTACCCTGATTACTAAAAGGCAGCTTACCGTGGTATCTGAAGCCTCAGACTGCACATCAATGTTTAGCGATGTGCTCTCACCTAGAGAACCAGATCCCACAGCTGAATCTATAGTCCGAACATCATCCTCCTCATTTTCTCTAGCCTGAAATATTTCATTGGCACAAATCAAAAGCTATATAAGGGGGCAGTAAAAATGAATTATGGAAGGTACTACACACCAAAACAAACACCCTCAGTAGCACCATCAAAACATCAATCGGTCAACTCCTAAAAAAGCTTACAGTGCAGAAACAAACATTATGTTCTCAAACTTACAAGCATCTTTTGCAAAAATTTCAGATAGGATTTCTCCTGCTCTTTAAGGTCATCTATAAGGTGTGATAAACGCTCAACATTGGCCGATCTTTCATTTTTCTCTACAAGATCATCCCGCATGGAGCTGGCCTTAGCAATATAGTCGCGAATCTGAACTAGTCTGCTCACAATCTGCAAAGACACTGAAGTTACTGAATGCATTCAGCTACAACTGCAATGCAGTCAATGCACGAGACACAGTGATGGCAACAGCAAAGGAGAAATGCAAGGGGCACATGTTAGTACTTGCACTCCTACGAGCGACCGGCCACAAGTGGTTAGAAGTCAACAGCCTTTGTAAGGATAGTCAAGCATGCAGGAAGTTGCAGGGCTGAAGCACGGGGCTTCTGGTCAAGACAGGCTAAAACACAACTGAGCTCATCAACACAGGAAAATAGTCAACTGTGAGAGTGCTTTCTGGAATCATTTAAAAGAGAACCAACCACTAAAAAGGAAATTATTATTACTTCTGTTACCAACAAGCAGATTTCTAAAGAACAGTATATGATTAAATTTCGTTTCACATTTTCTTCAAGTTTCAGAAGAGTAAGAAGTTAAATATTTCCAATATATATACTTTGAAGAAATTTAGAAAGCAGCACTGAAAATTAGGAGTCAATATTTTGTAGACTTTATGGACTGTGTAAATACCTGGCTACTATCCATCGCTTGTTCTCCCCTTCCTTCTTCTTGAGCAGACACTTGGCAATTTTGCAAGAAATCCTTGCTTATAGCAGCTCCAAACAACTCTTTACACTGTGCTGATACCCCACTCTCCTTTTTTTGGGAACCTGAGGCAGGATCCTTGCTTTTGTTAGTGTTAATCCGGACTGACACGAAGTTGAATGGTTTTTTGTTTTCATTAAGTTGACGTTTGTTATTAGCAGCCGTTGCCCTGCCTTGGGAATCACTTCCAATGCTTCTCTATATATAAACAAAAGAAAGAACAACTGCTTTATTTTGTCATCCAATATGTTCCCAACACTGCTTAGTTTCCCTGTTTGTATTAATATTTCTATAGTATTATTAGACTGATTTTAAAGCTACCTAGCCAGTCACCAACTGGCCAAAATTTAGCTCAAGACAGTGCCAATGATTTTTTGCCATGAAGTTTATAGAAAGCAAATTCATCTTCCCAGAACAATGAGAGGCAAAATATTCTGCAGTTTCTCAGAATTTAGTTCCTCATTTTTGCTGTGACCTCAACCTTTACTACAGCAAAAGGCATTCTACTTCTTCAGGTACATTTGAGAAAAGAACAATAATAAAATAATATAATACCTCAGAACTTCAGCTTTTCTTTAAAAGTTTGTGAATGGCAACGTGTTGCCCTAATATACATTTGAGGAGGAAGTTCTACCCAGCCTTTAAACTAAGTCAACACAATCAATCACACTAAAAGAATCTTCACAACAGAAGAAGTAAGCAACAACCTTCACCAAAGATGAACTAGTCTCTGTTCTGAAATTGTTAAGACAAATTTATGTCTTGCTCCAAAAGAATTAATCTCCCATACTTTTCCTTGCTTTTGGACAAGGGAAAGATGAATATGCTGTATTTCCAAAAAAGGAGTTATGGCTCAAGAATTTGTAACATAAAATTCTCCACTCTTCTGAGGAGCAGTTTTTAATGATACTCCTCTGCTCAATCCACAAGGGCAACAATGTTCAGGATCACAAACTGGCAGTTCAAGAACAGACTTTCAAAATAAGGTAACAGGTATTTTCAAGTAGCACACAAGTACGATGAGTAAGAAACACTGCTCCAAGGACACAATAATTTGTTAATGCTTGAGAGCAATGAAGTGAAGACAGCTAGCATACAAACAGAGAAGAAAGTCATGGTCCTGAACTTTCCCTTATTTTCTGAAGTTCAAAATCAGAATTTTGATTTGGCTGTCATGGTGACTACAAGGGCTTTTTTTACCTTGATCACTTATGAAAGGATTCTTATCTGTCACTTTATTAAGAGATAACTGATTTCATTTTGGAGTCACATTTCCAGTGGGAGCTAGTATTCACACAAACCTGATCCAGATCACTGAAGTTTATTTTTTGTTTAAGCCTTTCTAGTTCAGCCTGCTCTGGAACAGACATCTGAGTCATGTATCGAGCATGGGGAAAGCTGTGAGAAGTTCTGGTCTTGCGTCGCTCCATTCCAGGTGAGGATTCCGGAGATATGTCATTAGTAAGTCTAGTTTCAGCTTCCCCACTCAGCTTTTTCTTGTTTTTTTCTGAAGATCTGTTTGCTTTCTTCTGTTGACCTCCCCAGTCCTTAAGGGGAAGGAGAGAGAACAAAAAATCATATTTGTTATCCACACAGATAAAAACCAAATGTTTGCATTCTGTGAGAGAGTTTACTTCCATTTTAGAAGTAAAAATAGCAAGCTACATCGAAATACACACTAAGCTTGCTAGAGCAAATGTCATATCCCAAAATAAAATTTTCTCCACTGCATAATCAGAAATAGCTTGTCAGGAAATTTTAAAACCACTTCATCCTAAATGCATTAAAATAATTTCAAATGAAGCTCTAGTTGTATTTTTCTTCTTTGCTGGGGACTCTTTCACTTTCAGGAGTTCAGAACTTCTTAAATTATAGCTTTCACTTTGATGTCACCTACAATGCTTTTGTGTCTAGCTACTTTACTCACCCAAAACACTTGCCATAAATACCTCTAGAGACCTCACAATCTGAATTATACCCACTGCTTGCTCAGGTTTTCCAGGCAAAGCTGTACTGGATACAAAGCCCTGCATGACAAGGCTTAGGGGTCTGCATTGTTACCTGCCACTAACAGAAGCTGGCTGGTGATTCTAATGCACAGCAACAAATGGCAACAGAAAGAAAAGAATAATTTTACCATGTTGTTCAGCCGGTCATCGAGGCTCTCATTGCTCCAGCTGGGCAAGTCCTGATCATTCCTGCCTTCTTCAAAGGGACCACCTCCTGTGGCCATGACAAGCAATCAATAAAAACAATCTACAGGAAAGAGCTGAAAGAAAGGAGCTGTATTAAAATCAGTTTACATAGAATATTCTAAAGATTCATGATCCGAGAAGAGAACTACATGTTCATTATAAGATGCAAACACAAAGCTGTTTAGGAGACTAAAACTCCCCATTTACTACCCTGTGTTACTAGAATGTATTGATGAGAAGAACACAGAAATTGGCATCAAATAATAAAGAAATAGTAGTTTGGGGCTTTCTAACCTCTGAGCTATGAAAGAAAGTTGGGGTTTTTTTTGAGAGTTTCAGTTGTCCTCACTTTAAAACAAACTGTACAGTGCTCAGAAGGGCTGCTTTGTAATTCATCAAGCCTACACTTTCAGTCTCAGAGTGATGTCTATTTGATACAATGAGTGACTTTGGAGACCCAGTATGTCAAACTTTCACATTCATTTTAATACTGAAATGCTGACAACAGAGTACTAAATGACACACTTGAAATAATACAAGGAAAACAGACATTAGTTAAAAGGATTTTTACTTTCATTAACACACATTAAGCTATTTAAGCACTGAATGACCAGCCACTTACACTACAGTTTCTACTAAAACCAAACAAAATAATGTGGGTTTCACAGAGCTTTGCTGCTCTCCAACATGTCACTCTGTGCAGTATAAAGCAACTTAAATGTTCAAAGTTTTCATTTTCACTTCCTTTTTTTGACATTAGAAATAATAAAAAAAGTTAAAGTTGAAAGATTAGAAAAAATATTCCTTTATGTGAGTAAAATCCGATTACCCTGTTCCAAAAGGGGAAGAATACATAACTATATTTGCTAAGTGCTGCTGACACAATTCCACTGCAGAAAGCTACAAACTTTACCTATGAAGAACTGTAACAGATGCAGAAGAAAAGCAGTCTTGCAGAGATTTACTTTTTCCAGCTCTTTTCCACCACTATGTTAGGACATAATCCTAAGCTTAAATGAAAAAATAAAAATATAGAAGTCAATAGGAACCACTTTCTCAACATTTTACTGCAACTATCTACTACTAATTTTCACAGAGTGCAGGTGAAGAAACCACCCAAAACTAAAGATTAAGAAGTATCTAAGAAGTTTGTTGGGTTTTTTAAATATCAGTTCCAGAAAGGAAAACAGATTAATCTTGAACTAAGTTTAAAAGCTGACCTGGTGCACCTATCTTGCTTAGGCAGAGAATTCAATCACAATCATCCAGTACAGCCCCCAGCAGGCACAAAGCAGCATTCCTCAGCAAACAACCTGAAGGAAACAGGATCTAGCAGGTGTGCTCCTTACACCACAACCACATCCCCCTGGGCAGCGTGCTCTGCACCTCACCCCCAGGATCCTAACACACACAGCAGTGTCAAGTACCTGCTGCTTGGGGAACTTGGCCCTGCTGTCCCTGCACAAGAACCCATCCCTTCTGCACCCCAACAGAAGTGCCTGCTAGGCCATGCAGCCAGAGGGTACCACCTAGGAACTTGATACCAGAATAACACCAGAATTAAAAAAAAAAATAAATAAAATAAAAAAAGCCAACCCAGACACATTTATTTAGAACTGGATAAACTTCCTGATGTGCCTAACCTTATGACCATACAAAGACAACATGTTCCTTCTGTGCAACTTTCAGGTGATCTGTCTGACTCAATTAGAAAATTAGAACACAATGCCCTCTCACATTTTATTTTCACGAAGAAATACAAGTATCTGATAAAAAGCTCACAGAGAAGCTCATGCTAAAATTTACAAGCGTTCAAAGCAAATGCAAGTGATCAGCTTAAAAAGAGCTGTGATTTTAATGAACTTTCTTTAGTTACAGATAAACTTTTCAGCTTTGTAGATGTCAAGACCCAACACTTCAAGAGACACTGTATCCTGACCTTTGCTGCTGAGCATGAGGAAGATTAGAGGCCATCTGGGTTTACAGTCCAATTCTGTAAGCTGTTCCCTCATCATCACGTTATATAATTCTACTAAAACCACAGCAAAAGTAGTTTGTCCCTACCTTCCACTGTAAAAAGAAGTGGCTGTATTCATCTGTACATAATACAAGTAACCACTCACATTTATTTCTTTTAAAACTTTCACAAAACCTGTTCCCAGCTACCTTTGCTGTAGGAGACTCTCATTACCTCTGAAGTAAATTCACTGCCCCAGATGGAATATTCTGAATAACAGGACTCTCAAACAAGGAGAATGGGCATACACCAACATGCTCTGATAAATACAGCTCAAAAATAACAGTACCTTCAGTATTTCCAGGAGGTGGATGTCAGAGTGTTCTAACAGAACTGTGTCCTTTCCAAAAAGAGAGTTTCTAAACATTCCTATTATAGTCCTTGATACCTCCAAATGAACTACAATTAAGCAAGTTTAAGATCAGAGAACTCAGATGGTATTTTACCTCTAACTCAGTTGAAAAACAAAGGTTCAGTTAAGTTTTTGCTTCTCCCACATGAAGCTGTTCTTTCCACCACCACATGCTCATTTCATCAATATGCATTTTTTCTTTGCTTTCCTTGTACCAGCTATTTCTACAAAAAATATTCTTCTAAAAGATTTGCTATCTTCCCATTATCTACCTGTCTATCTATCTACAGCAACCCATGGCCAATTTCATGTTTTTGCAGGTCATAGGATCTGTATAAAAGTTTTTGAGCATGTGCCTACTGCCTTACAACATTTACCAGGGATCCAAGAAAAAAAGAAGACTTTCAGGTGTATTTTCTACAGAAATACTGACTTCAGAGAGCAAGTAGGATTATAGGTGAAACACAGAAGATTAGAGTCAAAATATATTCTGCATATATAACACCAATATGTAGATTGCACGGAAGGAACACTACTTAACAAGCAAGTAAAACAAAGGCATGTACTTCAAAAGGCTTTTTTTCTACAGTAAAGATGCTCTTGAGAATTTTTTCCTATGGTATTCATGTGAATGCAAGAGCTCTCCAGAGCACCTAATACTGCAAAGAGAAAACTTTCGACAACTAAGAAAAAATTAAATGGAAAACAGAAAGTCGCAAAAAGCCATCACAGCGCCATAAAGGCTGAAAACGGGACCAACATTTCTTTTTAAGACGCGCGCTCCTCACGGGGCATTCACTCCTTAAAAGCAAACCACGCGGTGTGACCACACCGAAGCAGTCAACAGAGCAAATCCTCTCCTGCCCCACCGGACAGCGCTCACAGGGCAGCACACTCACACAGCCGGCTGCACACTTACAGGGCAGCACACTCACAGCGCAGCACACACACTCGGCCAGCCCCACACTC